>VZSF01007805.1:227185-362185 GCA_013398295.1 Chionis minor | reverse complement strand
TATGCCTTTGCCTCTCTTCCTAGGTTTCATCTTCCTTTCTGCAGATGGCTTGACTATTTTTATTGATTTATTTGCTAAACCCAACCTACATTTATCAATCTTCTGTCCTATTGGCAGAAAAATACCAGAGTTAAAAAGACAAGCGTCAAAAAAAATTCCAGGTACCAGTTGAAGATAAGGGATAAGAAATGTGAGAAGGTTTTCAGTTCTTCCTCCTTCACAGCCCCCATTTAATGAAGAATTTAGGGATGGGATAGTCTGAAGGACAGGAAGCACTGAGGCCTTCTTTTTGGAAGGAGCCATGCAGCAACAATCGCCATATGAAGGTACAGATACCAGCCCGGCACCCATGTGGCCTGTGTCCCTTCCACTGGGAGCTGTAACCAGAGAGCTGGCACATCCAGAAACTTCCTTTTGCCTTGGGCCTCTCGTGACTGACCGTTTCAGGACTGACCCATGCTTCGCAAGGGAATGGTCTGAAGAGCAGCTCTAGAGTTTCATTATTCTGTTTCTTTCCTCCCACCTCCATGTGTTCCCAGTCAATTTGTGCTTATCGCTAACAGAAATGGTATCTGTACTCCAGCTGGACTGACTGAGTTCCAGAAGCCACAAAATTCCCCTGAATTTATTGGTGATAAGCTTATTTTAACCTAAGACTAATCTAAAGGAACAAACGACCATGGAGAAAACGCTACAACTTAATGCAAAGCCATAAAAAAGGAGGCACAAGCCAAAGAAGTATGGACATAATAATGCTTCTCAGAGCCTTGCTTTTAAATGGCCTAGTTACTGATTTTATGATAAGGCACAGTTTGCCTTTCTGATTTGCATGGATAATGAAGCAATTAGCAGCTATCATATATAAAACATGTTAATTCTTCATTAGACACCAAACAAAATGGCATAATGCTCAACATATAGTGCAGAAGCTCCAGTTACACGCTGACTCTATTTCCGCGGAGCTTTGGTGGAAGCCCAGTTGGCGCATGCATTTTGCTCTGTCAGATGACGGTGAGTTTGCTATGAAACTTTGATGGGCTGGCAGTGGGCTCCCCTCCCCACCCTCTCACTGCTACTAAACTTCTTTTCACATTATAATTTTTGACATTAGAAACAGCTACTTGTACAGTGTCACAATAGCAAAGTAACGATTAAGTGGGGTCAGGTATTTCTCATGCAAATTATAACAAAAAAGAGAGAAAAACTCCAGAAAACCGGTGCCCTTCACAACACAGCCTGTACTTTTAGGATTGTTGAATTAAGACGTAAAGGGCTACATATACAAAACAGCTTCTCTAAGAGAAGAGAAGAGGAAAACTTAGCATAAGAGATTATGTTTCAAACAATTTGTCAGAAATACTTTTCTAACGACTTTATGCTGAAAAGACTAAATGCCTGAAACAACGGGTTTGTTTGGAAAATTCTTCAAGCAAGGACAGCATAAGAAGAGAGAGATGGCACCATATAGGTATTTCTTACATTTATGTTTGCAAGAGAATTACAGAGCTGCACTGGAAGATATGAATTAACCTATTCCCACATGCTTTGGATAGTAAGGGCACATGGCATTCGTCATATCCCTATCGGACTAGCATGTGTAATAAAAACAGATAACCAGGACAGGAAAATTAGTATTGGGACCAAGCCCATACTTTATTAGAAGCTCTTTCTTTTACTCTCTTTCTACAAATACAAACAAGCCCTGTGAAAGTATCACAGTAAGGGAGCACTAAATTAAAAAGTCAACCACAATAGCATTAGCATTAGAGGTTACAACAAACACAATCATTGCTGGGAAAAAATCCTAAACGCATGCATCTCCACAAAGAACTTTGAAACAATGACTTTACTCCATAGGGAAATGCTGTGGTATATAAAACAGTATCATTACAATAAAAAAGGAGCCATGAGGCACATCGCTAAAAGAGAAAACAAATCAAAACAAAACAGAGAAGAAAAGCAAGCAGCTTATTGTGCCGCTGCCAAGGGTGAAGTAAACAGTGCATCTGTTTCAAAATTCAGACCCCTACGTCTGACCAGGAGTAAAACTGTCCATTAGAAAACAGAGTCAGGAAAGGGTAGCGACATTTTGAGTGTCTAGTTTCTTTATGTTTTTCCCTTGCACACAGAAAATCAGTTCTGAGTGCACATATTTATAATAAATCCAATGTTAAAGGAAAATAATTTTACAAATTCCCTTTTACGTTACAGATACTCTTATCATAAACATGGAACATACCGTGTACAGGCAGTCTGTCTGACTTACAGCAGCTCAGTTCAGCCCGTGCAAGATAACCAAGAGTAATGGTTTTTGATAATCAGGCCACAGTATTATTATAACATGAACCATAAATGCTTTTGTACTACATCTCTGGTTAAGCTACCAAATCTCATTGGAATATTAAGGAGAAAAAGCTATATTCTGCTTTCTGTTCTAAATTGTAAAACGTGCTTCAGAGCATTTCTACAGATGCCTCTTTTGAACAGACACTGCAAAAGTGAGTAGGTGGTACAGGTGATTAATGGATGTATCTTTTAAATAAACCACTGATCCTTAGGATCCAGTTCAAGCTCAAATGTTGCTTGCTGGGTCAGAGTTTCGGTTCCATAAAACTTAGCTGTGGGATTTCAAGTGTCAGTTATACTGGCAGGGGTCATTCTGCCTGGGAAAGTGGAAGTCAATTGCTCTGGGAGGAGAAAACTCCATTTCAAAAGCTTTCATCAGTCCTCTGCTTCTATAGCATTAGTCTGAAGGGACTCATTTTGACTGATGGCAATTGTGGAGAAACTCTAAATTATGCCCATTTTCATCAATGTTATCGATAAGAAATACATAAAAAAGAAAGTAGTATTGATGCTGAGATTTGGGGAGTATTTTACAGCACATCAGAATAAAGTGACTCAGAAACATAGCTTATGTTAAACATACTGCTATACAGAAACACAAACCATACACTTGTTACTGCTACTAGATTTCACAGTAGTATTGGGGAATGGTAACTACAAACACACAAACTTTCCACAAAAGCAGCGTCTCCATAGTATAATGCTTACCACAACCCTTCTGCCATTAAATAAATAAATAAATAAAATATATGTAAAAGCACAAAAATTTATTTTAATTTAAAAACCTGAAATTCTGGTCTAAATATATTGCTTATTATTTTAATTGCTTATAAGCCAATTCCACATCAACGGCTGGTGGAATACAACTCAAATAACAGAGCTGACTTTCTTGGTATTTTGCATTTACTTCTGGTGGGTTAAAAAGAAAGCCGAGGTCCACTCCTAACCACTTTTGATCATTAAAAAAATCCATGGCAATTTTAACAAGAATACGGGTGTTAAATTAATCACAGTGACCTGGCCAAATTCCAGTTCTGGTAATTACATCCTGCATACCTAAAATTCCCCTTGCAGTTTCAACTGCAGAAGTTATTCTTCACTTCTCTTAAAAAGCATTGTATATAGTGGTGCTGCTAGCATAACTTTTGGTCCAGGAAGTTTCATTTGAATTGCTGTCAAATGAGCTGAAGAACTTTTGGGTCTTCTTAGACTAAAGATACCTTGAAAACATAACTGTTCTGGCAAGTTACTTTATCCAACTATTTTTTTCCCCTCGTAATGTACATATTTATTCTATCCCCTGAATTCAGTGGAAGCATCTATTTACTCATCACTTCTCTAATTAGGAAAACCTTACCTTTGCCTTCCACAGCCCTGACTTGCAAAATCAAGCATTGCACTCACCTGACATGGAGTCAGGTAAAGGAATGCAATGAGCATCCTCACAGGCTCTCCAGACAAATAGCAAGAAAACTCACTCAGGGTCTTGGATATGGGTCTTAGGAAGTGCACAGGCACTTGCTGCCTTTCCTCTTTCAGAAACAAACAAACAAAAGGACTACATTTCCCTCTCTACTCATAGAAACCAGAAAAATGGCAGGCATGGCAACTGTGCTAATAATTCTTCCTTTCCCACCAGTAGTTACATACAATAATTCAAAGTCCAACATGTATCTAACCAATTAACCAGAAAGATTTGGATAGAAACCAACTGCAAAAGTCACCATTAATTTTAAAAATAACTAAACTATTAGGCCTTATGGCTTGACATCATTATATCAGAATCCTTCGTGTAGTCACTAGAAAAAAGGCTCTAATTTGGTTTTATAGACGCATACAGGATATTACATGTAAATAGATGTATATGTAGAAAGACTGAAGACAGACGGTGAGTAAAAGACCAACAACAGACTACAGTGAATCTATCAGGCTGGCATCTGCCATGTCAGAAGAGGACATGTCCATTAAGGTAAGACAAATACAGGGGACGGAGACACACAGACACTGGGCTGCTCCAAGCAGGTAAGAGTTAGGCATCTGTCAGTCTGCCACTGCAGCAGCCGCCTCTGAGCTGGCCCTGCTGGCTCCTCTCCAGGTAAGCTGCTTTCTGAGACGAGGAAAAATGTATATTGTACAGAAGGCTGGCTAGAGTTTTCCAAGTTAGTATTAAGGCATACTTCGTAGGTGATAACGTCTCTAAGTGTAACAAGCAAAGTATTATGAATTGATTTCAGCATGAGCTATTCAAGATAAGATGGAATAGGAACAGTGGCTGAAGCAGAAGTGTTTAAACGAGACACAGGGTCTGTTCCTTGCTTCTGACCTCTGCAGATAAGCAATAAAATTATATGTGGCTGCAACAGTATTCTGTGTCAAGAGTATTAAGTGGACAGCTTCTAATTACCTTTAGCTCATAAAGCTAAAGAGCTTGATCTATTGCTTAAAAGCTTTTTAGTTTAAATTATTTTAATCAACAATTCTATTTTTAGCAGTTGTTTCTAAGATGCTTTTCCAGTAAACGGGGGCAGGGGGAGGGGGAGAAAAGGGGGGTTGAGGGTCTGGTTAGCTAGCTGGCTCACCTCCCAGGATGCACAACCTTAAAGTCCCCAGCTCAGTAAGAATCTGCCGATGTAAAAATGAGATAAAGGCACTGGAGTTTGGGAACTCTACAGCAGTGGCCATACTTTCTAGAATTTTTTTTTTCCTCCAATTGCAACATGTTCAATAATATCTAATATCAATGTGGTGAGACTCAGTGTGAGGAGATCATTAACGTTTCCTTGCTTTTCTAAGCTTGGTTTCAATCCATGGCAACATCTTCCTTTTGTATGTCTCTGTTCATGGTGTAGGGAGCTCGGATGGGAAGCCCTTGACAGGGTCGTTTTTGGGCATGAAGAATCCAAGAACCACGGAGAGGAGATGAATGAGAGACATTGGTCGTAAAAACATACTGCTTGGTTGCCCCTTCTCCCAAATGAAAGAAATGTCTCTGGAGGAGAGCAGTTTTGATACGTTCCATAATCCTTCAGACTCTGGGAAAAACAATGTTGAGAGGGAAGCAAAAAGCCATACAACTTCTGAAACTCTGCCACAGAATACTAGAAGTACAAGACATCCATACAGTTCCAAGACTGCTTTCACTAACAAAACTTTTATTAAAGGTTGCAATTTTATTCTGGGATCAAATTTAGTAATCCAACAGTCTTGAACCTCCTCATGCTTTTGGGATATTGATTAATCCCTTGATGCTCATTTGGCTAATATGCATGTGGGCTGTTCATGTACTAATCTTCATAAAATTCAGACCAGAATTGTACCAAGCTATTCTCTCACTACAGCACAGGCAATCTAATGAAAATATCCCCATATGTCATAAGTCAGATATTAAAAAGAGGAAAAAAACAACACAAAAATCATGGACTCCATGACTCTCATGAGACTACAAAAAAGATTCATCCTTAGCTATAATAGCAAAAATGACCTTGGCACAGGGCATTTCCTGAAAAACGAAGGATTGGCTGGGGTTAATGGCCTACAGCTTTGCCTGAGGCCATCAAGTCTCCCAGTCAGTCATTAATCCCCCGGAAGTACCCTGGTGCCTTGATCATTTCTACTTAATTAAAAGTCGGTGATCCCCAGGATGCCTCCATTTCACCAGGAGACTCTTTCTAGTTACTTCAAGGAATGTGCCTCTCAACTCCCTCCCTCCGTTTCTCTCTCTCTCTCTAAAGATATTTGACATGACATGTTCCAATTTCCTTTTTAATGGCCAATGTTTAATATGGCTTACAAATAATTATTTTTTCTTTCATCTTTGACATGAACCCTTAGTCCAAAATTGAAAAATTAATTCATTTTTTTCCAAGGGAAAAATAAGTCTGGTTCCTGCATGAGGGACATTGAACCCAAAGTAAATAACTACCAAGGTTTAAAGAGCTTCCATCTTTAAAACAAACAAACCCAAAAGCAATACATCTAAATGAGGAGAAAAAACAGAACTATGTTGTGGGGATGAGCACAAATCACATGGGTTGATTTAATGAAAAGTCAAAAATGAGAATCTGCCCTTATTGCCTTTTCTCCCTATTCAAGTCTCTAAGCCTGGAAACACTTACCAGAGAGTTAATTTAATGATTATCAGCAGCACCACAGACTTCAGTGGAACTACACATACACAAAGAGGTAGGCACTTATGTTTTCAGGACCAAAGCCTAAATTTACACAGAATAAAACAAACGAGCCATAAGGGCCACCGGTGTAGCTGTCCTTAGAGAAGCAATTGCATGCCACCTCGACTTTGTTAACAGCCTGTTCCAGGCTACAAAATATAGATCTAATTTTTAACATTTAAAATTTCAAATTGTGATCTTAAAACAGGGTATATATTAAAATATACATTCTGACATACATATGAAAATTAAGGTACAGCGTTAGGTCTGCATCATATAGAAGAGACAGAGATGTATTCACCATCCCAAAAATCTGATAACCCAAATTCCTGATCTTTCAAGTCTTCTATATCCTATGTGGTAGAAGGCTGCAATGCATCTTCAAATTAGTATCCACACTTAAACCTGTACTTACGGCTTATGGTCAATGAACCTGATGGTTTGGAGTAATTAAAATTCTATTTTCAACTTTGCAGCCTACTTCTATCTCTATAACAGACTGCACCAACACTATAGATAACACTTCCCTTTGCTTAAGTTCAAACCAGGATTTTAACTTTGTAAAGAAAGCTAACAGCTACTCAAGACAACAGCAAAGGAGGCATTACAATAGCCTTTCAAAACTCTACAGTGCAATAGGTCATGCTAAGTAGTTTCTTTGGGAAAATAGCAAACATTACAAGTATGTGCATACGTGTATGGTCCACCACCCACAACGGACAAATAAATATCTATATATATGTGCACACACTATACACTTGGGGGGGTGTGTATACAGAGACAGAAGGCATGTATAATTTTACAATTTCTCAACACCATCGCAGAATGAGAATATAACTAGACTGATTCATTACCCTAGCAATTTTGCAGAACAACTTGACAAGCTTGTTGATTCCTACACAGCCAGAATGTTCCATAAAAATAAGAAAATGAAATTGTCATATGATGGTCATGTGTATTGAGTCAGTATTAGTAATACTTTATTCCATGCTATTCAAATACAATGACTTAGCAAGTTAGACTGGGAATCCAAATGCATATACACATCGTATCATAACTGGCTACTTCACGGTCAGTGACAGCGTAACTGACTGCTATCAGTCCAATCACAAATGTAAATTCTTCTCTGACAATTATAGTAACAGTGACCCATAACGTTTTTAAGATATTTCTGCAATTATTTGACACTATGTTCAAGATATTTATGGCTGCTATAAGAACAATTATTAATTATTCCTACTGAAAATAGCCTGTAGGACTCCCAGTTCCTGGAAAGAATTGTGTGGTAGAATTTCCCAGTCACACCTAAGAAAGTTCACATGTGCATTGAACTTTTGAACTCACAAGTTATTTAATTATACACAGATCACCACCTCTGGGATTCTTCAGCAACATCATGGAAGTTATAGGTATCAAGGGTCCCTTTCAAAATTGCCCTTTCAGGATATAAATAAATCTTGACAAAGTCTGCCCAATCTTTTCATTATTTCAAGTTTGGAATCACCAATACAGGGGGTACAAAATTCTCCAACGAAGGACAACTGTGCTATAATGAAGATGCCTGGATGTTGATAAACACAAGAGGAAGAGATAATTTAAAGTTTCAGCAGCTGCAGGTGTGAATCTAAACTTTCTTTTTCAGGACACAAACTTTTTCATCTGCTATTTTGATTCACAAACAATCAAAATAAGCATATGCTGAATAAAGCACCTCAGTGTTGAATTTATCAGGATGGCTGAAAGAGCTTTATGCTTCCCAATTAGCACTAGTCAGAAAGAAGTACATCCCCACACAATGTGGAATAATTCCGACCCTGAGACGGCTTCCATGCCTGAATAAGTGCATCCTGTTTATGACTTCTAACAGTTATATTTTATTTGCTGCTCACCTTTTAATGATGATGTTTCTCTTACAATGGAATGAGCTAAGGAAGAATGATACCAAGTTTAATTTAAACCTTTTTTGATACCTCCCATGATCATAGTATTGCTTAAACGCTAGTATTTGGTGAACTGGATTCACATCAAGCATCCGCTAAAGGACCGCAAGGAGATTCACAACTGCACAGTGAAACATAATCTAAAAGGAAATATAAGCCAAAACCTCGGTGACTCATAGAAGCAATACAGCATAAAAATGTCTGCATTTCCCATTGCATGCTTTTCCATTAAACAACAGGATATTTCAAAAGTTTGAGATGGTACCTGCAGGAGCTCAGTTGTGACCATAGACAAGAGTATTCTGTAGATTAAAAAGCATTATTGGCATTAACTTGAGAGAAAAATGGATCCACGTATTAAAAAAAAAGAAACCAGAGAAAAGTAGTTCCACTAATCATTTTACTGATCAAAGAATTCATTTTTTAAGTGCTCAAACTTTGAGCCTTTTGGTGAAGACAAACTTTGAACCCTGTTCTATGATACTCTGGAAGAATTTCTTCTCTTGAACTACAGCTAAAAGACTTGTAAAAAATGTTATTTCAATGCTGAAGCAGGTTAAGTGACTGACTGAAACCGCAATGTATAAGAAGTATAACTCAAGCTTGGCAGAACAGAGCCAAATAAATAGTGATGATAAGCGACATATCTAACAATGTAGTCTCAGTGTCTTGTCATTAACACAATTATGTCAGTACAGTCAATCAGCACATTGCCTTGACTTTAAAGTAAGATTCTGAATACGTGATTTTAGAGTTGGAGGGAGGAGGACAGAGGAGAATCATTGAATTTAAAGCCACAGTTATTCACAGCTTTTTAAGAAAACAAGGTTATCCATTTATAATATGCTTTGTACTGGAGTAACACTAAAATGATTCTTATGAGTTCAATATCATCTGTAATAGCCCTCTGGCTATACAAAACAAAAAGGGATGCAAGACAGCATTCCTTTCACAAATGAGAAACTGATGTACTACCTGAAATGATAATTAATGATGTTCGGTTTGGTTTTGAGTGGGGATGAATAGGACAAAAGGACAATACACGTTCTCAGAATGCTTTCCTTTCAAAAATGTTCTTTCCTACGTACTGGGAGGACTGACAAACCTACGCCATCAGCAATGGCAAGTGATGGCATCTGCCAGAATCATCACAGAATCACAGAATCGTTTACATTGGAAAAGAACTTTAAGATCATCAGGTCCAACCGTTGACCTAGCACTGCCAAGTTCCCACTAAACCATCTCCCTCAGCATCACATCTACCTATCCTGTTTTAAATACCTCCAGGGACGGTGACTCAACCACTTCCCTGGGCAGCCTGTTCCAATGCTTGATAACTGTTTTGGTGAAGAATTTTTTCCTCATATCCAATCTAAACCTCCCCTGGCACAACTTGAGGCCAT
The DNA here is from genome assembly GCA_013398295.1 of Chionis minor. NCBI lineage: Eukaryota > Metazoa > Chordata > Aves > Charadriiformes > Chionidae > Chionis > Chionis minor. The sequence goes on along the minus strand of VZSF01007805.1, from coordinate 352,327 downwards.
TTCCTCTTGTCCTATTGCTTGTTACTTGGGAGAAGAGACCAACACCCACCTTGCTACAACCTCCTTTCAGGTAGTTCTAGAGGTCTCCCCTCAGCCTCTTTTTCTCCAGGCTAATCAACCCTGGTTCCCTCAGCTGGTCATCATAAGACTTGTGATCTAGACCCTTCACCAGCTTCGTTGCCCTTCTTTGAACACATTCCAGCACCTCAATGTCTTTCTTTAGCTAACCCATATTCAGTATCCCACAGCAAATGAATACGAAATAAACCGCCTTTGTAGCTTAGTGATGAAGTCTGTATAGAGTCCAGGACAGGCAGATGCACATTCACTATACTAAGGCAGGGGTATAGTCTCTGTGCTACCGTAGTCCACAATAGCAAGCATTTATTAGTGTTCTTCACATAAAATTCACCTGCGCGAAGACTTCCGCAAGAGATCTGCCTGCTTCAAGATGTCAGTTTATTTTTTAGATAAATTGTTAAAATAATGCTGAGGCACTGGCATAAGTCTCCAGATGCTGGGATGTTTCAGAAGGAAAGTTGCCTAATATCCTTAGGTTGTGCCTTACAACTGTAGGGGTCCTGAGAAATCACTGCTGGATTCTGAAGCAGCAGCAGCAAGGACAACATCCAACAAGCCAAATCCTCACAGGAGATAAATTAGGTAAGAGCCTTGCTTCTGCTAATAAATCAAATCTGCCAAACATGCTACTGTTCTTGGTACTTCCACCCTTTGAGATGGTCCATGAGGGCTTTTGAACTAATTGCAGTATGCTAAGCAATAGGCTAACATGTCACAGCATTCTGCCCCTCTGGACACTCTGACCAAATCTCTGTAAGCTTCTCTGACCTACTCCTGGCTTTCCTGATAGCTCTTCATGTAATTCTTCTCTGATCCCCACTTAGCTCTCCTGATACCCTCACTTCTGCTGTTTCCCTCATGCAGCTAACATTTGCTCTTCTCATTTGGCTCCCATTCTTTCTCTGCTTCTTTTTTACTTCGTCCTCCATATACTTAGGATCCAAATACTTCTTCCAGCTCTCCTTATTTCCTGCTCCTCTGACCTTGTGTCAGCTAGTACAAAATTGGTCTGATCCTGTCTGATCATGCATTTTTCTCTGAACTCCTATATGGCTCCAATCCTCTCTTTTCCTTCTCCCTGGCATTTTGATCCTTTCTACCTCCATTTGTCCTGTTTTGATCCACTTTCAGCTTCCCCAGAGCCCCTACAATCCTCTCTGAGCCTTCTTTTGCTACTCTGATCCCTCCTCCACTCTCCCTGTGTGGCTCCAATTACCCTTCAACATTTCTTTCTCCCTCAAAATCCTCTGAATCTCAGCTCTGTAGCTTACAGTATATTCAGTATGTGTACTGTGAAATAAATGGGAATTTACCAGCAAAGAAATAGCCCGCCACTACTGCTGTAGGACATGATAGTGAAAAAGAAAGAAAAATAAATATTTACTACCCATTCTCAACATTCACTTCTCAACCTTAAATATCTTATCTATTCTCATTGCATTTTTTCCTACACTTTTAAATCTCAGGCCCTGTAAATCTCTACTTTTGCACAAATAACAGCTTATTCTCAACATCCTTCAACCATTTTGATCAAACAGGTGCATGGCAATAGCAATGGCTGTGCAGGACGTGGGCCAATGCAAATTCAATCAGCTACTACCACTGAAGTGGCACGGTAACCCTGTGCTCTGTGTCTTGTTCAGGTGTCACACAACGTACATCTGCTGCTCATGATGGCAGTGTGGGAGTTCAGCTGAATGCTGATTCATTCCACGACTGGAAGTGGAAATATTTCTGCATTTGCCCATGGGGCACAATAATTGGTTCTCTACTGAACACAATCCCAATACTGCATGCCTTCTACAGATATATGTACTCAATAAACCAGAAACTCTTACAGTTTAATTTCTCACGCTAAGGTGAAGGTGTGCTAACGAAGGCCTCTTGCTAAGTGCTCATACACAGGTATTTCACCTCAATAAAGGGGAAGTTTCCAAATAGCTGATGGTTCAAGTACATGTTGAGTTAACATTTCCCTCTGTTTAAGACTATACAGCATCAGCAAAAATTCAGTAAGGAACATTAATTATCAAATGTGCCAGTTTTGTGACTATTAAGTACCTCATTAGATTCAGTTTTGGAAAATGCATTTATGAGCACTTTTATACAGGAAAGTACGGCATGTTTGGCATTATTTAACCCTTCAACGTGATCCAAAAGAAGTTCATGTTTCAAATCTATTAATTTTTTTTGATCGGTTTCATTTTTATTTTGAGGGTTTTCTTAGTGTACAAAATTTTATACGCATTTTTAGCTGTTCTTGAAGAACAGGCATACTAAAGACATTTAAAAATGGTATTTTTTTAATTCAGTTCGAATAAAGTTTGTCCTTAGACCTGCTACACGATTTTCATTCTTACCTACAGCATTAAAAGGTGGTTAAAAATAAAAACATTGTCTACATACTGTGTATAACCATACATTCATAAACACCCATTGCTGACAACAACACAATTCTTTCCTGTTTTTATTAGCACATACAGAGTAAAATTTTTCAGCTATAATATATTTCATTTAGTCTGTCAGAAAGAAAACCTCATACGTCAACACAAGCAAAAAAAAAAAAAGAGAGAGAAAAATAAATTAAAAACATATTTAAAATGTATCATCTAGCCTAACCTTTACTCCATTAGGGAAAATATGCCTGCAAAAAAGATTAAATACAAATTTGCTTTGCTTTTAAACCTACTTAAGAAGCACCTATCCTATCTGTCCATATAAATTCCAGTGGAAAACACGATGACATGCAATTACTAATCTCAATGTACACAGCTATGCCTCGGGGACTTAGTGGTTCATATTTTACTGTTCTGTAATCAAATACAGAACTAATGAGTAAAAATATGCTTCCCCCAATAAATTCCCAGCACCTGGACAAGTGTCTGACAGGGAAATGGAGGATGCTCACACAAAATTCATTCTGCAAAGCTATTAAAGTGTTATACTTGCCAACAAGTGTTCATTAAACAAGAATGAAGAATCTTTATGCCAGTTTCCTACCAAAGGCTTTTTAATATTTTAATGGAGAGTAAAGACTATTTATCTGAACTCTGATCAGTTAATGTTCAAATCTGTTATGAAAAAACAAGGAGTCCTTTATAATACCTTTCATAAAAATCCATTTTGCAATGCTTCAAATAAAGACTAAGAACTGTAAAAGATTATGTTGCATATAAACAAAATCAGTATCATTTTGAAATTATATGGTTATCCGTGGAGCTGCTTAGCATATTAGAATCATGTTGTATTTTTATTTAAACAGTGGTTAGAAACATCCATGATACAAATGAAAAATAGGATTAGAGATGACATTACTTGTGCAAAAGCATGTTCAGACTGCAGGGAAAAAAAGCAAATTTAATGGGACAGATAAAAGAAGTGGGACACTAAGAGATTGTGCAAAGCTAGGCCATATACCTGTTGGGAAAACAAAAGCACTCCAAGAAACGCACAAGGAAGCCTAGCTGACATTATGTTTCTCAAAGAGAATTGAAGTTTGAATCCAAATCAAAACCACATTTAATATAAGCCACAAAAATATAAGGACAGATCAAAAGTGTCCCTTAGAAATAAAAACATGGATCAATGCAAGACTTTACCTTTCACTTTCTTTTGTAAGAATATTGGTGATTTTTGGATTTGGGATTTTGGTTTTGGCCTTGAGAATAACATAGTCAAACCTGATATATCTCCCAGGTTTGAGAGTGAATAAAAAAGCCAATGCTTTTTCAAGGGAAGGGTTCTGCCCAAGGCCAGAAGAAACAGAGGCCAGTTCCTCTTTCACAAAATCCAGTTGGATGGGAAATGAGAGGCTCCCAGTTATTGGCCCTTTTCTTCTAGGGCCACCCCAAATCTGGGGCTCTTATGACAGTGTACTAACCACCACGCTGTGCGAGGATATTCTGGACACGGCTGTGCTCTAGTTTTCCTGTCAAAGCAGGATCAGCATAAAAGAAAGAAGGGTGTAAAAGGAGAAATACGAAAAGCACCTGTAATCATAGCCTGATGTTTTGGTGATTCATTTCTGCTCCCTACTCCCACGGTGTTGATGCATTTTAATCTACAGACCCTGGCTAAAAGCAGAAGTAGCACAGGGAACAGGAATGGGAGTCTGCTCCCAGGACCTGCTTCCTACAGATTTTCCTTGAGCTGGCAGCTTCTGAACCCATATGAAAGTCTATGCTCCAAAATTTGACTTACAGTGATTTTTTGGAATCTTCTGGAGTTTGGTGGTATTTAACAGCAAGCACTATGAATTGCTCTCAGATTTCTACAGCATTTTGTAGAGCTCTCCTTTTCATCCTTGATCCCTGTCTCCTCCCCTCTCTCATTATGCCTGATCTAGCTTCTCCTGAAATTGATGGAAAGAGTGACATGAGATCCAACAGGGCTTGGACCTGCTTGTCACACAGCTTCTAATTGTCCTTTACAGTCCATATTTCAATGTAGCATCACATATGTGGCTATTTCACATTTGACAAAAAAGATACAGCTTTTTTCATATTTACAGGAAGTAATGAATAGCAGTGTGGAATACAATCATAAAGAGATTAACATTTTAGAAACAGTGAAGGTAGCAATGTACAAATACACATTTAAGTTGCAAAACCAAACAATCGTGTGGCAAGTACCTGACTTTGTGCACAGGTTTCAGTTATACAGGCACATGGACATACATTTAAGGGATAATAATTCTTTTATTGTCTTAATTTAAGGCTCTACTGCTGAACGTTTCTGAATTCATTTTAGGGGAAAACCCAGATATGTTTGACTAAGCAGGTTTATGGTAGACTCTGCTAACAGTGGTGCATATACCCATGAAGAAAAGTACTCTATTGTGGAACAAGTATTTTTAAGGTTCAAGAAAGTTAGGATTTAATAGGGTGTGAAGTTGTCAGGGAAGGATTTGTGAGGTTGGGAGTTTAGTTTAATGCTTATTAATTAAAGAGGAATTGGCAGCTACAGACCTGAGGAGTGAAGTACCTGTGCCAATGGAACACATTAACTGGCAAATAAACAAAAGAAGTATGCACTATCCTCTGATGTACAGAAGGAAGAGGCGGCTTCCCCATCAACACGAAACTGTGCTATGCATAAGTCTGTGATCCTTCCAACATCAAAACCAATGAACACACCCGGTGCTATCTCACAAAGCTCTGACTCACTCTTGACCACATATCCAGAATAAGCCTCCTGACATATTATTGTAAGATGAGAAAATATTTACATTAGCGTGCAATGCTGCTCCCAATTAAATTTTACCATTGATTGAACTAGAAGGATAAGGACCCACAGATCAACCAGGTAACACCTTATCTATTAATTGCTGCCCTCAACAGTAGGTTTGTTTGATATTTAAATTATACTTACAATAATAATAATAATCATCATCATCATCATCATCTAAGAAGCTCTTTCTCCAGCACTTTTTCTAGTTCAAATGCTGATAAAAACATATCTGGTGTTCCTTTATGAAGAAGTTCAATTATCAATAAGAACAATTTTAAGCAAATTCTTAACCCAGTTATATTATCACCTACTGTGAATACTATAGTAACGAAGAGATGTTTAGGTACATTTCCATGTCAACCTTGTAATACTGATGTAACACTGTAATGGCTCCATCAATGACCAGCAGTCGCACTACTGCCCTAGTGCATATGCCAACATTTTGTAGAATAAGGCTCCGTAAACCTTATGTTATTGCACTCATCAATTCCAAGTAGAACCTTTTAATTAAAATACCTTGGTAAAGTACCATGCACAATGATGGAACCTTGTAAGTAATACATAATGATGATCAAATAATGTGTGAGGGAAACTCTTTGTCATATTAAACTTACTGTTAAACAGGTGAGAAACAGTCCGATAAATTCTCTGCATGAATTTAAACTACATTGACATCAGTTATTCCTCGGCTACTCTTCTACTAGTCAGAACTCACATCTCCATCTTGTTGCTGAATTCTCATTATTTCAGTCCCCCACCTTACTCTTGCTGGATTGAGCAGCTGATGGGGTGAGAGTATGTAATAGCTACCAAAAGCTTAAGAAAATCAGTGAGACGTAGCTGAGATCCATTGTATGAGTGGCACTGCTAGGTATGACTGGCATATTTCCAATATTTGATTTATGTAGACTTTAATCAGTATGTACAATATCTCTTTCCCTAAAGCAAATCTATTGTGTAATCTTTCATATGTAACTCTATGTATTCTTGATAAGTTATAACACCAATCCCTGCCTTTTGTCATCCTCCGCAGTGAAGCTGTTTCCTTATATCATATGGTTTTTATCATCCACAAAATAAGTACATTTCGGTGCTAATTATACTCCCTTCACATATTTCATAATTTAATTGTAAAAAGTAAGGTTTTCTACTGGTCAGATTATAGTTCTGCAGCTTGACAAAATACTTCAGTCATATCCATGCCCTGCAACTTCTACTCCCTCAGAGAGGCAGGAATAACTCTCCTCCTTTTCCAAATGGTCAAGTCAACTACACAAATTTGTGACCACAGAGAAGACACTGAGCAATTTATTCATAGTAATACAGGTGTCCTGGCTCCATAGTCCTTCCCATAAGCTTAAAAATACATGGCAAGGGAGGACTGAAGGGTCAGATTAATTTTATCGATATTTGGGTCAATATTTTGCTCAGAGACATAACAGTTACACACAGTCTAATTTTAACTCTAGAAGATGCACTTTTTTTTCTCTTTTAAAGATTTATTTATTTATTTTATAAAGGGGAAGGACTGTTCCACCAACCAACATTTTTTTAAAGGAAGAATTTTTTAATCTACAACCAGACTGCTTTACATATGAAAATGTCAGCATGTTTGTTGGTCCAGGATAGCCAATGAATAAATACAAGATGACACATTTTGCCAGGAATAAGTGATATATGCATAATAAAGTTACAAAGTAAAACAGCTATCTCTAGTTGCCATTCTGATATTCACAGGGAGAGGATCACACTCCATTCTTTACACACAACTCTGGCAAGTAAAAGTGAATAGGAATTTTTTTCCTCCCCAATTTTCAGTAAGTTCAACAGACTGCTTTCATACTAAAACCTGGAACAAAGATGAGGCTTGTCCCCATGCATTACAATGTCTTACCTTATAAGGAAACTTTTGACAGCCTTAGATTAAACTCATGAATGACAATGAAGATTCCTCCTTAATACACATTTCTTTTTTCCAGTTCGGACTTGAAGTGACAACATTACAGAAACACCCTGCAGGTTTTTATTTAAATAGCATCCTATAAAACAATGCCTTCTTGTCAGTCAACACTAATTCAGCAGAAGTCAAGCTATAAATCTGTCCAAAGGCCAGCAAAGTGCTTAACTTGGCACATCCCTAATAAAATTAGGAATGTGAGTTTATTACATGAACCTTAAGTAGGTTTGGCCAAGATACTAAGATTTTTGCTTATGGCAACCATGGCTAATGTGGATTGGTATTTTCATTATAACTCACCCCACAGCATTTCTCAGTAATGTCTCAGGTTTCCAAATTGGACAATAATTTTCTACACTATCTGACACATCGCTAGGTGTTACAGATGAAACTCTGCCACTAAAGCTACACACACTTTAACCGTACTAAAAGATGGTAAAGGCTTTTCAATAATGCTAATTCTACTGAATAAATGAGGGCAAATTAATTAATACTTCTATTAATGTAACCTGATTTCACTTTATTCAAGTAAAGAAGCACTTACAGGCTTTTAACCCAAGCTCAGATGCATTGTTTCAGCTCAAGGCAATTGAGAAGTGATTTATACTGTAATAAACTGAAATGCACGTTAAGAAAAACACTGAGAATGGAGATTATACAGTCTATATTTTAGTTAGTTTTAGCCAAATACGCTTCTCAATGATACTGATGCAGAATGCCTCTTCAGAACTGTATTCTATAAAGCAGACTCATCTTGTAACTCCCTTCTGACCATCTACCACAACCAATTTTTATGTTACAGAAACATCTTTCCTTCAAGAGAAGAAACGTACTCTGAGGTCCAGGAACGGAGATCATATCAGTCACATTCTCACATGGCTAAAGAAGAACATACAATCACTGGTTTCTGCAGAAGCAAAGGCTGCTGGTTATTAGTGTCTGGTACAACACATGGCACCAAACCGCACACTGCGTTACAGCCACTACAACAAAAAAGATGCTGCTCAAGATGCTGCAATATCAAACACATGAATGTGCAGAGTCACTGGAGTTCACTTCATGAAAAATACCATATACTCTGGGAAGGAAGTATGATTGATGTCCTTGAGCAGACTGTTTATCAGACAAACACGTTTTGCAAACTTCGACATAAATTGTTAGTTTTCTTATCGTACTGACAATATAAGAACAGTACCTTTGTAGAAACTTCCTGAAAACTCTTTAATGACCTCTAAACAGTGTTATCTTATCATCATCTGACTTTCCACTACAATAAATCATTTACAAATAGGTTAAAAGAAAAATTGATATTCGAAATATGGATTTATTTTCCATAGCTATAGACTTCAAGACGTGGGGAGCCTTCTCAAGGAATAGTTATGATGCTGATAAAGCACTCAAATCTCTCTGTACTTGCAGTCTTTTTGCAAGAAAAGAAAGAACAACTCTCACCAAAAAGCCTTAGGAGAAATGAGATGAAGATTTGCAGTTCCCAGCTCCTTGGATATAAGGGTATGACAATATTGTCCACTTTGAAAGGCAATTCCATGTGCAAATCCCTACATGATGTAAGTAACAGAAAGATGCAATACAGTGATAGTTTGTGCATGTAGTCAGCTTGCGAACACATCCAGTGACATGCACACAGAGGCCATAACCAGCACACACAGAGATGTATCCAGGTCAAATTACCAGCAGCCAGGTGATCACACAATACGCTGTACACTTATTTAACAGCCTAACATGGACTTAATTAAGATTCCAAAACTTTTAAAATAAATTTCTGCTAAAAAAAACCCCAACACCAAACCCTCTAACTTTTTGGGCTGCATTTGCAACTGTTATTTTAGTTGTCTATAAAATCTATACAAGGAATGCATTCAGTGACAAATATTCATCGAATTAGTGACTAGGAAAAAGAGATGGAAGGGGTGCTTTCCACCTGAAATATAATAGTCACTCTAAGAATCAACCTTGCATAGCCAGGGACAGAAAAAATACCACATGATTTAAGTGACTAACAAAATGTGTAAATGCTTCTCAGACTCTGAAAAATCAGTCTTTTCAAAGGACCTGTCTAAGACCAAGAATATTTTCTTGGAGTTACTCAGTGTGATTTCCAAACAATAAGTATTTTCACAGATGTTGCAGAGCTGTTGGACAATCTGAGAAGATATAAACATATCCGTTACTTGCGCGAATACTTTACAGCCCTGTGCATAATATTATCATCCAAAAAAAAAAGGCTACATCTACCTGCTTATAAGTAGGGGAAGACAAAGTGCCGATAAACCAATACAGCTCTATAATTTTCCTGTTTTATCCTGCTGTCTGGGGAGAGTCTGTTGGTAACATTGGGGTCCCAGGATGGCAGTCTTCACCTATAGTGCAAACACACTGAAGACACAAGAGTGGCTTCTGAACTCGACCTTGGCAGCTTGGCATCTGCATGCCTTTTGTTAGTTTTTCCCTGCAAGGTGAAGGCGCACTCAGATGAAAGTTGGTGTGATTAGAAAGGCACGTTCTGACCTCTCTGGAATGATCCGAACAAACTCCTGCATTTGGATACCTCAAAACATTGCTCAATGTGGACCTCAGTTCGGACCAGAGCTCCACAGAATAAGCCACATTTCCCTTTCAGGGCTGTAATTACAGCATCTCCCTTTTTCTGTTAGGGATTTTTGCACAGCATTGCAGTGGATACTAAAAACCTCTCTCGATCCTTCTGATCCCCCTAGATATTTCATTAAATTGACAGACCATAGTCTATTACCATACTTTTGCCAATTGCACAGTGGTTGTGTGATCTAGAGAAGAACTTGTCTGACATCACCAACTAGACTAATATTCCCTACTGACCTTTGTCCAATTTGCAAATCCCTCTCTCTCCAGGGACGGAAGGCCAGAGCACTACTCCATGTTTCTCTCCACTGCCAGTATCTCACAAATAAAAATAAGAGAGATAGAGAAACACAACAAATCTTGCTTTAGATCTAGGAAACTCTCTGAGCAATATAATTGACAATCATGTCTAGAGTTTTTATGCTTTACAACTTTCCTTAATTCTACATCTTACTGCAGACAGTATCAGCATAAACCATTTCATCACAGTTTTTAATAGGAGGGTTTTGAAAAACCCACCCTTGTGCTGCATAGTAATTCCTATCCAAATTCGCAGCCATATTACAAACGATATCATTTTGGATATTGGGGGGTCAGAAAACTACACTGAGAGGACTAATTGAGACTTAATTGAAAACTACATAGTATAGAGCTAGAGGAAGAAAACCAAAATAGTGTTGTATTTCTAAGGTACTATTTTAGAGAACGGGTATTATAGACAAAACAAAGGTTAAATTAAAAAGTATTTTAAAGCTGTTTCTGAAACAAAAATAGTCCCCAACTCTTTGCTTGAAAAGAAAATAGCTAATTTTTCTTTCCAACATTTACCATTTGAATTACACATGTAAAACATCACGAGGTTAAACATACATACATATTGAAGAAAAAACCCCACAGTACAGTGTGTCATTAAACCACCTTAGTTATCAAAACTTAATGAGCTCTGAAATAGATACAATCCCAATATTGCAGATCATAAAGAAGATTTTACTTGTGACCTACATCATTCACATAGAAGAATTAAGAAATTAGGGCATCTTTCCACCTCCCATTCACTGTTTAAGTGCCTATTCACAGAGTCTGACTCCTAAGGGCAAGGCAAAGCACCAGATTCAGCAGGTTTTCCCTTGTTGTGAGGCATCATTATGCAGAGCTGCCAAAGCTCTGCTCTGCTGACCACAGTCCTGCACAAGCAGACTTCCCACACAAACCACTGAAACAGGCAATGGGTGGCAAACTTCGCTTTGGCTTAGGTAGGAAAAAATATGGCTTGATTTTTATTGTACAACATAATGCAATATAGAAGATCAAGTGGAAGTAAGAGTCCTCTAAAAAGCAATGCAGAGCACGCAATCCGTAGTGTAGCTCCAATCATGTGTTTAGCATTTACAGAAAAATCCAGTTTCTGAGTACCTGATCAGTGTGGTAACATTGCTGAATGGAAACGCAGCAGTCAGTGAGACCAAGCCACGGGGTCACCTCAGACCCAGCCACCAGCATCACCTACAACAGGCATCAGTACAACTCCCCACCCACGCCTAAAGGCTGGTGAAACACATCAGGCCTGCAGCATACTGTGAAAATCAAGTCCTGCAGGCTTTGTGCCCAGGGATTATACAAATTAACCTCAGAGAGTACAAAGAGTCAAACAATAGGATCTTCTATTACAGAATATTACCAGTATTAAAAAAAAAAAAAAAGTGGTTATGCTTCTCTGTTTGTTGGATTGTGTTTATTGTCTCAGGCTGCTGAAGACAGAAGAATCTACCATCTACTGCCTCCAAGTTTTACAGTTAATTTGGGGAAAGCCAAGAAAACAAAGCATCTAAGCGTGGCATAGGTACAAAGAAGGACCCAAAGAGGCCACTGCTGTGGACAGACTTCAATCACCAAGAAAGCCAGTTCCTGATAAGTTTCTGAAAAGTAAAGGGACAGCCAGCATCATGATTCAGATGTACTTCATCAAGTCCACATATGTACAGTGACAAAATGGGAGTGCTTCACTTCTGACTAGGCTTTGATTCAATTAATTGTGGTGAGATTAAGGGAAGAGAAAAACAGGGAACAGAAACATGAAATCTGCCTTCCAGGCAGTTTACATTCCAGCAGGGAGTACTGCTAATTCACTAATTCTCAAATAGCAAATGAGCAACCCTCAGAGCTCTTCCATAGGTATCCAGCATGGCATCTCTTCCAACACAATCTCCTTTAGCTGGGTAAGTTAAATCAAAGCAGCACATTGCTGGCATTCTACCTAAGTCAGAAGCCTTTTTTTCCCCTTGCCCTCACCCATTTCTAATGATAATTTGTCCCTGTCCTGCCTGCTATGCAATTTAAATTAAAATCATCCCTTTCCCCTTGAAGAAATCTACATTACATCTGCTTTCCATCATCTATCAGCGTTCCTGGACAACCAGGGAGGTCCCAGATGACTGGAAGATAGCAAGTGTGACACCCATCTACAAGAAGGGCCATAAGGAGGATCAGGGGAATTACAGGCCTGTCAGACTTATTTCACTGCCAGGGAAGGTTATGGAGTAGATGATCCTAAGTGCCATCACGCAGAACATAGTGGACAACCAGGGGATCAGGATAGTCAGCAATGGTTTATGAAAGGCAGGTCCTGCTTGACTAACCTGATCGCCTTCTATGACAAGGTGACCTGCTTAGTGGATGAGGGAAAGGCTGTGGATGTTGCCTACCTGAAATTTAGTAAAGCTTTTGACACTGTATCTCACAGCCTAGAGAAACTGGCTGCTCATGGCTTGCATGGGCATATTCTTCACCCGGGAAAAACTGGCTGGATGACAGCACCCAAAGACTTGTGGTGAATGGAGTTAAATCCAGTTGGCGACCAGTCTCAAGTAGTGTTCCCCAGGGCTCAGTTTTGGGGCTCGTTCTCTTCAATATCTTTACCAACAACCTGTATGAGGGGATTGAGTGCACCCTCAGTAGTTTGCAGATGACACCTAGTTTGGCGGAAGTGTTGATCTGCTTGAGGGAAGGAAGGCTCTACAGAGGGATCTGGACAGGCTGGATCAATGGGCTGAGGCCAATAGTATGAGATTCGACAAGGCCAAGTGCTGGGTCCTGCACTTGAGTCACAAGAACTGCATGCAACGCTCCAGGCTTGGGGAGGAGTGGCTGGAAAGCTGCCTGGCAGAAAAGGACCTGGGGGTGTTGGTTGGCAACCAGCTGAATTTGAGCGAGCAGTAGGCCCAGGCAGCCAGTAGCATCCTAGCCTGTATCAGGAACAGTGTGGCCAGCAGGACTAGGGCAGTGATCGTGCCCCTGTACTCAGCACTGGTGAGGCCCCACCTCAAATACTGTGGTCAGTTTTGGTCCCCTCACTACAAGACAGACATTGAGGTGCTGGAGCGTGTCCAGAGAAGAGCAATGAAGCTGGTGAAGAGTCTATAGAACAAGTCCCATAAGGAGCAGCTGAAGGAACTGGGGTTGTTTAGCCTGGAGAAAAAGAGGCTGAGGAAAGACCTTATTACTTTCTACACCTACCTGAAAGGAGGTTGTAGCGAGGTGGGTGTTGGTCTCTTCTCCCAAGTAACAAGCAATAGGACAAGAGGAAATGGCCTCAAGTTGTGCCAGGGGAGGTTTAGATTGGATATGAGGAAAAAATTCTTCACCAAAACACCAAACAGCTGTTGAGCTATACAGTTCCATCTTGAACATGCAAATATCACAGCTCAGTCTTATGTCAGCTTGAAAAGATAATGCCATGCAGAAAATTAAGATAATCTGATGAAATAATGTTATGAAAAGTAGTTTGAGGAGGCAACTCCTTGAATGTAAGTTTTATATATTTCCACACCAAAACACATGTGTCTAGGCAAAAAAGTAAAAAGATTTTAATATTTTTATCACATTTTTCTTTTCCTTCAGAGAAGCCACTGGAAAATAGGGAGGTATAAAAGTATATATTTAATTAAAACTTTAGAGATTTGTTTGTTGAAAGGAACCAAATGTTTCATCACCCAGTTCATTTAGTGGTTTGAAATCAATTTGACAGTTAATGTGAATAAATAAGGCTGCCTTTAACATTAACTTTCATAAAGCTAATGCCCCATTCAGAAAAAAAACCCTAAATCCAGTGTTTGTAAGCTGTTCAGCCTTCGAAGTTGTATGCAAGGGTCTCTAGCAAGTTAGAACCCACTTCTGGCAGCCTGAGAGATGGAGAAGATTTTTTGAACTAAAAAAGTTTTTGGCACCTTCAAAACTGGTGCTATAAGGTACTAGAACTTATCCTGTTCTCATCTTATGTCCTAACAGAAGAGCTTGTGTCAGAAGATTTTGACTAAACAGTGTTGTAGATGTTACATCTTTTTTCCCTTCACTTCCTTTCCCTTCCCATTCTCCTGCTGCCCCTACTAAATCAGAAGTCCTTATAAACTTTTCCTCTTGCCTCCGTTTTCTATCCAGAAAACCGACTTTTAAAAAAATTACAGTAGCTTTAGCATAGTAAAATTCCTGCACTTCAGAACCTTCCCATGCACATCACACAATCTCTGTGGACCTGAGAAGAGAAGCATCTTCATGGTGAGCAAATGTGGCAAACATTTTGTTTTATCCTTTTTCTTTCCTTTTCAGGGAATGAGAAAGGGAGAGTTGTAATTCAGCAAATTCCTGTATGTACAGAATTTTCCAAAAGGTCGTCTTGTCCATTTAGAAAGCTAGAATTGCAGTTGCATAGGGGAAAGCACTTACTAATAAAAGGAGTTGGTGAAGAACGGCTTGAAACTCTGAATCTCCCGAACAATGAGCAGTCAATTCCCCCTGCCTTGCATGAGGGAAGAGCAGTGAAGTCTCAGCAATGGTACTGTGCCTGGTTAATGAGGTAGAGAGCTGACAGGGGCCCAGATTACAATAGAATGAATGACCTGTGCTGGATAAATTATTGTCAAATAGTTTCTCGAAACATTATATAAAGTTACAGCCATGTTAAACCACATTTTTGGAGTCTTGTCTTTCTTCCATCGGGGTCTGGGACATAGAAAACATGAAGAGCAGGAGAAACTACAAGTACATTTCCTGAGTTGATACAATTATTTTGTTTTCTAAGGTTCTTTCTCCAGCAGGAGAGAAAGCCTGACAAGCTTTTATTAGAACAGAAGTTATCATATTGGATTTATGGAAGGAATTCATTTTAGGAACCCAGAGGAGGAAGAAAAACAAACAACATGCAATTAGTCTGCATAATCAAACCAGTTCTACTGTCTTACTGTCTTTATATGGCTTAATCTGTTCTTTCATTCTTCCTTCTACCTCAAAGCCAGGAGTGCTTCCAACACAGCAATACATTAAAATATCAATAAAGCACCAAATTAGAAATATTACAACTTCTCGATTGCCATGTTTCAGCATTTTTCTCTTCCTTGGGTTACTTTTGTTTGTTTTTGTTTGGGGTGTTTTTTTTAATACTTCAGAATGATGTTCTGACAAGGTCAGGTGACAATGATAGAGTCTCAGAGAATGAGTTTAACACCAGAATAGGAAACCTAATTAATCAAAGAAACAAATTATTTCCCTAAATTTATTTGACCTGTCCTATTTTGCTTTACTTCCTGCCTCTCCACCTTTTTACATCTTGAATTCAAGCACTTTTAAGGATGTATCATGACATTCTGTGCCTTCCTGCTTGTCCAAGGCAAGAGAAGGAATAAGAGGATGAACTTGCACTACGAGGTCACTCAGCAATTACTTTTTTGAAAACAGAGCACTTTCTGGTACTACCAACAAAAAACTGAAGGCTGAATGGGTTGGGTCAGAAAAGTTTCAGTAATCTTAGCAAATAATGACTTGCGTTGAGAAAGTGTCCACAGCTACTTCTAATGCACTGTGACACATGACAGCTCCATGCACCCATGGAGATACAGTCTCTATCACACCAATGGATTTGGGAGGAATACAGTGTAGACAACACTTATTTCTACTAATTATATAACTTTATTCAGTTTTATGCTCCACGTTTGTGATTGCTGCTGACTGCACAGCTGGTCACATGTTCAGCTTGCAACTATTAAGCATACTCCAAACACATTTCATAGTTTTAATCCTGGAATTTGCAGCTTCTTCCTTCATTTGGGAGAACAGGCTGGCCTAACTAGGGTGGGGCAAAGAAATGAGGCAATGCCATACCTCCCAGTAACTCCACTGGCCCTGACAGTGGTGTGCCAGTGGGTGTAGGCACGTACAGCAAGCCAGAAATAGTCCCGTATCCTGAACCCAGGGCTCTGCTCCATTTGCACAACAGAGACCAGAGAAGGCCTCACTTGTTCTTTTACTGCAGTCAGTCACAAGAGGAATCGGGCATCACAGTGCTTCTATAAATGCAGAGTTGGCCGGTTCACTGAAACCAACAAATCAAACTAAGAAAAATTTTCACTGTATGGTATGAAGTATTTTGAAGAAAGTGTTAAAAGAAATAGACTCTTTCCTCAAGTCTTCCCCTTTCCTACCAGAAAGCACTGTTTCTTTCTGAGAATCCATGTCATCATTCAGCTGTTTCTTCTGGCAAAGCCAGAATCCAGAACAGAATCTTCATGAAAAAGAAACCAATAAATTAAAGCTCTTTGTGAGCAATTTGCCGTTAGTTCTGCTCTCACTGCCTATTAAGATTCTTTATTTGCTTCACCAAGATATTTCTGCTGACAAGTCTATTCATTTACTACTAGCCTAGATAAAATGCTAATAAACAAAATGTCAAAAAATGTATTCATATGACTTTCTCCTTTTCACTGGGCTTGTTATTAAAAGGACCATGGAACTAAACATTAACATCTGGTGAAATCAGGATGCTTGTTTTCCCCCTGAAGACTAGGCTCTATTTCAGGCTTGAAAACAACTTGTGAAAGAACTATCTGAAGTTTCCATATTTCTCTGTTCTGTCAAGCATGCACAGACACCCCTCCCATCCCACTAATTTCAGCAACTGTACCACCTCCCATCAAAACCAAACAAGATGGAAATATATTATACAATGCCACACTTTCTATAGGCTTTCTCTATGGCATCCCACAGATGTTTTACAGTGGGCTTATAATGTTTTGTTAAACTCTGCAGATAGATTGCCATTATTCTAACATCTACAGAAGCAAACAGAAGAACTCCCCAGGACCGCCTTTCACCCCCTTATCCCTTTATGCTCTAGTAATTCTCTAACTCCATCCCATTAGACTGGTGAGGAGGAATTGTGTCAAAGTGTGCTCTTTGGTTGAGTACTCCCGAGGGAGTCTTCACCTTAGCAGTCTGTGCGAGTGAAGTTCAGGTGTACGGATGGGGTGGCATCCAGAAGTAGCCACCCCTAAACAAAGATACAGTTGAAAATGCCACTATGAATTAAAGAGTCCAAGACTGAAGGCTGCAGGCAGCTGGCCATTGGTAACTGAGACAAGCTGTCATTAACTGGGCATAAAACACCTAGATAGAGTGCCAAACTGAAAGGACTCCATATACGACTCCTGTGTGTTTTCTCATGTACCTTGACCCTTCAGAAGTTCTGTAATTGCCTTTTTTTTTTTTTTTAGATGTAAGACTACTTGTTCAGCCTCTTTGAATAAACATGCTATCAAGATGGAAAATAGAAAGCAGTAGTGACTCACAGGTAAGATATTCCTTCTTCCCTCACTCTCCAGTCCCTTTTTAACTTGGAACATACAATCCCCTAGCAAATTTGTGGAGTTGGCAGGTGCACATCTCTCAAGCCAATGATGTCACTTGTCCTAATCTGATTTGCTAAGCATATCTAGAATGAGATAGATGGGTAACGCAGCCTCACATGCTTTCACATGTGGAAGTAGAGTTCTGCAGTGAGAACAGCTGAGTATTTTATTTTTGGAGTGTGCCTTGTGAACCATTCAGGTGACAGGAAGAAAAGCAGACCTGAACATTTCCATCTTGCTTGGACTCTAAATGAGACACCTACAATACTAAACAAAAAGGTACCCTCAGGGCACTTTCATATATTTATTATAAAACAAAGATTAAAACAATTATATGGAAATTAAGGATAATATGGAACATTTGTCTTCCTCTTAGTCAAACAGTAAAATGGCCTAGTTCAACAAATAGCTTCACAGCTTGAAGCACACCGCATACAAAATGATAAAATGGTTTGGCTGACAGGACAGTCTGAATGGCTCAGCTCTGCTAGGTGTGTCTCTCAGACAGATCTACAAAAGAGGTCATATTCCACTGCATTATTACTCTTCAAATTAGCAAGTTTTCACAACTACATGGATGAAAAGAATACAGACACTGCCCTTATTCACAAGCTCGGAAACCTAAAGAACCAGCATGGTGAAATGGAGGTTTTTTCCTCCCCAGCACTTTCCACTCTTTTCCCCTCCTCGTTCCACCCACAAAGGACAGTTCCTAAATGAATCTGCTTTTTACAGAGCTTCAGAATCTGTTGCAATTTCCTCCTAGTTACCAGTGCCACATCTATGCAAGTCACTTTACTTCTAAAGGAATGTATGTTTAAATATAAAATTAGAGTGATGCTATGACTCCAGTTTCGCTCCTTTGATTAAGGCAGCTCCTCTTTTTGAGAGGTAAATCCTTTTACAGCAATAGGGCTGGAAACATCCGTGTTTTGAAACAGGCACTCTCTCTTCTGGTGGTACCAAGTGACACCCTTCTATTATTATAATTCAGAACATTTCTCACTACATAATTTCAAAGATACTTCCAAGTTTAACTTCTAAGAATGAAACTTCAAAACCATACGCTATTCTTGAGAGAGGCTTTGTCCAACTGGATGAGGTTGCAGGGAAGAAGTGACAGAGCAGTAACGCAGATGTGACAAATTCAGAGCAGCGTTGATGTCATAAGCACAACAATAATTGAAAAGTGAGTGTGTGTATAATCAGTAACTATAAAAAAAAATGACCAAAACTCCTATTACCCTCAGATTTGATAAATACCTAACTCATTACTATCACTAACTTTTCTTTTGGAAATGGTTTTCCACAGCAGCTGGAGTGAAAAAACATTGATATAATTTTCATAGTTTTAGGAATGTAAATAAAAGAAGCTTCCTGCTTTTAGTCACAAAAGCTCAGAGAACCTGTGAATTATTGAGTTACAACACCCTTTGAGGTACATTAAAACACAAGGTTTTCATTATTGCTGAATACTACTTATCTGAAAGAAACTTATTGCTTAATTACAAGTCTTTTTTAATGTTGAAGCAATAATCATTGTTATGATTACAAATCAAGTTTTAAAGTTTATCCAAACAATACAGCAATTTACTGTCACAAAAGCAACATAATGTCATAACTTTTTTTCTTTTCCATTGAATACTAGTTTCACAAACTTGGTGTTAGTGGGTACACTTGGAGTCTGGCATTATTACCCAAGTAAAACTGTAGCAGTTTGTCCCATAGTGAGTTGAAGTGTGACCTACCCTATTAAAGCAAAAAGTCCTTTTCCCTCCTCTTTTACAAATGTTTTGAATATAAGAATTCATCAGGATTTAGAGGATTAAGAGATCACTGTCCATGAAAAAAATCTGCAGAAATTTTCATTAGTTCTTTTATAAGTTGGCAGCAAATACTCTAGCTGTGAACTTTTATGAAGCTATAAATATAAAGGACCTTCTGATACTGGTATGATGATAATTCTAAATTTCCTCTTTGCAGCTGCAGTTGAGCCCCTGTATTTGGTAAAAAAAAAAAAATTAAAAAAATTCTCTCTTTTTGTGAGTTAACAGCAAAAGTTGGCTCAACTACCGTATTGCCTTTGAGCACTATGAGTGGAAGTTCATGAATTAAACCCACATGGCAACACAACCCGCTCCCCACCTTTCCCTTAAGGTGGCTATAAAATGTCAGTAGAAAGCAAGTCTGTTTATTTTACTTAGCATTTGATTCTGTAACTAAATGAGTTTCTAGTGGGGCTTATGTGCAAAGCACATCTTTGCAACCAGCTCCCTTACATCACTAAACTTTTATTAAATTATGCCATAAATATTAAAATCAATCCTTAAATGTTTAAACTTAATACTAAGGGCAAAAAAGAAGAATATGTCAGTAAGTAACAGACTTGCTGGCAACCTGTTCCCTGAAAGACCAGGACGTTTGATAATTGGGAGAAAAAAAAAAATTCTTTGCTACCGACAGCTTTTTACAAAACTTGATTTCCCAGGGGATTTATCTTTTGGGAAAAAAATTTAAGAAGGTATTTTGTCTACATTTTGCTACATATTTCAGAATTTGTGGTGAACAGTATTCCTAAATCACTGTGATAGATTTGTGCCACTCTAGTTTTGTTTAAGTACTAACTGTCCATACATTTCACTTAGTTGCCTAATAAACACAAGGAAGACTCATTTTTCCTCCCAATATCTTGGGAAAAGGGCACAATCTGAGACAGAAAGGATCTCATTCCCTTGTCTTCTGAGTCTCTAAACAAATACTGAAGCAGCAAAGAAGCAGTCCAGAATAAAAGCCACATAGAAAGAGAAACGGGTATGCTGGCCTGCAATTACTGTAGTAATAGCACAGTAGTTGATTTTCCTTGTGTGGTTAGACTTACCAGAAGCCTGACCAGAAAGAAGGTAAAATGACCAGGCTGCCCAGATACACGCCAAAACTCATGGTAAGATCAGTTGCATTTGCTTAAATCTGTCCCAAGGCAAACTAATATGAGCTTAACTAATATTACTGATCATGCAAAAGAAGAAAGCCACAATTTGACACCCACTCTTTGGATCTGTACAGCCAGCTTCTTAGATTTAGTGTCATTAGTCACTGACTCTGCTTGAGATTATGAAAAAAGGTCAGGGAGCAAACTCTGCAGAGTACATACTTACTGGACTGGACTAATGATGGCCTCCACTCTAAATATGATGAGCTTGGCTGGAGTCCTGCACTCAAAACATATTTCAGAGCTGAAATAGCTGCTGTAACCAGCTGTTATCCGTGTCCACTGACGGGAAATGTAGGGAGCCCCGTATGTCCTTTGCTTCCATATATATTTTCTTATGATACAACTCAATGGTGCAGCCTGTTTGATGATGTAACTAAAGAGAGACAGTAAGCAGCTACCAGTCCTATTTTTTCCAGCATTATTCTGTAGTGATCTGAAAAGTTCCGCTTTGCAATTTGAAACATAAAACATGTTTTGAAAGAAGCTGTAAACAACTTCAGTCATGAGAACAGAGGATCTCTTTCCCCCTTTCTATGTCTCTATTTTACAAAGCAGACCACAAAAATAAAACATCAGAGAATTCTCATTTGCCACCATTTTAATAATTGAGAAATGTATCTCAGCCTAAGTACACAGTTCTTCCAAGTTTCCTTCAGAAAAACTACAGTTGTGAGGTACCTAAAAGCATATTATTACTGAACAGCGGTTTATTAGGTGCTCTCAACAGGTCCACTGTAATTAAAAGTATGGTCACATCTACGGAAAGTAACCCAGGTGCACAGGTGCCTCCATTTGTTTCCTTTACAGCGTTAGCCATGTAGAGTTCAAGGAGTGCATGGATATAACTTAGAAACCTAATTAGGCCATTAGAAGTAAACTCCATTAAAAAAACACCCTTCAGCTTTAACGATAAACTGCAGCCATTTCAAATTTAATACTGCACTAGCAAGTAATACTACCATTGAATAATTCAGCATTCTGTAACATAAGGCGAGACGAGAGGAATGAGAAAATGCGATTGCTATTTTCATTATGATGTGCCTTTTTGGGAGGTATAGTATAAGCCTCATATCACTGACACTAATTATTTTGGCATCTTATTGGCAGTCACAATTAGACAAAAATGTAGAAATTTCTAAGAGCAAAACAAGTTCTTGGCTAGATTTCTTTAGCCCCATATACTTCGCATTTTTATTTATGGCTAAATTGAAGCTGGATGTCAAATCTGGGTCCCTTAGAACAAAATCTTAATAATTAACTGGCAAAACTGAACATGATCGTTTCTGACACACCTACACTGGTAATTATTGCTTTGAGGCCATTTACTAATGAAATTAATGTATTCATTGCCCTAACAAATTAGCATAACTCATACATAATGCCCCACATTTCAAGACCTTCCTAGAAAAACAACACTTAATACCAGAGAATGAAATGGCAAGGGCATTACATGGAGACAGTATTCACTGAATTACTACACGTTAAAGCCACAATGGCTCAGTGTTAGTTATAAAGCAAAATGTAAACACAATGTGGGTATTGAAACCATTAATACTGTAGTCAAGAGCGTACAATCGATTATTATCTTTGCACTTCAAATAAGCACATATTACAATAGCAGTAACCATGGAATGTAATTAACTGGCTACTTTTAGAGATATGAAGTATGAAAAGGAGGCAGTGCCGAAGCAGTTTCTTCTTCCTTCTCAAATCTATAATAAATACAGTGTGGCTAGTGTGCTTTTTTGCCCATATTTCCATTCAGATTAATTCAGTGCCTAGAAGCGGCTAAAGCAGCCATAGGGTCAAGCAATAGCAGAAGACAGGATTAACTGCATTACCTTTGGAAATAACAAGAACATTAACAGACATCTACTGCCATTTTTAATTGGTAAGAGTCTCTCATTTTGGTTTGGGAAAGCAAATCCCAAAGTTTTCTGTCTTAGCATGCAGAAGGGAGGTCAGGGGAGCAGACTGCCACGTGGCTATATGCAGTCCCAAATTGATGGAGGGCAGGGGTGGGAAGCACATTTGCTGTGCTGGCTCATCTGGCAGGCTGGGGGCTGCATTGAGACCCCCAGGCAACAGCCCAAATATGCATTGCCGCTTACAGACCACTTGCAACCTATGACCTGCAGAGCGCTGGAATGAGGCAGATTATATATGAGGGACCATTGCTTTTGAGTATGAATAATGCATTTAGGTACTTCAAATGATAAATTTACTTTGAAGGAGAAGATGGGGGCAAAAATACAACGGGTTTGCAGAAAGTCACCTAGGACCCCGCATCGCAAAGAGTTCACTCCTAGCTCAGCCATGGGGGGTTGAGAGCCAAGGACAACTTGGCCAAGTCTTTCTTCCATGCAACTGAGGTGACCAGGCCCTGATGCCAGTTACAGCAAGGTTACTTTGCTTGTGTTGTCTAGAATTGTCTAAAAGTCATTTCCTCCTGAGAACACTGAATGGGAGCATATTCTTGTGGCACCCTCTTCTCCCCTGCCTACACAAGCATAAACGCAAGGGAACATTGCTCCTCAGCAGATCCTCAGTTGCATCAATACCTATTGCTACAAAGGAAAACAAAAAAACTGCAAGGGAAAAATTATGGAATAATCACCTCAAGCATGGAGTTTCCTTGGAACCCCACCCGCACGTGTTTGGCTCCTGCCCACAAGCATTAAGTTTTACATCTTTATTAATGTTTTTATTCCACTCAATGTAATTTGGATTCTCTCATTACCCGTACGAATGTCAGATCTTTTTCAATCCTCTTAAGTGCTTGGCTCCCATGATATCTTACAGAAATGAGTTCTATATGCTAACTACAAGAGGCATGAAATTTCTTTTGACCAGTTCTGTATTTTTTGCCTATCAAGTCATTCCCTTCCCCCTCCCAAACATTCCTCTCCTTTTTATGAGTTCCTCATTTTGTACCTTTCCTCACCTTGAATTAAAAATCTAAGTATCTCCTACAGTAAATGAAGACTATTTCTAGGTTTCTTCTAACTCTACATTTCTTCATTAATTTATTTTTAAAATAGAAAATGACCAGAACACAAGATAGCATGAGAGATTTTTCTAGCCCATCAAGCTTGTTTTAGACATGGCAAATGTCCCAAAGCACATTTCAGAATTGTTTAAACAGTCCAGCGGTGGATTCCCAGTGTTGAATCACAGAGGTTATTGTGCTCTCTCTCCCAAAGACATGAAACCTAATTACATTGTGGCCACTATTACTAAGTATAGATAGATACTTTGAGGCAATTCATGTATGACTGAGAGCCATCCATTTGTGCCTATTTGAATAACTAGTTGATCTTCAGCATAATTATCTGAATTGTCAAGAAACTGGTTCTTTGAACCTTACCCTGTTGTCACATACAGCCATTTTATAGATGGGTAAATGCTACCTCTTTGATATTGCTCACAAGTACACAGGTGGGAAACAGTTTTAATTTACACTAACCCTTCTTTACGTTCAAGCAGTAGGTCCCCATACATTTCTGTCTACATTATATAATGCCAGAGTAACAGCAAGCAACATTAGTGAGAACAAGAATAAGGTATTCAGCATCACTTCACTGATCAAGCAACAACTAGTATAACCTTACCATTATTTCTTGTGAATTTTAAAATAACCCCAAAGAAACACCAAAGAACTTACACAAAGTTTAAGATACTCCTAAAACATATAAAACCACTGTACTAGAAGAAAAGCAGTTCCCTGTCAAGTTACTTTATGCCTTTCCATTGAGAAATATTACCTGGTTGGACCACAGAAAGGTACAGCCCATCCTCATGGCTGGTCTGTTTTACATCATTTATAGCCATGTACTGAAATACTCCAGCATCTGATCTATTCTGTCCAACTAATAATTATGTACTACAATATTGCATTTGTATCAACTGTTTGAGTTGCACTTACTTTGTGAAGGTCAGCCCTCTTCCATCCCCAGGCACCTAGTTCACCTGCTTTTGACTTTAAGTTCCTCATTGGTACATAGATCTTATTTTTGGCAGCATGCCTACTTTTAGTTAATTCCTTCTTCTGACACGTTGTTACTTCCACCAAATATGCCTCTGCAATCTTTCTTCCTCCAGGTCAGCTGTAATTTCTGTCCTATCATTTACTACTGGATACAGGGCTACCTTTATATTGCTGACATTCCTAGCAGATGTCTTTGTCTGACCCAAGTGCTCCTCACCACCTGTCACCTTGCTTCCAGGTTTGGCTATAAATAATCCTCCCCTTGCTGGTTTGACTATAAATAATCCCCTCCCCACCCTGTTGGTTTTTGGACTCAGCTGGTTCCAATTTGGGTAAGGTGGAGCTTCCCTTTCCCTTACAGAGTTACAGTTCCCTCTCCTCATTGTGTTACCCACACAGAAACCCTACCACTGCACAAACCCACAAGTATAGTAGAAATATATGAGCAGGTCCCTAAATCAATTTTTTTGCCTGTTCATCTATGCTTTCATTCTGCACCTCTCATATCCACCTCCCAAAGTTACCAGTACTGCTATGCACAAGAGGCACTGGGCTGTGCTTATGATGAAGTTCACCTCTGCCTCCCTTGCTTCCCACAGAAGTGCCAACATGGCTACCCCATGGGCAAGTCCCACATGGCAACCTCAGCTACTCCCCTTACACACAGGAATGTGCTTCTGGACCAGGGCAGGTCACAGGGCTGTGGTTCTCTCCAGCCTCCACCTGTTCTAGCCCATGTGGTAACCGTATGTGCCACAGCAAATATCTGGACATGAAGGCAGATGGAGTCCTCCTTACAGAGGACCCCAACGTCACCTTTCGGAGATTGCCTGAAGCAAGGTATGTTGAGGATGTCTAAAGACAGTGTGGACAACAAGCTATGATCTTGTGAGTTCTGTAGATTGCAGGTCTCTCCCAGCACAGGTGCTTTACAGATTTGCTCTATGAGCTGCAATTAGATCCTGACAAACACGTGCCTGAGGTGTCCAGAAATTGTTCTCCTGAAGCTCATGTACCTGGTGCTCAGAGTAACTGGTTTCTCTTCAGCATTTGCCATGTAAGACCCAACATATTAACACACATTCTGCACATTTCAGAAGCAAACAAATGCACTAAACTCACCGCAGTAATATGGATACAAACTGTAACGACGGACACGGTGCCTTGGTGTGTATTTTGCCTTTTTTTTTTTTAAAAGATAAGACAGAGGAATGCTTCAGTCAGACTGGGATGGCTAGTGTAAAATTAAGATGGAATTGTAGAGTCAGTCCACATACCAGCAGCCAGGATTTAAGAGGCTGTTTACTGACAGTTCTTGTAGGAAGACGGGAAGGAAGGGGGAAAAGAAACAAACATGAAACACGCTGCCACCCATCTCTCTCTCCCTCTCAAAAAAAAAAAAAAGTCAAGCTGCCCAGGAGAAGTTAAATCCAATTGAAAGAGGCATATAATTTTTCTTAACAGACAGTCTTCCAAAGTTTTGGCACACCACTTCTTTGAGGCGGCTACTTCACATTCCTTTTGTCAGAAAACAGCAGGTAACTATACCAACTAATGCTACTTCTCAAGGTTTTGGCTCAAGACTGTCCTACAGAGGATGGAGCAGAAAACAGACAGCACCAGAATTGGACTTGAGAAAATATTCTGTGTTTATGGCATCCTCAGGAAAAGCAATGATTGCAGCAGTAGCAATAGGCCACCTGCAGCAAGATAAGCAGTAAGTGAGAATTAAAGCAGAAAGAAAGTGCTGACTTTCTCAAAGCCATTAAAGCCTTGAGTAGAGCCAGAAAACAAACAACGGATCTGCTGGGGTGCGTCTTCCTCCCATCTTCAGTAAAAATTTAGAGGAAAAGCAGAGATTAAGGAGCGACTGAGACTTTGGAAAAGAGCTGGTGAGAGAAAGCATAGTAAAATCTTGAGAAGATATGGATGTCTGTATTTGTTCAAAGGCATTATGCCACTTTACATGCAGTGAAGACCTGTATTTAGTGACATGTATTACCTAACCTAGACAGAGGCATTTCTGCAACAGGGGTTAACTTGGAGAGAGCCAAAGCGGGCAGCGATGTCCCCACATGCAACTGGAGGCACTAATGCTGCATAGCTGGAAGAACTCTGGGTGACCTTAAAGGCTCTACGTACAAGTCTTGCCTGCAAAACCCGTGAGAACTTTTCATGCTATGATTATAAACTTTACTAAGTTAGACTCTCACAGAGTTATATAACCCTGTGTGGTAGTTAATGAAGTGCTGGATGTAAGAAAAATAACTGTAATGTTATTTTGCCCCTGGTATGCTTTGCCTTATAAGGATTAAACTTAGAGCTAATTCACTTGTGTTTTGTGATCTCTATCATGCTGCAATAATAATACTTAGCACTTTATAGCACTTTTCACTTATAAAAAGTGCTTTACAAACATTATCTAATTATTAATCTTCACAACAGTCCTCTGATACAGGTATACAGGTCAATTTAATGTTCTGTTTTAATAAACTACTAGCACTTTAGTAAATTGAAAAGTATAGAACACATTAAATTCACTTAAGAGAAACAAAAGTTAGTGAACAAATTGCAATTCTCCCTACAGCATTCTAGGTGGGCAATACACATAGCAAACTGTCACTGATCACGACCTCTGACGTCCACAGAGGACAGTCTATATAGCAAATATTTCAATTAAGTAGTTGAGACTTTTTTTTTTTTTTCAGATGATAACATAAATAATGAGAATGAAGAAAGATTCTGTCAGAGCAGCCCAGGTCCCTTGATCAAGGCCACACTATACTAATTCCATACAAGCAAAACATAGTAGCCCCTACCCTATAATGGGTATCTAGACATAAAACAAGGGACAAGAGATGGGGGAATGGGGGGAAAGCAGTACAGTTAAGAAGTAAACATCACTGTTCAAACTATATCTGCCTACACTAACATATGCAGAGCCATTATATGCCAGTATACTTGCCACCTTATTAGTACTCTGTGGTTCTCTATATTGACACACCTCAGACTTTAGTTGTTTGTGATCAAAGACAGGACAAGAGTTTGGCATTTGGTAAACAGACCATGCAACTTAGTTATCTAATCACAAACTGAGTTTTCCACAATGTCACTGCTCCATGCAGCGCATGGTATGGACTTGTCTGCAGGATGAACCAATGCAGGGCAGAAGGCTGCTGCCTGACAATGAGAAGGGCTGCCCTGTGCATTGCTGAGCATTGCCAAGGTTCAGAGTTAAGTAATGAGCAAGGAATGCAGGAAGAAAGGGAGAACAAAAAAAAAAAAAAGACAGTCTCCTACTTAAGGTAGTTTAAAAGTTGCCCTGAGGAGTTTGGAGTCTACATCTGTTTTTGTCACAAGACAGTCTACGAGATACAGGACAAGTTTCTTAAACCCAAGCTTTTCACACAAGGTCATCTATCAATTGTATGTTCCTCACGTGCACACCCAACTTGAAACCTGGTGTCTACCTTGCTCAAAGTGCTGACCACTCACAAATGCTGCTGAAGTTAAAGGGAGCTGTGCTTTCAACTTACTACCCAATGTTAAATATTCTGAAAAAGATTGGAGCAGGATGTCTCAGACTGGGTTCCCAAATTAGCAGGTACTTTCAACCTTGAATTACTCTGTCCCAGTCTCCATCTGTCAAATGAGGACAATAATTCCTCTTCATTTCACTGAGGTGTTGTGAAAATAACTTCATTAATGGTTTGTGAAACACTAGTGTTGACTGCTATACAGAAATCTAGGAGGAAATTACTAATTCTGTCTCTGGAGCAAGTTTTGAAAAGCATGCAATAAAAAGGGCCTGAAGACACACACTTAACAAGAGGAAAATAAAATAAAATACTGGATTTGAAATATTTGAACTGCTCATTAAGTGAGTGTTGTCCATGCTATATCCAGCAGATTTCACCCTGATTTTCAACTCTCAGCTTGCAATTTCAGGTTTTATTTGTAAATTACCAGGTTTCTAAAAATTCAGAACTATCCAGCTCTCCACAAATGTCATAGCATGAAATCCTACTGATAAGTCCATGGCTCAGTGGCATCACCAGAAATATTTAGAGTCACTGTACAGACCTCTATCATTTCAGCTCATGGAATAAAGCAACAATAGCATCTTTCTGAAAAGGAACCAGTACTTCAAGGACAGAAGATCACAGTTTGATGGTAGATTATGATGGCATTTTGAAATAACAAAAGAAAGATGCAATTCAGAGAGGGGTGGGGGGAGTGCTCAAAATTTTACCTGGAACAACACATAATCACTTCCTTTCCCGAACCAGCCAAATCATATTGATTGTAGTCATTCCAAATGTTTTGCCCCCAGAGGAAGCCCAATATGAAAAATAACCATCCAAACAGTTAAAGTCTGTGAAGATTAAAAATAAATTTTAAAAAATATTGTTTACAGTAGTTTATAAGTTAGAACTTTCAGGCAATCTTGATGGTAGTCAATATTCTCTGCCCTACCCAGAATACACATGTGCACGCTGTCCTACACAGTTTTGTTTGCTGTGCAACTTACTTTAATTCTCTCTTTACATGTCTTCTTCAGTCCCAAGGTTTTTTTATTATTTATTTATATTACACACCCCCTAGCTGTTTCTTATAGGGAGAGAATAGTAGTCCTTAGCTTCTCTTAAATAATATACAGATGACTAATCACTGTGGCACCCAGGAAAGATATGTCAGGTAAAGTAAACATTCTGAAAAGAATGAACCCTTGAGCTATCTCTGCCAAATACTCTTACCTGGAAATGTCACAATGATTGTGGTGCAACCAAAGAAGCAGCCTTTGATGACTGAGGAGTTACCTGAATTAGTAAACTGCTTGGTGAGTAGAAAAGCGTACTGCCAATTAGCTTAAAGTAGTGGCATTTAATAGAAACGACAGTATTCGCTGCTTTAGTCCCACTTGTCAAATGTGCTTAAATAGTACAAATGTAATGGCTGGGTTTTTTTGGTTGAACAACATTATACTGGTATGGTTTATAAAGGACTGAAGCTAAAACTAGAACTGCAGCTCCCCTAATACCAACATAGAATAAAGGACATCCAGTATCCCACATCCCTTCTAAATCCAGACTTTATAAAACACAAGTGTGCAGAACAGTGTTTTATGTTTAAGATTCTCAGGGGGGAGGAAGGGGGAACCCAAAAATCCTGAATATTATGATGTTACCTTCAAGATGAAAGAGGATGCAACCTGTTTTAGGTGTGGTGAAACAATCTGTTTTAGGTGTGCTATGGCACAAATGATTTAGTTCTTTTAAGTTATCAAGAACTATTCTTGGGTGCCTATCAAATCAAACTTTCAAAATCTCCTTCTTAACCTTGTTGTCCACTCAGTCTGGAAAGCAATTTGACCCTCATTCTAAAATAACGCTTGCAATATCCTCTCCATACTTTCATTTTTTGTTCTTAGCTGCCACTATTCTTATTTTATGTGCTTCATCTGTATTTTGAAGCTAAGTCCAGTCAGCTGAGTAACAATTCTTACACCCTGAAACCCGCAATGCAAAGTGATGTGAGATTCAAAAGAGAACCCTGCACGGATTAATGGAACTCTGAAGCCTAACAGATCAGATATAGTTAGCGTGTAATTTTTGTGACAGTGTTTGAGACAAGCACCCCATCTCCCCCACAGTTCCCACAGATTTCAGGGCTCACACTGTGTACGTGGCCCAGAGGAAGAGCACACCGCAGCACCACACAGGCTGAGGGACAGCAAAGGCACGCAGGTCTCATCTACCTGAGAAACAGACTCCCATCCTGAACGTCATCTGTGAAAATTGAGCTCTGTCCTGTCACCAACAGATCACTGTTGAAGAACAAATGATCCCTAGCAAAATATGTGGGAAGGCAAGAGTCCACTGACATGGTTACAAAACTGAATCCAGTGTTGAGCTGTCCACAATACTATAGCACAATACTAAATACAATACCTCAGACAAGAAACAACTAATGCCTTAGAAACAGGCTTGAAGCTCCTAGTTTATCAGGGCAAAGTAGAAAAAAAAGTAACTTAAAATGGACAGTTTATTTCTCCTCTTGCCACAGTTCCTTGCAATAGTTTCTCATCCACAGTGGCCTTCTTGTTATCAGGCAGCTGATATTTCCCTCTTCCAGATGCATTCCCCTCTACTTTGTGCTATAGACAGTAATTCTTTGTTTGGTTTTCACAGGCATCTGGAATATAGGCCTGGGGAACACAGCTGGGAGCTGCATATGCAGAAATGCCTATGCTGGAACTGAAAAGAGCAAACCTACTTCAAAGGAGCAAGGGAGAGAATCAGGAATTGATTGGACAAGAAGGATGATGCGAGGACAGGGAAAGGTAATGGGAGCTGTGGTTTGCATGTGACACTTATGACAGGATTAATATACATAATTATAAGCAGCTAGCAACAGTGTCCTCCCAGGTGGACTGCATCTGACTGGTGTTAGTAGAAGCTCCTTGAAGCACAGGGTCCAGCAAGAATTTTCAGTAGTTTATTCTGATGGTAAAATATTCCCAATCTGATAATATGCTGCTGGCAAGAATCAGTGAGAGTTTGAGAAAAATTTCAAGTCATATTTGTCTATCAACTCACTTATGTTGCTTCACATAAACTCAAACTTCTAATATGACCAGCCACTTATTTCTTCACAGACACGCCTCTGAAGTATACGAGTAATTTATTTCAGAAAACTAGTGTTTATTACACAACAAAGAGAAATGCAAGCTCTTTCTCTTACTTTTTAAGTAATTCATCTCCTTACTCCCAAATTAGAGGAACATCCCCTTTAAAATAAGAGAATAAATCCACCCCCTTATTTGTTCTGAAGGCAGGGGAAGAGAACATCTTTTATGCTTCTCTATGGCAGGAGAGATTTGACTGGAGAAGGAAAGGGTGCACATGCCCACAGAAGAGAGAAGGGAATTTACACACAAAACTGTAGCTGAGGAAACAACATGGTTGTTATTTCTATATGGTATGCGAAGATGACTTACGGATCTGGAGGCTTGTGTTTCAGTGAAGAGATTCAAGAACAAGCTGATACGGAAAAATGAGTTATTTCTCTAATATGGTTTTATGCCTTGGAAGTGGTCTGTGAACATTAGAATGACTTACAGCTATGTGCTGTATTATCCAACTCTGTATCTGCCATTTTGCTAGTACTTCTAGAGTACTACCCAGACCTTGCTCTCCTGATCTGCAGACTGTCAATTTCACATCAATAAATTCAAGACATTTGTGAAGAAAAATTTAATAATCAGTTGTGTGACTTACCTGTGCTGTAAATACTTTGCATGTCAGATTATGTCCCGTTGAGAATACTAGAAAAAAACCACAAAAAAACCAGACAGTTAGTAATTAAACTTATTTAAAGATTATCTTGTCCAGCCAAGTACACATAAAACCTGCTAATATCATCCTCCTGGCAGGATTAAGGAATAGCAAAGCCAGATCTGTAATGAAAAGCGAATGTCTTATCACCCTGAAATCTGGTTCATATTTGATAATTGTCACCTTTCTTCCATTTACAGTTTTCATATTATGCAAACACTTAGATACTCTGAGTCAATAAGATATAGAAAGATAAGCTTCAAATACTTTACAGACAATCAGAATAAACTAAGGCTCAGGACCCTTGGGCCTCTCTAAGCCTTTGGAAACAATCAAGGTTTATGATGTTTAGCCATTGCCTCAAGGGAAATACACGCAGCTATGGTGAGATAATGCACTCAAAGAGTCATGAGTTCTTGTAGCAAAAGTATGACCTGCAAAGGCACAATTGTTCTTAATAAACCAGCTTTTGAGACTATGATTATCAAATCCAAATTATACACCTTACGGATCCCAAATGTGCCCACAATGCAGACCTTGAAATAGAAAACCTGATTCTTACATAAAAGTATAACAATTTGTTTACCCTCATTCAATCAACTTTAGATGAGGTTCAACAAAATGAACCAGAGGCAAAATATTATTTTTTGAAAATTCTGAAGCCCTGCAAGACAGAGAAGGTTCACCAAAACAGGGGCAACTGCAGTTAGTCTCAAACAGTCTGAAGTAGTCTTCAACTACTGAGAGAGAGTATGCAAGACTCTTCCAAGAGGTGCATAAGTGACAGAGTGACAAATAATGGACACCAAGTTACAACAAGAAATATTGCAATTAAATATTGTTAAAAGTCAAAAAAAAGCACCAAACAAAAAAAAAAATCACTATGAGGACAGTAAAACACTAACTGGTAGGCCAGAGAGATTGTGCAATCCCTGCCACTGGAGATCTTCAAAACTTGACAGGAAGAGCCTTGAGGAACCTGATCCAAGTTGGCCTTGCTTTGAGCAGAGAGCTGGTACTCATGAAAGTGCCTCAGTTCTTGCTGACTCACTTGAGGGCTCCCAGCCTTCACCTGACCCTGAGGTGGGATAGAGTAGGCCACTTCTAATGGTCAGAAGACACTGACCATAAAACAAGGGCAAATTTTAACCTGAAAGAACCTTGATCTTTCATTTTGTGTAACAGAATTAATGGTTGTTCAGAGTACATCAATGAGTAGATCAAATAACTGAATAAGTTCGTACAAAGAAAGTCTACACTTCTAGCAGGCAAATACCCCCATCATAACTGCATCTTCTACCTGAGAAAGATTGTGAAACAAGCATGTCACAGGCTATCTCACAGATACATTAAACTACTTTAGCGGCTTCCTTGAAACCTCGTAAAAGGCGAGATGTGGCACAGAACAGAGATAAAAGTGAAATACCCTGCTGTGCTTATTTGGTTTCCAAACAAATGCCCACAGAGGATGAGAAGGCTCAAATGAAGGAGACAGGTGGTTTAAGTTCATAGTATGTGTGGCTCCATTGCAGAAATGCTGGAAACATCACATCATCTCAGATTCATTAAATCAATTGTCAAATCCTGAACACTCATGACAGATTGCCATACAGGTGGCTTAGATTAATTATCAATTTTATATAAGAAAGGGAAAGATTAGCCAATATTTCTCCAGAAAATCTGAGGGTAGCCTTTGTGAAACCACTTGCTGTTACTCAATAAAGAAATGAACACAACTTTTGAAGTGTAACAGAGGCACATGCTGTTCTCAGAAGGTGACTTGCCTGTGATCTCAAAGACTGAAATAAAAGCCAGTTAAGATTTCATCTCTGAAATCAGAGGACTAGGTCCCAATAGTAGGAATCCAGTCAACATATAAGAACTCTGAAGAGCACACGTTGTCTTATACAGGGTTTATATTTGCTTCTACAGGTAACTCCAGAGACCTTTAAACACGGAAATCAAACTAAAATGATCAGAATAGAGGGGACTTAATAGCAGATTGAAATTCACAAGAAAGTTCTGAATACAAGATTAGACTGAATAAAACACTGGGGTGGAGGACAGGAGAGAGAACATAGGAACAAAATGAAATCACTTAAGGTTTATGAAGCATCTCTCTTTCTCACTGTTTGCTGCTTCTGTTACCTGACCTTCACGTTTTGGGGTTTCAGAAACCAGCATTTCAAACTATCCGTATTAAGAAGTGACCTCTCCAGAGCATCCCCAGTTTAAATAAGGGTTTGGGATTTTTTGGTTTAAGTTGTGCCTTCTGTAACATGCCCACCAATGCATGAGATGAACCATGCCAGTCTCAGTCTTCAATACCTCTCCTTCCTTCATCTCGAACGAGTCTTATATAAATCTTCCTGACTGGAACTGTAGGTAGTCTGCATCATGGGGAATATTCTTCCTTTATATCTTACAATCCTATAATTTATAACATGAAATTTAAACCAACATAAATTAGTAATTCAATCCCTATATTCCAATTTAATGAACTAGAGGCTTCATTGCTTTATTGTTTTGTGCCACTGGACCAATCGTTTGGTTTACAGATTGAATGTACTTCTTTGTTAATAAATAAATGCATAAAAAAATAAAGGTATCCTCAATGCAATTATGCTGATGTCCCTCAGGAACCAAAATGCAATTATTTAAAATATTATTTTCTTAGATTACTCTCAAGAAAATAAGGAAAGAAATATGAAATTTGTGTCCTTTTAGCTTAAGCTCATTTTAAGAGCAGCAACAGTGATGCAGTTAGTCCCCAGTGGCAACTGAGAAGCACTTAGCCAGAAAATTGTTATTGGATTACAGTTCTGGCTTCATAAAATGTGGCTAAGGATCATTTTAGACATCTATGGAATGACCCATTGTCAAAACTGGTATGACAAACAAGTGACAAAGTTATTCTATTTGGCCATTTTGAGGCTTTTTCAGATCACAAAGTTAACTTGGGGCTGTATCAGCCTACACAGTTTTGATTCAATTATAAAAATAACTCACAATCAAAAGAATTCTAGCATAAATAATTGAATCTTTCTGGAGGAAAAGAAAAAACCCCACAAACATGTGCATATACTTGCAAGTGCTCCTGACGTATAAAGAATTGTGAAGTGATATGGTGATCAGAAGTCAATTCTGATACCGAGAACTACCTTTTCAAACTAACTGGTCTTCTTTATTAAAATAAACAAGATGAAAAGGGCACCAAAGGATGCTGCATGATTTTTAACAATGCGCAAACTGAAACCACTTAGATTGTACTACAGATCATACGATCCTTTTCATTTTACTTTACAGTCTTTTTCAAGAGGTTGATTTCCTGGATGAGAATCCTGCCTCCCATATTTTAATCTGCCGGTAAAAAAAGAACAACTAATGTAAACATGTATCAGATGCACATGTGCATACTTAAGTAAATGCAAACAAGAAATAAAACCCTTTACCTTTGCATTTGAGGTCATCAGTGACCACTAGCAACACTGTTAAAATGAGGACCTTAATCAAAAACCTAACATGGGATTTAGTTCCTTCATGTAAGCTCTTTGTCATTTTTCTTCTCTGCCCATTACATAGTACATCTTTGCTCATATAATTACATAATTAACATCCTCAGTACCGATTTCATCCCTTGTTAATTTTGCTAAATATAAATACAGACATGCTCAAGGAAACAAACTTGGCAAGTGAAGAAGCAAAACCAATTTAAAGGAAAAAAATTATTTATT
This sequence comes from Chionis minor, assembly GCA_013398295.1. NCBI lineage: Eukaryota > Metazoa > Chordata > Aves > Charadriiformes > Chionidae > Chionis > Chionis minor. The sequence goes on along the minus strand of VZSF01007805.1, from coordinate 316,714 downwards.
TACATACTGATAACCCATATGTAACACTGAGCATTACTAGATGCTTGTAGTTCACACAGTAGCCCTCTGACTAGAACTGCCTGTACAAGAACAGCTTTTGCTGGGGTGACAGAGATCATCCAAAAGTGTTAGTATAAGGAAGTTTTAGTTTTGTTTGTCAGTAATCACTCATGCAGCTTGTAGCAGCAAAGGGCAGTAGTGACAGCTGGTAAACCCCAATGGTCACACAACACTGTTGGTTCCCAAATCTTTTTTCTGAAAATCAAAAGGATTGGGGTTAGGGAGACAAGGTGGGGAAGGGCAGGAGAGGGAGATAAACTTGGCAGCTAAGGGCCCAGAAGATTTTTCCAGGTTATCCTACAGGCCAAAGCCACATTATTTAACTGAGAGCACTGCATGACTATGATCACAATTCAATTTAAGACGCGAGTTTGGATATCAGAGGACTAGCAGAGGGTTCCTCTCTCACACCTCTGCCATGAAAGAAGAGAGAAAAGTAGCAGAAAGTCTACAGTAAACAAAGAAGACTAGTTCTGACTGCAAAGTTCCCAAAGTTTTAATCAATGCACCCTTGGCGAGCAAACTGGCAGTTTTATTTCTTCCTCCACAGTGTCCAAAAAGTAATTCTGTTCATCCTTGTGAAAAAGAAAAATTTCAGATGGGTTCCATTTAGCAGGGTCACAGAGACCAGATCTGTATTCACCCTAACATATGGATCCTCACATTTAGGGTCAGATTTTAAAACTCTTACTCACAACAAAAATGACTTAGCTCCTTGAATGATACCACTAGGTCACAGAGGATGGTGTTATTAAACTCAAGCAAGAGGATCACTAACTGCTGTTTGCAACACAAACATACTTTCAAACTTACTGCTTCCATGCAGAAGGATACTGTTTCTCTATAAAGATGCATAATGTCACTTGATACAACTGCTAGGGAAGAAAACTAGTTTGTTTTCAAAAATCCTTTTCATTAAGAGTCAATATTGAACTTGTTTCATTGCATTCACTAGGAAGTATAATCCTAAACTATATCAAAATCTGTCCCCAAGTATCCTGTGCTGACCTGCTTACCTCCAGAGTTCTGTTTAATTATCCAAAAGTGTACAAGGAAGCGGAACAGCCCACTTCGAACACCCTGATGCTGCCTCAGCGATTTCTGCTCTCAACACAGGCTATTTGAACAGCCAGTGATCACTGGAGTTAAAGTGCATGCAACCAGCTGAATAGGATGCAATTCTTATTCTTATGATGAATATCAGGGTCAGAGGTGAGTGCCAGATAACACACAGCAGATGTGGAGGGAGTAGAAGGAATTCTGTTTATGTTGGGTGACCACCTACATTTCAAGGGGGATACAGGGGGAAAAGCTAAAGCTGCAAGATAGAGACTGTTTAAGGGCCCGTATTACACAACGTTTTGCAGGACAAAGTTACATACTTGTATGTTAGCATGAACTACTGTTGAAGTGTAAGACACAGTCCAGCCCAAATTAACCACTCATGGAACGTGTCTCTTCAGGAAACAAATGAGAGAAATCTTGTACAAATATACCCCACGCTCTGTGATCATTTCAGCTGATATTGAAAAGTTGTATTTCTTTTTGCATTGCCTGCATTTCTTTCCATTTCACAGTTTTTTCAGGGACTAGCAGCAAAGCAGCCTTACTGAATGGAAACGGAGCAAGTCTGATAGGAACCCGAGGGAAGTTGCAGAGAGCCACTGAGAAGACTCTGCAAGATGCACTTGATGGCACATTTACAATCTCCCATTGTGGACAAGAAAGCAAGTCATTGCTAGCTGCTTGGACTAGACTTGCAGCCCTGTAGCCCAAGTTGTACAAAAGGGACCTGAAACTGCTCCAAAAGCACAGTGGATGATTCTTCCAAAGATGATACATGGAGCAGGAGATTTACAGGAACTCCTCAAGCTGGTAAAACTATTAGAAGCCATTCAGCGGCTCAGCTTTTCACAGCCCATGGTAAAGGATGAGGAACATTCCTCCTCAGTACCATCAGCTTTTAACTCTCAAGCAGCAAGGAGGCAGCTGTCACAATTACATTCAGCTGCTGTGGGAGACAGGTGAGAAGGCTGATCACTTCAGGTATACCGATGAGCTTACTGTATGAAGAATGAACTTTGTTTCCCCTGCTGCCTTTTCCCCTCCCAAAGAAATAATGAAAGTCATTTAGCATCTTGATGTTTTTCATATGGATGTTTCTAGAAGTTATAAGGTCAAAGTGGACCAGTTCGGAGAACTTACGTCCGTCAGAAAGGACTGAAATGAAGGGGGGCAGGGAACACAGCTCACTTTTAAAAGAAAAAAAACCCAACACTCTCAAACCAAACTATCCTGGGACAAGTTGCAATTCTCAACATGTTACAGACACTCACTTCCCAGGCTACTGAAATTAAATGCTTTTGTGAAGACTGCCACAACAAAGTCTCAGCAAACAGATGGATAGGTTTTGTTGGAAATGTCATGTGTATTTTAGAACAGGTCTAGTAGTTACATTCCCATAATATGATCCAGCCAGTGCTTAAAATGGAATTAATGGGAGTATTGTTACAATTTTTAACTAGTCTTTACAGAAAAGTCTAATAGAGACTAGTAATCTGTGAAAGAACAGATCTTAGAAAATAGCTGTGAGGAGGCAAGTTCAGACCAAGCAGGAAAAAAATGAAACAATAAAATACCACCACGTAGATGTTTACCAGTTAGCCTGCTAACTTTCTAAATGAGTTATTACATTTCTTCCTTTATAAGCTTTGCCCTGGATGTTGAGGATTCAATCTTGTTTTTATGGGTGAAGTAACACAGCAAGGAAGTAAGCTTGCAAATGATCTCTGAACTACTCTGGACTCTTTGAAGATACAGTTGTACTACATTTTTAGAAGACATACACTGCCCCGTTTAGATGATGGATTGAAGCAGAGGACAGAGTAAGTAGAAAATCCAATAGTTTTCGGTTCTAAGATTTCTATGCAATATACATCTCTTCTTAGGTAACATTAAAGATAATTAAAAAATATTCTGATGTTTTAAAGCTGAAGTGTATTTGCAGCAAAACCCAGTCATTCTTTTTCAAAATCAAAACAATCTGCAGAAATAACTCCGACATTGCTAGAGTTTGGCTGAAACAAATGAGCAAAAGAATAACAAATTCTCAGGAAGTGGAAGGGAATGTTCCCTCTCCCCCCCCTTAACTTTTGGTCTGTTGCCACACTTCCACTTTGGCAACCAAACAAATGCTGTGGGCACCATATTAAGGCATGTGTGGCAGCCTGAGGGTTAAAGTAGACATTCCTTATCTTTGACAGATGGTTAATTCACAGTCATTATTACTAAATTCAATTGCTCAATAATTTAGATATGACAAACATGTGTGTAGGAATATATGCCAGGGCACCCTTCTAGGAATCCCAAAATGCAATATCCCCTCCATACTTTCACCATACATTCTCATGCTGAGTGTGACAGATTGAAACAAACACAGGCCTTCTGAGCACTTCAACTCCCTCGTGCCACTCTTCTTCCATTAGAGAAGTTCTAGAGAGTGCCTGTATCCAGACCTAGGGATGGATGAATGGGCTTGGCTACAACCACCATTTTGTCAGTAAGTGTAATGTAAGTGTCCATGTGTTGTCCTCCCCCTTTTTTTTTTTTTTTGAGACCTAACTTTTCCAGTTGTGTTGCTGCAAGTATCACCACTTACACAATCATAGGGAACTAATTCCCAGACAAGATCACAGTTTGAATGGCATTGAGTGAATGGCTACGAGGTCTACTTAAAGGTTGTCTGGAATGGCTCTAAAGCAGACCATATCTGACTAAACATTTCTATCTATGATGAGCTGCACACTCACTACTACCACACAAGGAAGAGTCACAAAGCGAGGCCACTCAGCAAACTGCCCTTCTCTCTTCATTACCATCCCCTGTCACAAACCCAGTCTCTTTTCTCATGTGGTGACAGGCACAAAGACCTTTTGGCCTTATTCTTAAAAAATAAAATTCCCTTTCCCCTCTTTCAGTTGATACAGGAAACTGATCTTCTCCCCTTCTCTGTTCCTGCTGATATTTCCAAATAGGCTGGCACAAGAAAGTACCTCAAAACACCTCCGCAGCTCACTCACTGAAGTTGAAAGTCTTCTGCTGACTTCAAAGACATTTGGGCCAGGCCCAAAGTCAGCATCCTAACATGCTAGCACAGACTACTAAGCCACAGCACTGGCTGGAATCCATGTCATTTACATGCTATTGCTAAGGCAGGGAAGGAAGCTTACACAACTTCAGGCCTCTGAAAATGCGTGCTGTTCTTTCTTTCCCAGTTCACAGATCATTTAGTGAAATGTTCTAAAAAAAAATTACACTAAATCCTGTGCTGATATAGGTTAATTTACAGGTTTCTCATCTGAACCACAAAATCCAGGTATCACAAACTGGCTTTGCCTTTGACATCTTATGTACCTAAATCTTCTATGTTCCCTCCCTGCCCAGAAACTTCAGTGCCTTCATGCCTTTCTACAAAGCCCTGAGATGTCACATTTTTAGTTAGAATGTGAACCTTCCACAGTAGAGACCTTGCCTTTACTTGTTAGTAACTCACTCGGTACACTATTGGCACTATATAATATGGAAGAATAAATCACAGCAACAGTAAGTAGGAAAAGCCTCTGTGCTGTTCTTCCACCATGGCCATTAATCCTACTCAGAGTGTTTGCAAGACAAAAAACTCCAGGCAAATGTGTGAAACTTAAGCCTTACCTGTAAGTTTCCAAAGTATGTTAGCCACAGAGGGAACTGAATCTAACCTTCTGTATGCTGAAGGCAAGTGAATCCATTAAACCAGTTCAGATAAAATATTCACAGCATCCATTTCAAAGACCTGCATTAGCATCTGAACGAACATCATCCTGTTTGTGTCTTTTACACCATCCTAAACTACAACTGCTTCAAACCATAGCCCCACTTGACCCAAGACATGCTAAGCTCTCTAAGTTCCTAAAGCTAAGGAGAGATAAAGAACATCTCACAGGTCTTTCTTAACATCTCATACAACCTACCCTGTGGCAAGCAACTGCTCTGACATCTGATGGGGTTAAACTGACTCTCCTTTCCTTGCCCTCTAATTTAGCTCATGAACTATGCTTTTAAGGAGCTTGCAGAGCTAAAGTAAAACTAAAAGAAGAATATCATAACCTCAACAGTACAGTGCCACACGGGGCACCACACAGAGCTAAAGGTAAGCAAAGCTGGAGGAGAAAACTCTGTGCAAGTCGCTCTCACCTCTTATACCCAGGTAAACACACACTTCTGGTGAGCAAAATCAAATTTTTCAAGTCACAAAAGTGCAGCAGAACATCTCAACTCATCCCTTCTCCTCAACAGATAAAGCATTCTTTTGCCTCTAATTAAAAAGATTAATAAAGTAAGAGAACACATCAGGTTTGCATTAATCATTGCCCATCTGGTTCTTATTATTGTAATTAAAAGTTATCTCCTGAAAATTGTTGGATGAAAGTGGCATGATCTGCAATTGAAAACACATTGAAGGGAGTTATCCAACTTATTTGACTGTTTTAAGACAGTTAAATTTAAGAACACTGTGGAGGTAATGTATTCAGAAGAGTCCTTAAAGGCAATCTGTCAGTAAAAATGTCCTATGAACCCTCTAATCAAGAATGTGACTATTGTCAAGGCTTTTCTTAAAAAAAAAAANAAAAAAAAAAAAAAAAAAAAAAAAAAAGAGGGACAGAAAAAAAAAGGAATGTTTATAGTAAGAGTGACCTTTTTTTTTTTTTTAAAAAAAAAGCTATTTCAAACTTAGGCACTGAAATTCAAGGTTTTATCTTGAGAGTTCTTTACACCCTATATATATTAGGAGTGTTCAGTTCCCCTAGGATTGAATCTTTCAATGTGTTTAGATTTTCACACTGAATGGGCCAAATTTCAAGTAATTCTGAACAAACCTGGTTCTTTTGCTGACACATCACCCCATTATTTCACAGAAAGCAGTGTTCAGTTGTGACTGCCAAGCTTTCACAATACATGGGATTTTGGAAATGGGTAATCTAAATACAGCATTTTTGCATATGCAGGACTGTAGACTTACAAATCTGTGAAACAGAGATGCACAGCAAACAGAATTTATAATTTAATTACAGTCCCTTTCTTTCAGATGTTAGTGTACAATAGTTTTAACAGCAAGATAATTACATCAAGTCTAGTAGGATGCTTAAAACCAACCCTTTTTAAAGCTTTCTTCGCGTAAAGTAACTGTTTAAAAGTTTTTTTCCCCACTGTCTTCCTCTTCTTTCTGTGCACTGAATGCATGCCTTACACTTTGGCATAGGATACAGTGAGTTCATGGAGTTTTGTTCAAAACTATTCAGGGTGTAAAATAACTCACTAGCTTTTGAGAAAGGTTTCTTGGATGCTATTAAAATAAAAAAGATAATTTCAATGGGCAGAAATGTATCTCCTGTAACATAAAGGAAAACCCTTTTACTTAACATATCACAGGAAAACGCCAAAGGACATTAAAGGAAAACTTGTTTGGATTTTATTATGAAAGAGAAAATAACATTTTCCTGCCATCTTTATTTACATTTGAACTCTGCTTCCAGTTTCCTTCTGTAGCATCTGAAAACCAGTGGTCTCTTGCATCTTCTTTCTGGTTACCAACAGACAGCTTGATCTGCGGGCAGTGGATTTACATGACAGTGCATTTACATGACAAGAGATGAACAGTCAGTCTCCAAAGGCTATTTAGAAAACTGAGAGACTGTGTAATTTGTACTACAATCCTCAGCTATAATACCCAACTTTTTTTAATTTCAATTTTTAGATGGAATTACCCAATTCTCAGGAAAACAAACAGAAGGGAAAATAAAATGAGAGAAGCCGAATTCTTAAACAAGACTATGGGAGGAAAGTGGCATAACATATTCACTGTGGCCCTCTAAAATTTCTTGTAGAAAAATTACCCTGTATCAAAGAAAATGTAGAGAAAAGAGAAATAGTGATGCTGAATATGACAAAAAGCTTGTTTATGTTTAATACATAGGAGAAATTGTTCAAGGACAGTTAAATGTGACCCATTTAATATACCAAGGTCTCCAATACCTATGGTACTCTGCTGAGTAAGTGCTGATCATGCAAATTAAGCCTGCCTGGGGATACACAGTACTTTTCAGTTGCAGCTTGAATTTTCCAAGTTCTCAAAAAACTTTTAGAGACATGGATACATGTTATAGGGTCACTAGGTCTACTTGCATTTCTTCAGTTGTTGGCTCATTTTGAAAGTTCATCTGTGTGACATTCTTGAGTCTTCTGACACACACATCCATATTCAGGAATGTAAAAAACTAATTATTGCTACTAGCTGTGTAATTTGAAGTGTAATAGATGGGTGAGTCAATTTGAAAAGGCATCCCAAGACTAATATTTGAGCTTCAACAGGAAAGAGGCATAAAAAACTAGTGGTCATTGTGACTCTAATTAACTCAAAAGTTCAGCAGAGTCTAGCAGTCGTCAAAGGTAATGTAGATTATGCCCTTAGCGTACACTGTATTCAAGCTCTGATACCTTCTGGACTCCCTTATATTTATTGGCTTAGATTCTTACCCAGTTTGCAATATGCTTACAAATCTCACTAGCTATAATTTGCGTTCATTATGTCTGAGCAAATGCAAGGAAATCCAAATTACACATCACCTCTGAAACTGGCATCAAACACTCAATCAAAACTTTACAAGTTACGTGAAGATTAGCGTATGAAATGAAAGGACTAAGAAAAATATACAAGAAGTTAGGAACAGCAATGCTGGTTTAATAAGGGTACAATGTGCCCACTGTCTGAATACAAAAGGGCAGGCAATCCATTTTTATAATTTTGCTATAATTATGTAGATTCTAACCTATAGGGAAATTATGCTCTCAAACAAGTCGCCCTAACCCTCATTCCCCAAACATTTCTCTAAAAGATTAAACTGTGCCTTTTCCTATGGCTATTTTTAGTAATGGCATCAGTAATTAAACATTCTATGGTCTGGGGCCCCAAAGAAAACATCGCTCTGGGTTCTGGATGTGTTCCATGATGTCTTGAAACAATCTTAAAAAACGTATGCAGCCAGTGTTGTGATTCCCACCGGATCTGCAGGGACCCATTAGGATCACCAGGGGAAGCATGTGGTTGTGACAATGCAAGCAATTTAGTATTACTCACTGGAGCTGAGGCATGACACAGTGTGAAGCTGCTATTGTTCTCCTTGGTTTCTTTCAAGACACTCAAGTTCAAATCTACTCACAGCCTAATTCGTAGCTGAAATCTGAACCAGAACGTGCAGCCTCTCAAGGGACTGTCACAAGCACCTGATAACAACCTGCTCCCAGGAGAAGGTACTTTGAATCCCTGTTCTTGCAGCTTCTCCATGAAAAGAGGACTAATTAATGATACAGTCCCATGTCCCTGTTCTCCATTCTGCAGGTCTGCAGTGTCAATCAGGTCACAGACATTATTTGCGTGAAAAAGAGAAGCCACCTCACTCCAGCCCCAGTACAGGCTGTCTCCTCTAACTCAGATTGTTTCAGTGCCTAGAGGTTCATGGCAATGCCACCTCCCAGATCTCCCAGCAGTCCTGGCAGAGGGCACAGACTGCAGACAGCTGTCACCACTGCAGCACGTGTGGCCACAGAGACATAGGACTTTTGCAGCAGGACACACGCAGGCCAGTGGCCTACACTCAGCTTCACATCTCAGCTTGGAACTCTAAACACAGGACCGTTATTTGTTCATCTTTATCAGCCTACTCTTTAACTCCATTCCTTTCCTTTACCAGCACCTGACATCAAACAGTTAATTCTGCACAGAGCAAATGAAATGGTTTCAGTACTTTCATTTAAGTGAGGTGTTTTTTTAAGTGAATCCAATCTGATCCAGATTTTCTTTCTTTTGCCAGTTTGGCTGCCATGCTGCAAAATCAATTATCTACAGAATCCTAGTTTACATTAAGAGTTAGTGGGGTAACAACTGCGGTCACTCTTGCTATACAGTCCACACCTTAATAAGAAGTTCTTTAGATCTTTTAAAGACAAGTTCAAAAATTTGACACTTAATGAAGAAAAATATACACTGCATCCACTAGCTACACTCAGTAAGCAAACAGATGTAGAGGAGTTGTTTAGCTCCCTATCCAGAAAGTCATTAGATATCTTGAAGGTACGGTTGAAACTTATATAATTTTTTTAGAGACATGTTATCTCACATCCAGAACCATTAGTGCATTTTATTTGATGTACGTCATGTAAAAGATTAACAGGGGAAAGAAGTTGAGGGTTTTTCTCCCCGAAGATGACCATGAGATATTAAAATTAAGATTGCTAGAAGCCATTAGATTACAGATGTCTTTTGAACTGTTTGTTCAACTGTGAAAACGGATTCTCCTATATTATCCTCGTGTTTACCAAAATGCAAGCTGCTGCATGGATGCCTGCTTCTATACCCACTTAGTATGATCTTCTTCCCCTTGAAGAAACAAATCTACTTATAAGGTAATTGTTGTAAAATGCTTTCAAATGATTGTCTGTCAGGAAAACAACCTCAACTTCTAAAGCCAAATCACTGGCACAGTCAGTAAGGGCAATGAAGTTCAGTCTAGCCACCAGAACAACTGACACTACGAGACATAACGCTTTCTTGCAAAAATGTCATTTCATTAGTTACCAAGGGAAAAAGGAATGTGGGTGCTTGAGGACACTTCATACTAATTTTGTGTGCGCGCATATACATACCTAGCACGTATGTGCAAGTACACACATGCATTGACAGAGGATACTCTACTATATATGGCGCCGAGATAGTCCCTGCTAGTGATATTCCCTTTATCTTTGTGTACTTGCAAAAATGGTCCAAAATACAAATAGTTCAGAGTGACAATGTAAAAAGTGAAAAACAAGATCAAACACACTAAGAGACGGCACACTGAAAGCCCCACTTATTAGTATTAACAATTATGGTGCGAGAATGACAGAAAGTTGACCTTGGTTAGTTAGGGTTTTTAAGCCACAGACACAAAGTGGGTTTCCTATAGACACTATAAAAAACTGCACAGCGGAAGCATTTATGGGATATAACTTTCAAAGTGCACAGTGAGGTTTTATAGCTATCTCAAACCTAGTGGGCTAAATCCTCAGCTAGTGAAATCAACACAGTTCCATTTAATCTAGCAGCACTACACCAATTTACATCACACAAGGATCTAGCCCAGGAAGTGTAATGGGACTCTTGTGGCCTCAGCTTTCACAGAACAATCTGATAGTATATAGCATAATCTGACAAACCTGAGAAATTCGAAATTAAGACTTCTGCTCTCTCCATATTTCACCCAGTTGTGTTTCACTGCATTGCTGCAGAGGCCTTGGTATTACACAGTCAGTGCACCAAAACAGAGCCACAAGAATTTTCTCCTCACTCATAAAAAGATCCTATTGACTCCAATGGGACTCATATTAATTTCAGTGAGATCTTCTTTAAGCAAAGAGGGGGTTGTGGCGAGGACGAGTGGCTAATGTGATATTAAAATGTAAAAGGCTTTTTTTAGTCCAATTCCAGATAATACCTTCCTGTATGCTGTGGCCCTGTTGTGGGTGACAAGCTTTGTTTATTTGGCGAACTAAATGGCAACATTTAGATCTGGATACCAATTTCCTCTTACACTGTAAAAGACGTCCCTGAATTTCAGAACCAGAATGTTATTCTTGGTTGACCCAAGATCAAATAGTCGGATACTCTACAACTAGAAATAATTTTGTAAGAATCTAAATATTCAAGCACAGTTTTTCAGCTGGCACAAAACCAACATCACTGCATGTACTTCAGTGGGCCTAAAAAACTCACCTGAGTTGAAGGACCAACCCTTAAATATCTACAGTCTCTGCTAAATGCTCTCTGCTCTTCAGTGACATGAAGTACCAGGCTCTGGCTGAAATTTCATGAAAGACAGACTAAAGGCCATCACTGGACAGAGACCATAGGGCAAAAACATATTTCAGAAAAGAAAATTTCATGTTTCAAGTTAGAGTTCTTTTCACATTGAAAGGTGACCTTTGATATCATTCTTGCCTTATGCTTTGTATTTAAAATCTTTTTGCTTCCAGCACAACTCAAACACAGATGAGCACTGTCTTCATCCTTTCTTTAGCATCCCTATTTCAATATTCCGGACTCAACCATCATTTACCCCAGCAGCCCCCTACTGTGCATCTGTCCCTCAAATCTTAAATACCTGTCCTCCCAATCTGTTCTGAGGCTGAGTCCAAATGAGTTTTGTGCATGTAAATTCTATTATATACATGCATAAATGACAGAATCTACTGCCTATGCATGCAAACGTTAGCTATCTAGACCAACCAATGTGCCACTGTGTATTAAGGGGCAAAGGTTTTCGTACACCAAAAGAAGCCTATTAAGTGTGCCTTTGAAACTGTGGCCCTAAAATTGTGTGCAAGAAAAAGAAGCACCCCTGCCTGTAAAGAGTAGGTATTTCCGACAAGTATAATTTTCATGTAGCTTAAATCTCTGGATAACCTTCAGAGGTTGTTACCCTTGCTCACAGCTCTTCAGGATTCACCTGGCCTTTGGTAATGCTAGAGCATAGGTGCAATCTGTGCAATTAAAATGTTCAGAGAAAGAAACATCATCCCACTAATATAGATTATCCACAGCATCTAAAAGATTTCAGGTCATGAAGACATACAAGGAAGTTTAACAATTTATTCACCAGAAAGACACTAAGAGATAATAGGTAACTTGAAAAGGCAGATGACATTTCTGTTTTGGGGTTGTTTTTACTTTTTACTGAGGCATGTTTTCCTTAAAACACTGCAAACGTCAACACTTATTTTTATTCACCCCCAAACAGGTAAAATTAGATGACAGACCCCGTTTTTTCTTCTTTTTTAAAGCCAGGAACATAAAGCCCGGACTGAGAACTTCTAACACACTAAGTTTCAGCCTGAGGCCACTTACCAACTATTACAATCCCCTCCTGAAGAGGTCTGAAAATGGAATAACTTATTTACCCTTCATTAAAGCAGCACACGGTTCATCCTCTGCATTTTCTATATCTATACAAAGTCAGGGTTCAGGCTATACCAACTCAGTTCTGTTGCCCAGCTGTAACCAGGACCTAAATTCAGTTCAGTGCGCATGAATGTTATCCACACATTTATATACGCCATTACAGAGACTCCAGTTATCACTCAGTGTATGAATCAATCCCTTAGCAGTTTATGATTTATGCAGCTTGCTAGAAGAGAAGTAGGCCATGCCAGCCTTGAAAGCACTTTAGCTTAGTTGTTTTTACTCATGAAGGACATGTTGTCCTGTAATTATTCTGTCATTTCCTAAAAGGTGAAATCCTTAACAGGTTCATGCTTTATGTGCTGCTATGTGTATGTGTGAGTTTATGTCTGAGCACATCTGACCAAGTAGGAATCATCATTCCAATTTACTTTACAAGGAGCTACATAGAACTGGACAGCTTAAAATGTGTTAAATATCCTCAGAGTTTACATGGATGGTTTCAGGGGAAGCAGGGGTGGAGCAGGATAAGGGGGAGTCAAGGAAATCATTAATATGTTCCAATTACTGCCCTGATTCACAAAATACACAACTGCATAAAGGTGTCACTTTCTGTTTTGATGTTGTTGGTAATGTTGTGTTGTGTTTTCTTGTATCATTTAATAGGGGCAGTATCAGCAAAATGTGCAACTTTAAACAATTATGCAAATTTTAAAGTAATGTGTTCAGAGAAAAACTGAAAAGAGATCCTGACATTAATCAGAGACTGCAGGCTCTGCTTGCAAGAGTTCTGTAAAATATGGGCTAACCTTAGTGTTAGTGGCTGAAAGGCAAAGTTTCTCTGCTGCCTCAAATTAGCTGCAGTTTTAGCCTATTTGATAAAAACCCAAGTATATTAAATTCCCCTTTCTACACAAAAATATGCCATTCAGCTTAAAGGAACAGCACTAAGACATACAAACCTCCCCTTTCTTAGATATGTCAGAATATTTGAAGAATTTTAATAAACTTCTAGAATGATCTATAAATCACGTGAATTATGGGAGCTCTACAATAGATTCTCCCTAACAAGTCCTGCTGTGGCTAACTAATGCTTATCTGATACACTGGCAATATGAAGCTAATAAAGTGTGTAAACACAGAATACTGAACTGGTTTCAATGAAAAAAGGTCAGCCTGGACCCCAAATGAAAACAGTGGGGAATCTGGATCCTTCTAATACTCAAAAGAGTAAAAGGAGGTTCTGGCTAGTTGTGGTTTCTTTTAACTAGAGACGTGAGAGAAAGCAAGCCTGGGATCAGGATCCTCCAGGCTTTAGATTCAAATTTTAGATCTCTTATGTGTTGGAAACTGCTTGTGTGATACTCAGCCCTTACTGTTAACCAGGGAAAGAAGCATAAACCAGTCAAAGAAAAGCCATGGTCAGCATGACCATTAAAAGGAAACGCTGTATCTCTCATGAGAAAGAATGATCTTGAAAGACATCTATCCTGCTCTCGCAACTACTGGGGTTCAGGCATTTTTCCAAACTCTTAAGATTATTATCTGAACTGCTCTCTGAACCTCTGTTTCCCCACTGTCAGCTGTAATACATGAGGGCAGTTTACAAGAGAGTGTTAGTTATTCACTTTGAATTTCCCAGCTTTATTTGGTTTAAGCAAGACCCTTAATGTCACTTAAACATAGTGTTTTTGTGTTATATTTTAATTTTGAAAGGATTATCAAGAAAATCTACCCTTTCCGTTAACTTTCTTTGAAAAATGATTAAGAGTTTTAGAAAGGATATCCAAATATCCTCACCCCGCCTGATAAGTTATCCAGAACAAAACATGTAATACAGATGAAATTTTAAAAAAATGCAGAGGAAAAATACAAAGTTCTCAATCTGAAACTACAAATACCAGTGTGTTACTTGGGAACGCAGTGCAACATGGTTAAACACTGTAAATTACACTGAAATTTTCTTTGTGTTGGCATTTGGGTCTGTATAGCTTTATTGATAAAAACAGTAATTTATTTTTCTTTTTATGGGCTAACAATTACATACCACTCAAAAGAATTCGACTGCTATTAGCTGACTACAGCACTTGCAAGGAAAAAATCCCGTTGTCTTACGCAAATGTTACTAGTAAGTAACATTCCACTTAAGAAAGACTTTGGAGAACTGTTAATAAAATCAGTCCTCTTTAGCTACTTCTTCTTAAAATGCCACATTAGTAATCTTGGGCTGCCACAAATTTTCATGATATTACATGTGGAAGTCACTGTCAAAACTAGACAGAGATGGGATGTAACAAATGCATCACTTATAAAATATGGTTCCTCAAATAAAGGATAAAAAACTGGCAAAGCTCAAAGAGCAGAGCAAGAGGTAAGACAGCTTTCATATGCTGCTGCCTTTAATGCTCTTAATGTACACTGGATAATTGCATGCCTCTTTTCTTCCAAACCGAGTAAGATGTTTTGTTTTAAATCTATTTGCGGAGTATGCTGCTATATATCTCTTTTAATTTAGTATAGTGTTCTCTGGTCTAAAGCAAGTGGTTCTAAATTAAATAAACTAGCATACCTATTGCACAAAGCAACTGACTACATTCCAGTGAAGCCCCTTTGAAAGCTATGTCAAATCTCTGCTGTCTTGGGGAGGAAAGCACCTCATTCCCTCTGCATTAGTCACCCTGCTAGAGATTAATCCTAATGAGCTTTTTTCTACAGGCTTGGCTGGCACACCCAGGATTACATACCTGTGATTTCTCAATATTTAGCCCAAAATGCGTGTGTTCAAATGCAGACAGATATCAACTTTCCAGAAACCATTAACTACAGCATTACTGTAACAGCTTATCGAGCCTAGAGTGAGGCCAGCCACAGGGTGCTTCCTCAGCTTTGGTAAGAAGCCATCACACAACTAAGTATTGTAAAACACTTACAGTTGTTAGTGGGCCAACACTCATATGAACGCTGGTGTAAATGACACATCTCAAAAAAGGTCACTGTATTAAAGAACAACAGTGCTCTCTTTTTCTTTATTTCATTATCCTCATTATCTCCCTCATTATCTCCCTATTGCACTGATTTTTGGCAAACAGTGGGCATCTATTTGATGTGACTAGATTGTTTGCAGACCCTGAAATAGAGTTTCAAGATTCCTCCCAGCTGTATCCTGCCCTCATTAAGCGAACAACCATCCCTTGGCCTTTTCCACCCACCAACATGAGAAAAGACTAACAAAATTTCAGTTCACATAGAAACCAGGAGTTCTACATCTTTGATCACTCTTAAGTTATTTTACTCTAAAAATATCACGCCTGAGCAATTTTTATTGAAGGAACACTACTGAACTGTAATCAATATCTACAATACCATCAAACCATCACAAAAAAAGATCCCTCATTCAAAAAAATGTTTGGATACAACTTGGCTTGGTCTTTTTGAAAATAAAATAGCTACTATTAGATGCATGGGCTAAATTGAGAAGCCTGGCCTCTTCTGGACCAAAGGGCTGGAAAATAATTTTCAGATCTGAAGAATTTTAAAAGAAGACAGTAACAAGCTTTTTCCCAGTTAAATCAGTGTACTGCTAGCTTGGTTACTGCAGCCAATCTAAATTGCTACAGCACCCCATGTAGTGAAGCTGTGTCCTTAAGGTAGCCAAGGACCAAACCGCTTACAGTTTCAGAGTTAAAGACACTACTCGAGCTTTCCTCAGGAGCAAAATAGAAGTCATCACAGCTCACAGTCTAATATACTCCACGAAGGACACAGTGTGAAACCAGACAGCTTTACTGAGCGGTAGTTCATAGTCCCAAGCACTCTCCAGCTATAGGCTGGCAATGGCAGCATAAGAACACAATATACAGCTCAGTCTCTATTAACAATAAATAAAGTAGCACGATTGTGCTTCATCATGACAGACAACAGTCACAATGACCATTCACTGTCACTCTCTAAAGGACTGGTCCAGCAGCCTATATTCAGATTTCTACCTCCCTTAAGGGTTTCTCAGGTACATACCATCCTAGCAGCTAAGGGCTAGGTAAATAAAGTAGTACAAGTTGTACATTGGTACACCTAACTTTTGGACATCCAGCCATTGAAGGTGCGCACAATAAAATTTGTGTTAATGCCTAAGTTTCCTAACCAAAGAATGAGAACGCTAGGTAGTGTTGGCATTAACAGCTGGGCACAGGTCTCAGAAGGAGCCACCAAAGCTAGTCAAGAAGCACGAACATAGGTTGGATCTAAGTTTCCATCTCCCTGAATGCAAGATGCTCAGGCATCTGAACAAAGAAAAAGGTGTCTCTAGCTATTCTGGAGTTACACCACAGACCTGTCTGCACCACAGTCTTTCAATGAAAACAGCAGGCCTACTCTTTTTTTTTTGAAATGGAGTTTTATAGTAGTGCCCTTTCTTTTTAAATCTAACATCCCACTGGTTTGAGCACTGGCAAGCAAGTGGAAGACTGGGTTTGAAATATTTCTGCAAGTGCCCAAATTAGTGTCTCCTGTGCATGTTTCCTAACCACCAAGCCATCAGGCAGCCAGCACGGGAGGCACTCGCCACCTCTCCTGACAGTGCAAACTCATCAGCAGCTCCGTGAGATTCATGAGCGTTACGAGCAGTGCTCAGGGCCCGATGACCTCAATCAGGGCAGAAATCTCCAGAAAAATGAAGCCCCAAATCCTTAGACTTTTCCAGTCTCTGGGCATGTAAGACACTGTCTGAAAACTGAAATGTGCTGTTTTGTTGCTGGGTACCTATGATGATCTTTTCACGGAGGAGAGCTAAACCAATTCTGCCAGCTCCATGAAGCAGGAATCCCGTTTCTCCTGCTTCCCGCGGGCAGGCTCTGACAGAGACATTGCCAGCTGTCTCTGTTAATGCAGGCCTCGCTGTGAAAAAAGCCAAACAACACGACTTTCATGCTGCACCGTTTAGCTTTGGCTGAAACTGTAATCGTGTGTCTGTGGTTTTCCTGTTTGGGTGCCTAATTTAACTGGCTGAGCTGACTCCTTCAAGCGTGGAAGGGACTCTGAGGGTATAAGGAATTAGCATGTTTCTGCCAGAGACATTCCACCAGGATCCCATGTTTGTTTAACATGTACAAACAGCCAAAATAAAATATTTGTTGGCCTCAGTAATAAACAGAATATAAAATAGTGTGAAATTAAGCAAGACCAGCTGGGCTCCAGGAGAACTGAAAGGAACACTTAACTTATACTACACAATGATCTGGAATGCAGATGCACTAAGATGGACGGCTATTGATGTGTGTTTTTGATGAACTTTATACACAAAGTGCTGATTAGATCTAGCTACCAAAATTATGCCCTTTCATATCCATATGTCAGTAATAAACCAAATTTAGAGGAACAAATCTTAGGATGCTTTCTACTTTCTACTGTTTTAAATCAACTGCTTTGCAAGCCAAGTTTGCAGTGTTGCATCATATGCTGTAGAAATGTGAAGTTATCACAGCAGTGATAACTGACTCTCTTCTTCCAGAGGGAAGAAATAAAAGGGGAACTCCCTCCCCCCCCCAAAAAAAAAAAGAAAATTAAGAATTCTTCTGCTTTAAGGCAGGATTTGTCCAGCCCTCAGGGACCTGTGAGAATTTCAGGATATGCATCTGTGTAGGAGCATTTGGATCCACATATACATATTTATATGTACTGAAACCACAAAGCGAGCAACTGCTTAAACAGAGTTTTTGGGGGAACTTTGAAAGTTGTTTCCTACTAACACAGGACAGGATGGAAGTCCTCCCTCTGGCAGGATTTTTCCTCCTCAATTTGCGAAGCAGAGTCAGGGACTCAATGATATAGAGGACACTATTATATGCTTTATATTACATATGCTATTTCATAGCATGGATGCAATTTTGAACAATGAATACAAACGGAAATGTGACTTAAGTTGTAATTCCTGTGCAGGATGCTCTGTTACACTGCCCAGATCACCTTTGTGTCTTTCTCTGCCTACTCACTTTGCTCCAAACTTTTCCTACTTATCTTCCCCTGGGGTTATACATGTGGCATTGTGGCTAACTGCCCTTTCAGCAGAGTTCTCCTGACAGCTGGACATTTTGGATCTTTCCCAATTTGTTACAAAGAATGTATATAAGATGCATTTATGTTTCTGATATGTCTTTTAAGAAAAAGAGGCTGAAAGAGGAAATAAAGTCCAGCCCTTGGAAAAGCTGCATGGGAAATAAATGGTGGTCAGGGCTAAACCACTGCTGAAATAAAAAGTCTGGAGGAACACATTTAGAAGTCTGTCAGATGAATTACTACTTTTATCTCATTTCATTGGCAGCTAGACTGTTTTGATCTTCACTTTCTATTAAAGAGAATACACTGGGAATAGTAAACACTCAGGATCTACTTCTTCCTCCCCAGTGTGAACTCATCGTTGAATTGCCAAACTGACAGAATGGATTTTCTATCAGTCACAGTGTAGGTACCTACTTCTTGCCATATAAGGGCAAGTTTCCTCAAATCATCCCATAATGAAGCTTAAGCCCCTAGATGGAGCTTCCTGTGGAAGATCATGTCTGTATAGTCCAATGCCACTACACGTCTGAAGGCACAGGGACATCAGGTAGGTCACAGATGACAGCAGCTTTAATTTTAATCTGGTGATCATTTAAAAACACGACTTCCATCCATTGCTTATTGTCCCACAGCTCTTCTGTCATAAACCAAAAGATCACAAAGTGGCTCACTTGCCAGATAAACCAACTTGAGAGGAAAAGCAACTGACTCAGAATGAAAAGGAAAAGAGTAAAGAATTTCATAGCAGCACCTGTCACAATGGCAGAAGAATCTACCACAGCATCACTGGTCAAAAATATCTGAACCATCAGTTAAAATCTGGATGAGAAATGACTGTCACTTGAATGCCTCTCCCAACCCTCTACTATTTTTCTTTATCTAGAGACAGTTTGAGTAAAAGCAAAACAAGCTACTTTTTAGTCTCACATAATGTTTACAAATGTTCAATCTCATCCCAGGAAAACAATTTTGGGACTGTATGGCTAGCCTGAAATCTGCTTCTTCTGTGGACGCAGCCCCAGACTGCATTCTCCAGGCGTGTGCTTAATGAACACACGGATGCATGCTCTAGCAGCCAATAATGGACGCCCTATCAGGTCTTCCTGCTTAAAGCGCAGGTAATGCTCTGGAATACAAAGCTGCATGTATTGCCATTGTAAAGGTTTGAATATGATCTAGTAATAGAGATTGGTCACATAGTCATGGTAGAGTGGATAAATCACTACATAAATCATTCATTTACATGGTACAATACAGTTACAGTAATAATACTGTACATATGAGGGGCCCAACTGGGGAAAAATATTCTTTGGCACCCTGCGCAATCATTCAAGAGCTCTGTTTTAACTACTTCTATCAATTATTAAAACTGCACAGTGCACAAGTACATCAGCTTTTCACCTTCGGGAACCTGCCTCCAGCACCTTCTTTTCACCCTGCTGCCCGGAACTTACACTTTCACCATTACTCAGCATCATCCAGCAGGAGCCTTTAGGATTGTCTGCTTTTAAAGGGGCTCCAGAGGTAAGGTTGGGCACTCAGATGCTTCCAGAGGCTGGAGAGATGACTAACGTAGCAAAGACAAGGGCTGACTGTGAAGAAATGCAAAAGGATTTTATGAGACAAATCGCTAGGTGACAAAATGATCAATAAAATTTAATGTAAGTAAATATAAAGTGACACACATTGGAATCAACAATTCTGACTTGACGTATAAAATGATGGGCTCCAAGCTCCTTACTACATCAAGAGGAAGACCTGGATAGCATAGTACACGTAATGTAGTAGCCGGACAAGTAATACAGATACTATAAAAGATAATGAAAACCTCATCTCAAAGAACAGAGTTGTCAGAAAAAAACCAGCAAATTAGATGTTAGGAATCACTGCAAAAGAAATAGCACGATTGTATTAGTGCATAAATCCATGGAGTCCTTGTATGTGGTTCTGATCCCACTTCTAAAATGGATATAATGGAAATAGGAAAGACTTGGACAAGTCGGGCAAGGATAATAGAAGCTGCAGAATGACTGTCGGACAGGAAACAACCACATGTACTGGGATCCTGCAGTACAGAAGATGTGCTACAGGGAGGATATGGCAGAGACCTATTAATTCATAAGTGGTGTGGCAAGGGTAAATGGGGATATGTTCACTGCTGCTTCTACTATAAGAGCTCAGAAGCATGAAACAACATGAGCAGACACCACTCAAAACAATGCAGTGTATGGTCAAGCTGGGGACCACCTTGAAGAAGGATGTCACTGTGGATGCAAAAGTCTGCACAAGTTCAGTAAGTGACTGGATTCTTGCAGAAAAAGCCTTATGAAGGTCTACAAAGTAGATAAACCTCTCTTTGGCTCAGCAAGGCCAGGACAGCCTGTTTGTCTTTGGAAGAGTATTCCAGAGGGGAATATCTACATTCTTCAACTTATGACCACACAAAGATACGGGGCTAGATGAGCTTTTGGGTCCAATATGGCTCGTCTTATGCCCTTCCTTAATCATTTGCCTTTCAGAGTCGATCAAGTACATTATATTCACAGATCCTCCTTCACTCAGAGCTCTGCTAGCTGAAAAGGCTACTATCATCAGTAACTTGTCATTGCCTCATTCCTGGGGGTAATCTCAAATCTAAGCTAAGACTGCTTACGTATGACCTCACCTGTTTTAGTGAAAACAAACCCTACTTACAACAACAGTATCACTTAAATCCATTAAGATAGTCCAGTTCGCTTTTTGAGGAATACAGGTTAAGGGTTCTTATCTGAGCAGGCCAGTCACCATACTGCAGTAGGGAGGCAACAAACATCTGGAAAGTCAGGACAAACCACAGGCCTGTCTTTCTTTCCTACGCTCTT
The DNA here is from genome assembly GCA_013398295.1 of Chionis minor. Taxonomy (NCBI): domain Eukaryota; kingdom Metazoa; phylum Chordata; class Aves; order Charadriiformes; family Chionidae; genus Chionis; species Chionis minor. The sequence goes on along the minus strand of VZSF01007805.1, from coordinate 295,711 downwards.
TCTTCCAGAAACGAGGAGTATCAAACAGCCCTGGCTCAGGAACTCACTGTTTGTGAATAAAGATGGATGATGATTTTTCAAATTGTTCTTTGTTTGTTCCTGTTGGGTTCCATTTTCACTGTTTCTTTGTCAGACCCTTTTCTCCACAGGAGGTTCAGCTTTGTAAAGAACCTAAACAAAATCCCCACGTTTAACATGAGATATCTGTCAGTCAGTGGCTTATTTAAATACTTTACTGAAAACATTATCCAAAGGGTTATAAAAAATGTTTACGTCTTAAAAGAAAAGAGTGAACTCTTTGCAAAAATATTTTTAGGATCTCAGATTTATTTCAAAGTGTACACTGTTTTTCAAAAAGAGAAGCTATTCTATATACTTCAGAAGGGACAATTTAAAGTTAGGAATTTTCACTGAAATGATACTCATTTTCAGCCAACTCAATGCAAGGAGATACCCTAACTGTCTGCAAAATGGTTGTCTGTATTTTTTCTCTTTACAATGTGAATACTACTATTAATAAAATTCTAGAAGTAGATGATGATACATCCCATATTTATTTTGACATCATTTAGTTGTAATCATTATAAATATAGACACGATTTTTTCGGAAACCTCCCTTGGTAGTTTTGTGTTTAACTATCTGCATTAAATTACAACAAAAGTCACCCAGACTAACCAGAAAAGCATGTCTCCCATTCAGAGTTCAACAAAGAAACGAGCACCTTAGGGATTCTGCCTGCCTCTATGGAAGGAAGCAGCATGGTACTCAACAAACATCCTTGGGGAAAAAGTTAAAAAAGAAAATTATGTGGTTTCCTTTATACCCTGCTTAATCAATCCATTTAGCATCAATAAGAAACTAAGAATGAAGACCGGGGCTGTGTGCTAATGATCAAAACTGAAAAGTTATCTCAGATTATGATACATTTTCATTGTTTCTGTTTTCAGACTAGATAATATGTTCTCATAAACAGGCAAATTATTAAAACCCAAGCTTCCCAGTGAGAGCTGGGACATTACCCATGAACTGGTTTTTGAAGAGAACTGTCCACAGCCAGCAGATGAAAAGGAGACTCTTTACCCCACTAAATCCTCATGATATGAGGTAAAAAGTGCTCCTCAAGAGACAGGACTTTGAAAAAACACTAAAGTGTCCATTTTAATCTTGATGAAATAACTTTACAAGCAAGTAAGAATAAGGCCAGTTATATGCAAAGCTAGCATATCCCACACATCTTTGTTGCATTAAAAGACAATAGAGAGAAAAGCAGCACTTTAAAGAAACAGGAAAAAAACCCAGAAAATTTTATCATTTTTCTCTGCATTTGGTACATTTATGAGAATGTTCTTTTTTCAGGGTTTGCATCTGAAAAATCAGAAAAACCTTCCAGTAAAAAAAAAAAAAAAACCAAATCCAAATCCAGACTCTGACAGAAGTTCTGTTTGGAGTGATTAATTTAAAAGTGCTGAACTTATATTCAGAGTCTGAAATCTAGGAACCACCAGCTAGGCTGGGATTCAAAATTACATGGATGGAATGAGTTTTTGAGTTGTGATGCATTAAGCAGCGGAGGCAATTGCTTTTCTCACCTATTCCACAAGGGAAGGAGGAACAGAAACATTTAAGAATTAAGAAAAGAAGACTTAGTATTATTGGGCTATAGCATCTTGCACCACTAGAGGCTGAATCAGAGTTTGCATTAAAAAGGAACTTCAAAAATTTAAATACATTTTTTACAGTGAGTTATTTCAAGATGGAGCTGGAATAAAGACAAAACAAATAATATAAAACTGTATATATTCAATTAGTTTCAAAAGAATCTGTTTATGTATTGAAGTTCACTCTTAATAAAAGGGGCAAGAAAAGGTCTCTGTTCCTGCCAAATATCAGCATCGCTGCCAAGGGAAGGAGGGACTCCATGTAGCAGGTATATGAGAGAATACCTATAGATCATATGTAACCAGCATGGAGAAAGACTACCACAGGAGGAATTAAATAGTCACAAACTCCCATACAGTGCTTAAGCAAAGAAGGGGGCCACAGATTTCTTATACTTTAGTTTAGGAGTGGTGAAAAACATGCTGTCAGCTATCCACATCCAGCTAGGGAGATGCCTAGTGGACAGTATTCTTTTTAAGTCCCACGTAGTATCCCTAGTCTATGAATTAGACATTAATTTAATCCATATTGCAAATCATGCTACTTAAAGTGAGCCCACCTGGATCATGGGGTGGCAAAACAGGTAAACTGGGTCCCAGGAGTTGCAGTCAGCCATATGTACCTTACGGTCAGCAGTTGTAGTTGCAGAGAGCATGCAAGAACGCAAGTAACATGGTGATTATGCGTGGCTATAAGTGGCAAAAGAAATGTGTGCAAGTTAGCAATCCAAGAACAGAAATGGACTTAAGGATCAGGCAGAATTATCAGCAAAATAGCTAACAGGAGAGTCTAAAATAAAGCAGGCCTGATCTGCTTTAACTCAGCCTTCACCCTTCTCAGCACACATAGGCACAAATGGGCATCCCTCCTCCTGGAGCAAATGACAGCAGTGGGCTGCACTCATTCCAGAGTAAATTACTCACTTTCTTAGCGTGATTTACACAAGTCTACCTCTTACGGTCACATACAAATTATAGGAACTTGCATCTTATAGGTGTTTACAACCATGAAGCACTTCGAGTCGGATCAGAGAAATTTGATGCAAATAGGAAGAGCTACAGAAAGCTCAAACAAAAGATCAAACGGGCTCTGTCAACGTAACAGAAGTATCAGTAAACACTCTAATTTCTTCACTGCGTTATAAAAGTGGCATTGCTACCATAAAAAAATTCATATTTTTAAATCAGTTTACTTAGGTCTACCTATGACCTCCATTTACTTTTGCTGTTTCTCTCAGTCTGAACAAGAAAAAGCAATAAAGCAAGTTTCACTTTTGCTTCCAGCCAGTTTCACTTTCAGAAAAGACTGTTTGTTAAAAAAAACACAGGTTGATTTCATTGGAATCAAAAGCTGCACACATTTCTGCTGGCCTCTGATTCAATAAAAGCTTTTATAAAACGCTTAGGTTTAGGTTAAATTAAGTTGACAGAGTTTTGATAACGAATATTCAGTTGATTTACAGAGAGATTAATTTAGTCCAGATTGTTAGCACAACTACTGGTTTAAATTGCAAATTATAGAATTTCACAGAATCACAGAATAGTTGAGGCTGGAAGGCACCTCTGGAGCCTGCCCAGTCCAAAGCCCTGCTCAAAGTACAGTCAGCAAGAACAGGTTGCTCAGGGCCACGTCCAGTCCAGTTTTGAATATCTCCAAGCACAAAGACTCCACAACTTTTCTGGGCAATCTGTTCCAGTGTTCCATCACCCTGATAGTAAAAACAGTTTTTTCCTATGTTTAAGTGGAATTTTCTGTATTTCAGTTTGTACCCATTGCCACTTGTCCTTTGCCTGGGTTCTTCTGAGAAGAGTCGGGCTCTGTCTTCCTCACTACCCCCATCAGCAGCAAGGCCACATTTTCCCTGGCCTGCCTTGTGCTCCCAATGTACCTGCAGGAGCTCTTCTTGCCACCCTTTACCAGGTCCAGCTCCCCAAAGGCTTTGGCTTTCCTCACTCCATCCCAGGACACTCACTGACCCTGAAGTCCTCCTGGGTGACCTGACCCTGCTTCCACCTCTGGTATGCTTCCTGGCTTTCTTTTTATTTAACAGAAATTTAATGTAACAGAAAGCTATGCCAGCATTCTATTTTCTAATTTTGTGTGGAAGGACTCCGTAACGCAATTGCTTTTCTAGTCCAGTGCAATGGGGATATCAAAGTCCTGTTTAGATCTTTTAAAAACTTTAAAATAACAATTTTAGAAAGTGGACTAACAGTCTCTACAAAGGCCCAGCATTGTGGCTTGTTTTTACAGTCTCTCCTCTAGTAACCTGCTGTACACCACTAGCTCCAAAAGCAGGAGGCAGACTATACTGTTGCACTTCCCATCAAGTCATGGTTTGTAAACTCCAAACAAAGACTGATCAGTGAGGAACTGCACTGTGTAGCCTGTACAATCTTCATAAAATAAATTAATGAACAAATAAATATTCCTTGATGGACGAGCCAGCCAGCAAATATCCCACAAGTTCCTCCCCAACCCTGTCCCCACAGACGGGCTGAGGAGCAGACACCTAACTGCACTCCTACAAACACGGCTGCCTGAAGACCTTGGGCCCATTTCTCCTTTGCTCCTGAGCCTTTTGCAGCTGTGAAGAGCAAATGAAATGTGAAAATAAAAGCCAGTTCTAAGGCATTTTAGGCCCAGTGTAACACTTCCAGAGAGAGGATACCAGCACTGCTTCCACTCCCCTCATCGCTCTCAGTTAAGCCCCTTGCATGTGCTGAAAGTCAGCAACCGCCGCCATTTTGAGAGCTGTGTAATCCTCCCCCAGTCTCTTTCCCTGACATTTACAGCACGGCTTGTACAGTTTTAGTTCAACAAAAATATCAGGAAGCACTTTAAATCCTTTTTCCAAAGAAAGCTACATGTTCTTTGTTACCTGTAGCTCACCTTTTCTCTCATAAGTTCCTCAGGTTTTTCTGTGAAACACCAGTTTCCTCTGCTGTGGACTGAGGCCTCGGGCTGCCAGCGTAGCCGTCTGGAAGGACGAGTTTGAATGCTTGTAGATGGAGCACAACTGCCTCTCTCTGCCCGTGAAATTGTGTCTAGAGGAGAGCCGCTGCTTCACAAAAATGCCGCTGACACTTCACAGACTCAAAAGGACCCGCGGTCACTCGGCAGAGCGTTGCCCACCGCTGCCCCCTCAGCGGGGCGGCTCGGCCACTGCCCCACAGCCAGCGCCCGCAGCCTCCCGCCCTGACCGCCCCTTTGGCAGCGGCATCGAGCTCGACCCTAGGGCGAGAGAAGAGCAGTGGAATAAAAAGGAACTGAAGCAAAATCTCATGATTTTATTTTTATTTTTTTTTAAATCAGCACTGCTACTCTCTGCTGGTTCGACCACACAAGGACTGGGCACTACTGCACTGGCTTGCAGATTTTCATCACAAAATAGGATTAGGTAAAAGCAGGTCAATTTAACAGAAGGTTGGTCGGTACAGAATTTTATATGGTTGGTTGAAACGTGTGTTTTGGTTGTTTTTTCCTAGCTCCATTCTCCTCAACTCACCAGTGCTGGTAACAGCAAGAGCAGTAATCAGATTTTGACCACTGAGGTTGCTCTGTCTCCTGTGAAAATTCTCCTTAGCTCTGTAATCACTCTCCGTGTGGGAAATATTTAGGAGTGAAGAGACTAAGCTTTATATTGACACCCCAGTAACTCATCTGTCTCTTTAGCACTACAGGGACTACTAGCAAAGAATAAACAACTGCAGTCAAACATTTAATAATACACTGTTTTCCAAAGAGGTGGTTCATCTCCTTTCACCACTGTCTGTAAGGGTCCTTATTGCCACTGCATCAGAAGTGCAAGAGGTTTTCCTGCCTTAACATTAAAAAACAAGGTAAGGACAAATACCACAGAAACCTACTGCAGCAGATGAGATGATGTTCATCTCAATCTAAATCAAACCTGAACTTCCCCTGGTCTCAGTGGCAGCTTTGCCTGGGTACTGACAACAGCATGTATGGAGCGCAGGCAATGGAGGAGCGCATGACCAGCCAGCATCGGTGGTGCTGCACAACTCTTGGCCAGAAAAAAATGGGTCTATAGTTCTTAAAGTACTCTAAGAATAGGGACCAACAGATTCTGGCATATCAAAACCTGGGGGGGGTTGGGGGGGAAGTTTAGGGAGGGGTGGCAGCATAAGTCCCTTTCAAAATCTGATCAAGGTTCTCAGCTACGCTGGCTACTGTAATGAGGTCAGCAGTTTCCCCCTTCCTTTTCATGTCCTGCCACCACCCTTACCCAGATCAGCTCTAAATCACATGTAATTTACTTCCACGGGCTTTTAAAAGAATTTGTCTTATTTATCACTGATTATAATTTTCTATTTTGATGGCAAGACTACTCTTAGTTACTAAGAGGAGTAAACAAAATATCATACAAAGATCTTTTTTGGTGTGATTCCTTCCCTTCCCACCTCTGAAAAGAGAACAGATCCTGACAAGCAGGAGGATCTAGCCCATTAGGATCCTGTATGCTTTCCCACTTTTACAGTTCCTGACATCATACAGCTCGACCTAATGCCTCAAATTTGCCTCAGAGTGCCACAAAATCCCCACACCTGGCTAGTACCAAATGCACATGCTTACTTTTTTGCATTCCTGTCTTTCAGGACACTGGCTGAAGTCCCTGTTTCCCAGAGATAAAGAGATCTTTTGGGAGGACAAATCTAAAGACCCATGCAGGCCACTAAACCCCACTGAACCAACTGTGTCATTCAGTGTCTAATAGCCTCTTCACCAAGATGTTTGCTAAGGTATATGTTTCTTTCAGATCTTGGTTTTTTTCTAGTAACAAATTTCTGAGAAAAAACCCTACCACACCCACCCATACACACACAGCTTAAAAAATCACAGAAATGGCAAAGTTGGTTTCTAGTTCCTATTACCCTGCCTACCTTAACTCCAGATATAAATACAAGCTTAGAGTAAGCACCCTCATCAGGTATGATTAGTATGTTCATCATTAGGATGAACAAACAGCTAAATGAATACAGAGGATAGATTCAGGGAAGGTTTTTAAGGATTTATAGCCATTGTCCGTTGTCTAGTTCTTTGAAGATTTGAAAATGTCTTGTATGATTACAGCCTTCCTCCCACTCGTCTATATATCCCTGAAAATTGAACTGATCTTGTTTTTATTGTGTTTTCTTCCAGATTTTACCACAGCAATCTGGGCACCTGCCCAAAAATGGAAGTATCCTCATGCAGCACAGTATCAGCATCACATACCAGCCGCTAAAATATTTTCTCTCTGTCTCTGTCCTGAATCCAAACTTTGGCATAACCCATGCCACACATCTCCTTCTTCCGAGCCGGTGCAGCAGAGGTGGTTATGTTTGCGTAGGAAGTCAGAGCCGCTTGCACCAATAAGCGCTCGCACTGCTGGCTTGGCCCCAGGAAGGGAACACTCTCCCTTGGAAGAGGAACTGAAAGTATGCCTGGGGAAGCCTGCTATGCCTCTGACCAAACTAGCTGTCTAAGGAAATGCCAGGCCTTGCTGCGCCGGGGTCAAATATAGAATTATGTGGCAGTTTGATAAGCTACAGTACACTAATTTATTGGCTATTTCAAAAAATGTAGAGGAAATTTTATTATGGATTACTTTGCTTTCCTGAAAACTTTTTATAATTAAAAACATCTGGAAGACATTTCAATATATCATAAACAAGAGGAAATCCAAAGCACGTGAGTTCTAAGAAAATGATGCAAATACCTTTCTGTGCCAAAATTTACAGTAATCTGTTTTTCTTATTTTGGTACAGGGGGGAGGGAGAATGAATGGAGAACAAGTCAACAATGAGAAAACTACTAGTATAAAGAAATATACTCTATTAGGGACCACCGTTTCATGAAAAACACTATTTCCAAAAAAACCCCCAAATCACTAAAATAGATGGGGCTTCCCCTCCACCCTCTCCCCGTCAACTAATTAGTTTCCATGGAATATATCCTGCTGGAGTGGGTAAATGATGACATCAATCCTGACAATATTAGAAGGCTATCAGTGAGAAAGAAGGAAAGGAAGAAGAATATGTATTGGATTATTGTAGGTAAAGGAAACTACTGGTTTAATCTGCTGAGTATTATGCTTCTTAATTAATAACACTAAATACCTACAACCTTCATGACAGTTCTTTAAGAAATAAAACAAAACAAAACAGCAACACGGCTCAACGTATTACTAAAGATCTTAGTCTGAGTAATCTGTTGTCCTATAAAATACAGCAAGATTTATAGGCTTTAAAAACAAACACAGCCAAAAATCTTTACAAGAAATCCCCAACACATTTCCTAAAAACCCCAACAATTAATTACTAAGTTCACAGTAAATGAAATAATACATGAGGAGAATAGTGACAATGTTTATAACCAAATCTAAAAGTCATGAGAAACTTAAAACTGGTGTTGGGTTCACTGGAAAGACATAGCAAAACAAAGTTGAACTGTCCCAGAGTTCAAGGTAGTTTATATTTACAATTTCAGTTGAGTGCACGGGCAGCTATTGTAAAGTTTATATCAGCCCCTAGCTGCAACTTCATCCAAAATCACTATTTCAATCCAGAATTTTCGTTCAGTCCTACAGTTGGGTTTGTCCAGATCTGTTGCTCTTGAGAATGAAGTTGCTGTGATACGGAAAGTATTATTTTTCCTTTCACTTTCTTGAGCAGAATGGGAGAGAAATGGGTTTGATGCCTCCTCATTGCAAACTAACAGGAGAGTGGCTAAGACAAATCTGGGCTGAGAGCAATGAGAAGTCCAAAGTCAATCATGAACTGTGAGCTCGCTAGAGCTGTGCCACGTGTGATTCAGTGGCCCTCTTTTCCAGAAGAGGCTGCTTAGGGCGCTTTAGAGCAGAATGAGATTATGTGTGCTGAATGCTTTCTACTGGTTTTGCCTGCCTTCATTCTCTGACAGCTCATGGCTATTCAGCCAGATGAAAACCAAAACATCCTTCGCTAGGGGAGCCTTAACATGGGCCAGGAGTGAAGTAGCGTACCTGGTGTACGTGGAGAGGAACTCCATGGCTAAATCCTAGAAATTGGGGTGAGCCAACTGCCTACTGAAATTAGCGATTTTATTATTAAAACCACCTTGTGTGAGACCACTGATATTTTGCTGACCCTTTTTCTTTTTTATCAGTTTTAGGGGTAATAAAATAGTTACAAAAGCTGTCATTTAAATTTTTCAGATCATTGTCATGGGGTTTCTGAACTAATCTTGTATGTTACAATACATTTTGCGACTCCTACCTTTCAATGTTACTGTTTTTAGGCTCTTTATAGACTCAGGTGTAACTTAGTGCATTAGCAACACTCGTGACATTTTCGAGGTTTTTTCCCCAGTACTAATGACTTCCTTTAAAAAACAAACTAGAAATCTTTTTGAAGAATGTGATGAGAATTTAAAAAAATCCAGCAATTCTTCCAGCCCAAATAAAGCTCTAATTATGAAGTTATAATCTGTCAAATTTTAATATTTAGAGAGAACACAGTGCTTGCTGGTGAACTGTACTTTATAATTTAGGGAAGCGCTGATGAACTACGTTCTCACAATTTCAAAGCCATTTATTTTGTTGAAATAACTTTAGGTTATATACTTTGTGGCAATGAATGTCTTTTATTAGCACTATGTACAAAGAAGGCCCAGTTCTGATTGAGTGCTCCGATTAGGACTGTAATGTTGCCAATGCATCAAAACAAAGATAAAGACTTAGTTCTTTATATTTCCTTGTATTTTTAAAAGAAAATACTTTGGAGTGAGGAAAAAAATATTTTATGCTATTAAACAGTACACACTGTTTAATCAATTGCAGTGAAGGACTTGTGATAACATTTTGAATTTTTCTCCCTTTAATGAGTATTTGTGGACCAAGTCTGAATTCTGGCAATATATTTATTAATTACATTTGAAAATCAGGCATTGACCCTTTGTCTGCAGATTAATAATACCTAAACTAGCCTTTGTATAATATCAAGTATGTTTGCATTTTTAATCAACAATTTTGATCCTAGAGGCTGTTTGCAAAATAAAACATTTATTATTAGCAATGATGATTGTGGTTGGTCCTTTAATCACCTGGCACTGTATCTGTTCTCCGTTTTTGAATGAACTGATACATCTTAGTGAACATACCAACCTCTGCCTAAATAAAAACTGTTCACGCAAATGTTGGCAAATAGTGAGTGCAATGGGATATGAATTTTCTTGAACAAAGCAACAATTCTGACAAATGTTCAGAAACATTGTTTGGGCAATATTCAGCCAGCTCTGTTACACAGTATTTTTAGTGTAATAGAAAAGACTCATTAAAATTTTCCTATGAGAAATCTGAGTTTGTAAGGATATTATATTTTCATGGCATTATCACAAATTGAATCCCTTTATCCAAAATAAATTAAACATTTGTTTCCTGGAGTACAATACTGGAATGAAAGAACAAGTCAAATGGCTTAATCAATAACTTTTTAATTTTAGGACTTGTCAGCTTTCTCTTTCTATTTCAGATTTTTCCCTTCTAGCATCAATGATGACAGATTGAAGGGATATGTAAATGGATGAAATGCCTCAAATTTGCAATCCAGTCGGAAAATATAATTTCATTTGGGAAATCTCACCTCTGCAGAAAAGTGTAAAAAAGTTCCAAGGTGCAATTGCAACAGGTGAAACAATTTTGTGGCCTAATAGCGCCTGTCAAGGACATACTTGCACTGGCATTTTGTACATATTGGCAGAGAAACCACGGCTGGGGAAAGGAGGGGAGAGCTGATGCTACAGTACCGGCGAGACCTGCCAGTTCCAGCCCCCACCCCAAACCCCTCTGACAAGCCAAGAATGGCTACGATGGGGTTTTTTACTAAAAGAATTGACTATCCACAGTGACAGCCACTGCCTTTGGGCAGCACTAACATGATCTTCCCATAGAGAGTAATACCATTTGGCGGGCACTAACAAGAGGGAGCAGCAACATTTTCTGCTACTAATTTTGGAAGAGGTCATCCCTGCCTGTGACCTTGCATTGGCACAAGCGCTCTACTGAGGCAGCAGGCATAGCTTTTTATACATGTTGCTATTTGTAATGTGCACTTTTATTCCAGGGTGAGGTCGCAGTACAAGAGGGAACCTGAGCAGACTTACCTGAGCTGGATCTCAGGTGTCCAGACTCTACAGTGAATTTGACTGAGGTTTTGATCGATATAAGTAAAATAACCAAGTGCATAGATGAAGAGACTCTTCATAATTACAGAAAAATAGCACAGTTGTTTCTAACACTGAAATGACAGATGATCTATAAGAAACATACTTAGAAACCGAGTGCTAAAATATCAGTGCAATGCTGCGCAGTAAGAAGAAAATAGTTACTCTTCTCCCTTAATCAGGTAAGAGCAACATTCCTACTCAGGGAGGCGGGACTCAGACCTCCCCCCTCTTGTGTGGTTTCCTGACAGATGATCAGTTCATTTTTAACTCTTCAGGAGTGCAGTCAGGTTATGGTACTTTAACATCTTGTCTTCTGTTTATATCTTTCACCACGCTTTCCATACTCCCACTGTGCTGTGTCTCATCTGCCCTCACCATACTGCCTCCTCATTTAATCACGCATCAGAAGTCTCCTTCTACCCTCCCATCTCACTACACTGAGTCTAATTTTCTCATTCACAGAGGAGGCTGTCCTCTCCTCCCTGCTTTAATTATGACTCTGCATTAAAAATAAAAATAAAAATAATAAAAGCTCATTTTCCTGAGACATAAGTTATTGATGCTCTGGCCCCGAAGAAATACACACGCTTTTATTTGAAGTAATTTTAAACATTTTGTTTCTACCAAAAATATGTATTTAAGTAAATGAGAGCTGGGAACGTACCTTCTTTTTTTGGCTGGCTGGCTGGCCCCCTTGGAGCTTTGCCTTGGGTGTGTAACTGAGAGACGGCCACTCATGCATGAAGAATAGAAGCTTAATTAATTGGGTTGGAATTGTAAAATGGTGTACTTGATGTGGGTAAGGCACATTCCACACTTTTCCCCCATAAAGAATGTGACATTTTTGTGGAAGTGTTGAAGAGTGGGTCCAGGAGCCATCAGATGGAGGAGACTTCATTAAATAGGTACAGCAGGGAACCCCTAGTCCTGTATCTCACACAGATTTTTCCCCATGCATTCATTTAATTAACCCTCAATCTGTATCTATGGCTCCAGAACAATTCTATTTAATTTTTATGTTACATGTTACATGTAATTTATAGTACATAATAAATAGTTTGTGAGAGGTGGAGCTACGAATGGTTTGAAACAGGTTTTCCATGTCTAAATGAAACTGCCACAGAAATCATTTTTCATTTCTGCCAAACTTAAGGTTCTCTTTTTTTGCTTTTCAGCCTTTAAAAATGTTGTTAAAAAATCCCAAATTATCCAGGAAAGTTTATCAGGTTTCAATAAAATAGTGACTTCATTGTTAGCAACTGCTTATTTCAACCTTTTCATGAAATGGCTCCTTTTTACATTATAAGCATTACATACAAAATAAAAATATATGGCTTCAAAATTCTGTTTAATGATATTTATTATAAAAATAAATTAAAAGGCATTTTGGGCCCTCTCTCATTTCCTCATAAAGTGCACTTTGCCTCTTTTTAAAATACATTGGTGCTGTGGTGGGGAAATCAGTCTCAAAAATGCCTCTTGCATTCTGCTACGTTTTAGTACAGGAAGGAGTAGGTTCTTGCAGGTAACTTCATCTATTAGTAACAAGAAATCACATTGTTTTGTGGTCAGCAAATATTTTAGAAAACAATGCTATATGATTACTCTCTAAAAAAATGTCTTCCTTGTAAGCGCACTGATTGTTTTCTTTTGCGTTTCCGAGACTCGTATCTTTTAAAGTTTCCTGAAGCACCCTATCATATGTGGCAGTCCTTAAGTTTGTTCCATCATGCAGTGTTTTAAGACTGGAATACACGTTGTTGCTCCTGGAGTGTGGTCTCCGCAGTCAGTGAGAGTTTTTTAATGACCTTTCATTCAAGATCAAAGTGCAAACAGCACGCTTATTGCACCTACCTCCTTATGGACAGTGGCCCTGGCAATCTTACCGTTCTTTTTCCTGTCATCACAGATATTTCACTGTGGAGAACTTCAGTGTTGATGCCCTTTTTCTTTGAAGCTACTGAGCTTTATGAAGCTGTTCCTCATGTTCAGAACAGCCTGAATTAGAAAATAAGAGGACATAGGATAACCCATAGATGTTTAACAGCACAGGAACTTTTGGTAGTATCTATCAAGGTCTCCTTCATCTTCTTAGTCAGTGACGCAGTTTATACACTAGTCTAACCAGAATTCTGTCATTCCTTATGAAGGTGAGGATCAGGTTTTTATTCCTGCATCACATCTAGAGATGTCATATTAGAGTTACTCAAACACTCTGATGTGAATGTTTGAGTACTCTCTGAAGCTGACTATTGCTAGCTGGTTTGAGCCCTTGAATGGCTACCACCTAGAAATGCTAAATAGACTTGCAATAATTATGATATGCAGTGACGCTTATGGTCCAAAACAAAGAATTGTTTGAACCAAGCAAAAAGCTAATGAAAAGTCATTTCCCCCTACTCCAAGTTATTTTGCAGCAAGTATTTTATCACCATTCTATAAGGGTCTGAAGGCCCAAATGCTGCATGTGCTGAGCAACTTCGAAAATTTGGCTATTATTATAGCTAAACATCCCACATATATATAGCCCCACCTTATATAAATTATGTAAACGTCTTGGCTCTACAAGTTTGAGCTGGAAATCTTCAAGCTCTCTCATGAGACTTTCAGTTGCTGGTTGAGCTGGAAAAATATTACGATGCCTAGGCTTTCTTGTGGTCTGGCATTTCATGTTCAGGCCTGGGCAAAACTGGGATAAGCACACATTTGCAAAAATGAGGAAAAAAGAATGAAAAAGAATTTCTCTGTAAATCTTATAAACATCAAGGAAATGTTCTGGGATGAGGCACTGCAAGTGGTTTATTCTTTCATTACCTGCCAATCCTTAAAGAGAAAACATCCAACGTTTCCTTGCCTACTTCTTAGAGATGCCTCATACAAAAAAAAGCTATCCATACCATATGAGTTCTATGCATTCAGGAATAAGTTGAATTCAGTAAGCATGGCTACAATAACTAGTGCAGCCAATGGAGCCTCATTGATGGCAGTAGACACAGTCTCATTTAATAACAGTGTTAATAGTGTACTGCTTTGCAACAGAAGGGACAACACGGAGCAAAATGCACAATTTATTAATTTTTATTCTAATGGCATTTTAATTCTAAGTTTCATGCTTCCAAAAGTGGCCTACTTTTTTATGAATTGGGAACAGGCCCCATTCTCATTTCTTTTAATCCGTGAATGTGAGGGTAAGAAAAAGCAACCAAAGAAACAGTGTATATAACAAATCAGAGTAAAAGGAGATTGATATACTTTCAAGATGGTGATATAGCAGTCCATGCTGAGTTTACAGTGCTTGTGGTTTATAGCATGTGCCATAATTACTTCAGTTAGAGCTGAATTGACTTTGAAAATCCAGAAACAGTTACAGAGGCTATAAAAAGTGAGACTTTGATTTTAGTGAATTTGTTCCAAGAAGGAGAAGTTAAATTTAAAAACAAAATTTCAACTTGCATGCTGTTTTCTGAGGCAGGTCCAGGAAAAATATCTCTTTGGTCCAGCCACCTATTTTGCTGCATAACCAGGACTAATATCAAAATCTTAGACCATCTCAGAAACCATGTAGAGAGTTAAGCTATGTTACACAGACAGACATGAGCAGCTTCCATAGAAAAATCAGAAGGCATTTTCTGTTGAAAAAGATTATTTATGCAAGTAGTAGTTGAGTTACTGAGTCTTTATATTAGGATAGTGTTCTAAGACAAAGGAGTCTGCTAAGCTCACTTGAAGTATAAACACACAGCCGATTATGCCAGCTGCACAGAAGTGATGGGTCAATCTTCAGTCACAGGACAGTTGGGAAAAGGGGAAGAGGGTACCCAAACACTTCCAAGCTACACCACTTTCAATCAGAAGAAAACAAAACAAACAGTAGAATCACAATATTCCCCAAAAATGTCTTTTTTCTAGAGCACAATGATACCATTTTGAACCTAGGGTAGCAAAAATACAGTCATCTCCTGCCTTCGCTTCTCTAACAAACCACACAGTAGCTATTTGCATATCACAGTAATGCAGCTAAATTCCTACTGTTACATACACCTTTCCAAGCAAGCCTTCAGTCGCAGACACAAATAGCAGCCATTAAGAAAACTGGTGAGGCCTGATCTTTACCAGCCCATTGAGAAACAATTTAGAGCAAGCACATTTAGTACTAAAGGTGAGGTTCCTGAGGTACACAGTAAAGAAAGGTATGTGAACTCTATAGTTTAAGTACAACAGCATTACCCTACGGTATTCAGGTGGCAGGTGGAAAACTCTCTTATTCTTGTTCTCCTGCTGCCTGTCTCTCCACTCCTAGAGTTCATAACCAAGCAGGATATCTTTTATTTCTGCCATGGGGAAGTGATCCATATTTTTTCATCAGCTTAAAAAAAAAGTTCATGACCTGTCAGAAACAGACCTTGCCAAAACTGCTTTCAGTACAAAAAAAAAGTAGTACAATTTTTCACCTTATTCTGCTTCTCACCCCTTCTGGTAATGTTTGGTGAGTCTTCATGCCACTGCTATTGCTCCCAAAGTCTTATGCTAGCTGCAGCCTCAAGAAATCAGTCTTTTTGCTATTGAGTGGGAAGCTGAAAGATGTCTAAACATTAGGTGGGGTGTGACCGAGCTCTGTCTGAAAGCCAGGATGTTCATTCAGGACGCTGCTGAAGCACCTTCAACGTAGCCCTGAGTTGGCACACAGCAGCACTGCATGGGACCAGGTCAGTGGTGAATATGCTCCGCATGATATTTCATGGTTCCTTCTGAGGTACGTTGTTAACTTTGGCTTGCTACTGCCAAAACAGCCCACTTCTCTGAAAGGTTTTGCAGGGTGTTACAGATTTTTTGCTTGTTTGTTTCTAGATGTGATTTGTATTTAACTCATCTTCCCTAATCTCATGAAATTTTTGCCTGCTGTGTAAGTGAACATGTATATTCACAGCAGTGCAGCTGTGCTTGGCCTGCATGCTTTACATGTAATGGGCATCTGTAAGAAATATTTTATTTGAGAACAAAAATTATATAAATGGTGCAAGGATTTGATATAAATAAGTACAGAGGCGAAGTCATGTACTGGTGCAGAAAAAATTCAGTGCTGACGTGATGGGCAAAGGAGCCTTTCTTATGTAGTTGGACAAGCTCAGGGGTGGGGGTGAGAAAGTTATTTCTGTACGCTGTGTTTTGGAGTCCCCAGTCCATACGAGGGTTGGAGGGGTCTGAATGTCTTATGGAGTGTCGTCCATGAAATAATTTGGCCAAGAGTCCCATCTCTTGTATACTTCTGTTGCTAAACTTCTTTTGAGCAGCAGTAGCATAGATGTAGGATAAATTTCTGGGCTCAGATAGACTGGTCGCACCAAGTACTAGCAGTGTATGAAGAGACCAAGCTATCCAGCACGACGTGTATCACTAATCAACATCATCCTTTCTCCGAGTCTCTTCATTCAGGACTATACTCTCTCATCCTGATTCTCATGCTTGGCTTTAGCTTCAGCAATGCTCCTTATATGGCATTTCAGCTTTATGTGATCTCACAAGACATTAATTTCTTGCCTCCTTGGAGGGGCTGCCCAACTCATTCACTACCTACTCCTTGTTCTTTTCCTTCCAGGTCCTCAATTTAATATTAATAATTTAAAGTGGCAAATATCTCTACTAGGCATTTTTTACAGGCTCACTTAAGACTGAATAATACTGACCTAGCTGAGTTTTCCTCAGAAGCATTAAAGGCTTGCTAGAGTCCATTACAGGCCCTTAAGAAACCTGAGGAAAGGTATCTGAGGGAACCACAATTGTGAATAAAATCTAACTCATAAATCTGCAACACAGTTCAACAATTACACTCATTGAATAACTTCTAACAAAGTAAATGTTGGCAATGTTAAATTTATTTTTAAAACACTCAACTTTGTTGAGTAATACTGCTTTCCTTTTCCTGTTAAGGGCTCCATATCCAATAAGGAACTACATCTGCCACCCTCAAATCCTGTCATATGAATAATGGGATCACAACATTGGAGACAATAGGCATAAAATTTAAAACCAAAAATAATTTTTCTATAAAAAATATTTTTAGATTGCACAAAGTTCTATACTTTATTAATCTACTTGTATCTGTATAGTCTAACAAATAAGCTGTCATAGTACAATGCATGCAGATTTGTGGAAATTCAGATGTATTTACAAGGAATCAGAAATATATTATTCTTACTAACTTAAACTGAAAGAAAGCCTTCATTTAAGCGACTTAATCATACCCAGAAAGCATGTAATAAAATAATGACCTCTATTACAGATCATAAATAGCAATCAAATCTCTACAAAATAATGATCAAACCAGATAATAAGTCTGATTACATTCAAAATCCTGTGCTTCTACTGTGGTTTATTTCTAGAGTGTGAAATAGAAACTGACTTATGAGAAGATGCTGGGCCAACAACCGAGGGGAATCTAAGTAAATTGAAGAATGCCAATTAAGCCTGGAGGAAGTCTAAATTGGGGTAGCTTACCTCTTCTTCCAGACCTCTTGCTGTGCACATCATACCAGTTTAGACCCCCTTGAGACTCACTTAGACATATGTACTGAGACTTAGTTACTTGCTTAGGTAAACTACTTAGTAATGTGTAACTTCCATATTGCCTCTGAATATGATGCACGGATTTAAGTCCAAAGTAGCACAGCTCATATTCCAAGAGGTCAGAATTGAGAAGTAAATAAGGAAAAGCAGCTAACTGGGAAGAGAAAGAAACTGTAAGCTAAAACAAAAGTGACATCTCCAGTCATCTTTTTCTGATTTACCAGCATGTGAGGTACACCGGTGTAGCAAACGGTGCAAGTAGGCCGGCAGAGCGTAACAGATTCCAGTGTTGATAACCAGTGTTGGTTCCAACAGAGCCTCATAAGCCAGCGTCTCCCACAGCTTTGGGGTGTACTAAGAACTGTCTTTGACCTGCAGTCACATATCTGACAAATCTGTGTGCTGGGATCTTTTTTTAGTTACGGGTTTGTTCCTTCCGCTTTTCTTTATGACAGAAGCATGAAGTATTGACATGGTAACTTCTCTCAGCCTTCCCTAAGAGATGTAAGATTAATTCCTCCAGATTTCTGCAATTTCCAATTAACAACTGTGATTTCATAATTTATATGTCAGAGTCTTTAAAGTTTCAGGGCAACACTTCCTATCCCAACTGGAAGAATCTACTCTTCCTCAAAATATTAAATTCTAGATAGAAAAGATAAAGGCATATTCATACGACAAGGTAGAGAGATGTAAGCCTCTCTCTGTGCCCCAGACTGGCTGAAACAAGCTAGCTCTGGGGCAGAAGATGTAATTTAAAACTACAGTAACTGCTACTTAAGCATTGTATTAGAATACACGAAGACTCCTATTTCCAACCAGGATTCTCGATAAGATCCAAACACCAGCCACTTGGAATTAGTATAGGAAGTCATTTCTTTTTTTTTTTTTTTTTTTTTTTTAGGACAACTAATAGAGCCCTACCCAGATTCTCTTCCAACTCTCCCTCAGGAGGTACTGATTATTACCTTGTACTCATCTTTCTTGTAACCACCATGCCACAAGTTATGCTGAAGGGGAGGAAACTCCCTTGTTCACCTTGTTCTGGAGTCCCTTCTAATGGAACACACTCTGCAAAGCTTGATCAGCAAGAGAAGGAACAGAGCAAGCATGCCTACAGCTTAGTTGTCAGAGCTTTCACCTGTGAGACAGGAAACTTGACTTTCAGTCCCTCTGCACAAGCATTAATAGGAGCAGAGACTGAGTATACACTTCTGACAGATACGCTTCTACGCATAGAATTTGAGAGACCTACAATACCACCCTAAAATACTGTGTCTGGGATTCACAACTGGAATAGTCACCCACTGACAGTATTATCAACAGCTTTTCCAAACTTTCCATTTCACTTCTTCCATTCAGTATAAAAGAGCCTGGGCTTGTTTGCTCAGTAGCTCTACAGATCATACAGTAATAACAACCATAAACATATCTTTAATATTGCACTGCTGATTCATGGTGGTGTGAACAGGTTGTACTAAATTCCTAACCTGGTAGAGGAAAATCAAAATCTTCTCATTTTGCTAACAAAATGTTTTGTTTGCCGATTGGCTCCATCCCAGTACAGTCTCAAAAGCCTCCAGCCATCCAAATAGCCCTCAACAAGCCTGAATATATGTTTTGATCCCCACATTTGAAAAGCAGAAATCTAACTGAAAGCCAAGGGCTGATTAATAGTGACAACAAAGTCAAGGCTTTAAGAATATGTTTCATCAGTAGAATGAGGTTTGTGTGGGCTAGGTACCTAATGCAGATCCATTGCCTATAATACATAAAGCTACAGAAATGACTAAGGTTTGCAGGTTATAAAGAGCCAAGACAGCATGTATAAAAAAGGTGGAACAAATAAGAACAGAAGGCAGACAAAGCACAGAAAGTTGTCACAGGGTACATAAATAGAATAAAATTTTAAGAACATATTGACAGCATTGTTGAAAACGAAATAGGAGAGAATTTCCTTTATATATATCAAGGACAACTGCTCTACCACCAATCCACTATCTAGGCAGAGGAGAGTAAAACTTGATGAGATTCAAAGTTAGAGGAAGACGGTACAGCACCTTTTCTACCCACTTGTCATCAGCTTAAATAGCCTCTCACTTGCTGAAGATACGTATACACATCCTATGTCGCAGCACATTTTAGAAATAACCAAAGAAATCCTTTATCACTCCACGTGCAGGCCAAACTATCTAAAATTCATCAGTTTTCTCAGTAGGACCCTGGCCTACCACGCAGGGGTCTGTAGCTGCCCACGTGGAGGCTCTGGACAGCCTCCCTGTGTGCAGGTTTGGCTGCATCTTGCTTCTACCTGAGGCAGTGGCTCCCATTACACTCTGTCAGAAAGCAATCGGCTGTCCATAAAAGTGGGCACAGTAGCAGCCTTTAAAGTAAGAACGGTGCTGTGACATGCTTTCCCTCCACTATGAGCACTGCAGGCACGTTCGCATCAGCGAGCCACTATGCTAATGCCTGAACCTTAAACACAGCCCCTTTCTGATTACGGTGCCAGAAAACATGCTACAAGTGAACTTTAAAACATGACTTTTGGCAAGGCTCAAAATACCATAAGCAGGTCTGGACCACCATAATAATGCTTTGGGAAGACGTTATTAGTGCCTAGAAAGGGCTCTGGGCAATGAAAGGTCATGTGGTAGACACAACGAATCCACAGATATTCAGGGAATCAGTTGCTGGTGGGGAGAGCTGCAGTGAGCCAATTCTCTGAAAAGAGTTTCCAGACAACTATGCGGGAACCATAATTGCACATTGCTCCTATCCAATACAGCATTTCAGCACTAAAGTTCCAATAGTAAATGCTAATTGAGAGATATTTAATAATTGAATAAATACTAAGTAATAATTTAATAGCGTACTTTGTTTACAAATATCTGTGCACAATATGCTCTTTTAATACCAAAACCAGCATCCGTTTTCTTGTCAATGCTGTTCTCTAGGAGAGAAATCAGTGTAGCAGCTGTGCTGTACTGTAGTATCTGTTACAAAGTAGTCGTAGCCTTATGAACTCACCCTGAAACATACTACTATACATATCAATTCTGAGTATAAATGTTGTCATGTAGCATAATTTTATCAATTTCATTTTTAAAACTCTGTCAAAATAACTTTGGCAATTTAAGTTTTTCAAAAATTGAGCAAGATGCCTTATTAACCACATTTGTTTTTATCTAAAAAAAATCAGATTTCTCACATGCGACAGTAGTTGTTTCTGTATTAGACTGCCAGTACCTCAGGGCAGAGATTGCCTTATGTTACATGCATGTAACACAATATATGTACTTATCTCTCACATAATATTCACAATAAAATAACAGCAGAAGCAGAAAACTTTAAACCTTAATATGAGCTCAGCAAAACAGTCTAGAATGAGAAAAAAGGCAGACTAATCAGATGTGAAACAAAACCAGTTCTTTATGAGTCAAGAGCTGGGCTCAAAGTTGAGTTAAATTTTCTCTCAGCCCTCTAAGATGTGCTGTTGAAGGTCATTATCCTTCCCTCTGTGAATGAGACACTAATATTAGGTATTATAGCAAAGATCCTGCAGAAACGGTTCACGCTTTTAAATGTTTTTTTCAAATACCCTTTCACATACAGAGTGGATCTGTTTTTCCTCATGCTTTGAGGCATGGGAAAGCATGTGGCATGCTTATCCTCAGAGAGTTGGCTGTATCCCCAACTATGCAGAGTTAACATGATGATCTTCTCTATAGAGCTGCGAGGGTGAAAGGCTTCTTTCTGCTTTCTCTCTAGCCTCTACAAGTCAACATAGTAAATTGAGGATCTCTTCTGAAATGGTTTTATGTACCGCATAGAAACTGGGCAATTAGGGAATTTGTCAATAAGAGCTCACACTAGAGACCACAGACATGTTGGTAAAATGAAATGCTTGATCCACCTCTTAGAAACATACTTGAGGCAAAGTCTGCAACTGAGGCAGTTATGAAAAGCTACCACTGTATATCAGATAATAGAGAAGGGCTAATGATAAATGGCTAGACTGAAAAAATGCTGAATGTAGACCCACAGGGATTGCTCATAAAATTTCTTTATCTGCAAGTCTCTATCCAGACAGTAGAGGGCTGCAAAATTTCTCCAGCACGGGGAAGGTTAAATGTGACAAGAGGTCAGACTGTGTGGAAGGCTAGGTTTAGCACCAGGCTAGAAAACAGCCCATTTTTAATAGGCAGAACAGCATTAGTGTCGTGGTTTCAGCTGAGACAGAGTTGATTTTCTTTCTAGTTGCTGCTGTGTTTTGCATTTAGGATGAGAATAATGTTGACAGCACATATTGTTTAGTTGTTGCTAAGTAATGTTTATATTAGCCAAGGACTTTTTCAACGTCCCATAGACGCTGAGAGGGAGCGTAGGCAGGACAAGCTGGCCGAAGGAATATTTCACACCATAGACGTCATGCTCACTATATAAATGGGGGTTGGCCAGGGGCAGGAATGTGTGATACTCCTCAGGATGGGCTGCACAACTGATCACTGGGTGGCGAGCATAACTTGTGTTGTATCACTTTATTTAGTATATTCTGTTATTATTATTGCTATTACTACTACTACTACCATCTTCTGTTACTGTTCTATTAAACTGTCTTCCCTTTCCTCTGCTTTTCTCCCTCTTCTCCCTACCCTACTGCGGGGTAAAGGGGAAGCTGAGTGAGTGGCTGCGTGGTCCTAGTTGCTGACTGGGGTTAAACCACAACAATTAGTCATGTAGGCAGACATTTGGGAGCAATATGCCAGCAAATGAGTGATGTGGACGGGCCTTGCGCACATTGAACAAGCAACTGAACCTTGGCTGCTTGCATGGGAGGTTTGGCTTGCCCACATGCCCTTTGCACTGGCCAGATTTTGCGGGGGGCGGCAAACGGAGCCAACTTCACACCCGGTCTGATTCTCCATTCAGGCCTCAGTTAGGTTTAGGTTTTCTTTGTGATTGAGAATATGCCATGTTTAAGATGGCTACAACACATTTCGGGTTCCCTGTTTTGTACAGCGTCCCCTCACAACTGCTTGGCAGCAGCCGTGTTTGCTTTGCTGCCTTCATGATGAGGGCTCCCTACTTTCACGGCTGCTGGAAGCACCAAACTCAGTCCCAAAGCACAGGCTAGCATATGGTCACCTTTGGGCCTCTCACAGGTGTAGGAGTCACAAATTTTTGCCATTTGGCTTTCAGGGAAGACAAGATAGGAGACCTTGGGGTTCTCAAGCCAATTCTCCCTCCCCAGAGTCACGTAAGAGCAGCTCCAGCCTGCTTGGGGCAACCTCATCTTAGATCTGCCCTACTCACGGGCTTTAGTCCCAGCTGCAGCAGTAATTAGTCCCTCCCTTACATACTTCAGCATTTGCTGTTGTCTGGGATCTACATTTGTCATTTATCTGTCTCTGTGAGCAGTTCAGCTCCCTGTGTTACACCTGGAGGGACAATGATAGCGCTTGCTTTGAAGGTGTAGCACAGACCTTGCTCTATCAAATGCCTGGGCACTGATATACTACGGTGCTCCCGGCAATCCCTGGCAGTAGGGTCATTCACCATAAATATTCAGGAGAGAAAGGCTTGGAGAATAGTGATACTGAGATATCTAAGGGGGATAGCTCTAGAGAAATAAATTACCCCCCAAAGCTTGTATGATTTCCTGCCTCATACACTGAAGCATCAAGACACAGAATAGCCTTACTCATCGCTTATTGTGAGGGCGGTTTGGGGCTTGGGGGTTTATTTTGCTGAGAGACACCAAGTGTCTTGAGAGAGATAATACGCTTTATCAGGCCATATGAGAAAGCTGGAAAAAGCAGCTACATTTTCCATAACACGGGACCTGCATGAGGTCATTTAATGTTTTGATCCTCTGAACATCATCGCTCTTGGCTCAGTTTGGGCACTGCATCTTTCCAAAGGCACTAATTGATTTGGCTCTGCACAAGATGAATAAGAAAATGATGACTAAAAATTTATTCTTGAATAGAATGCTGAGGAATGAGTAATACACCTCTTTTTCCACTAATTTCTATAATAGGTTCTAATTAAATATGGCAAAGAAAAAGATAGGTAGGTTGCCTTATTCGGAAACAAGTAGATCATCCAAGCAACAAATTTGTGGTACGGCAGTTTGGCATTTACCTCTAGCCTAGAAATTTGTCCCAATTATCTTACCATTAGCGGAACATGGTACATCACAGATTGCATACTCCAGGCATATAATTTCAAGGGCAGGAAAGACATATCAAAAACATCATTTTCTAATTCTGTACATGAGGATTTGTTTACACAATCTTATACTATTTCAGATGAATGGAGGCAAGATCAGTAGAAAAAAATTAGCTTTCCTATAATGTGAGCCTCAGCAGGCCTATTTCTTAAGGCTTATATTAATGTCAATACAAGTTTCAAGGGATTACCCATAGGATACTCTTGAAAATAAGATGTCACATTTCAATGAATTTAACCCAAGGCACAAATTTTTAAGTGCACACTGTAAATATTAAATAAATTTGTCTACTCCCTTGTAGCTGCTGCTTATTGTTTGAGAAATATTTCAACTTAAAAACTAAAAACTGTGAAAATTTTGGCATGTGCCAAAAGAATTTTAGAATTTTGACATAAACTGTGATCTAATTAAACAATAAGACCTGACAAAACAGTCACCACTGTCTGATAATGACCTCCCGGGGCAGTTAAACATACCAAAGCAAAGCAGAACAGACTGAGAAGGTCAGCAGCAGCACTAAGAAACCTTCTAAAAGAGGTCTAATCATTCTTATAGCACTCACTTTCTTTGTTTTATTTTTCTTCCATTTAGAATATAACACACACATATAGAAATACAGAAAACACATTGTTCTGAATTATTTGCAAGTATAAAACCTCTAAAATATAACTAAGTGGTCTGATCACTAGTCCCAGTCTGTCTGGCACATTGTTTTGCGAATTTCATTAAAGGATAATTATTGCCCTCATCTAGGAAAATGAATACCAGTATACTGGGGCTAAAAAGAACATGATGGAGACAGACTGTGCAAGGTACTTACACTACTGCTAGCATATGTATCTGTCTAAAATGTAGACCAGAGCATATACAGCTCCGCATCCTCTGTCAGATATAAGTAAAGCAAAAGGTTCAAGTTCCCAATGTGGAGAGAGTCTCTTTATATGGGTTGCCTTAAGCTGAGCTATTCACATGCAATTTAGGATTTTCAGGCATGTTACTAATGTGTAATTGAGAGTACCTAATTTTAGTGACTTAAGCTGTGCCCACGTAATAACTCAAAATGACGGATACATTCACAGGTTAGTTGAAGGTTCTTAAGTGCTATACCTAAGTTTATGCTGCAAAACATACTTCCGTGGGCAGCTTCCTTTTCATCCACAACAAAATAGAGCAGTTTTTAAGGTCCAGAATTAATCTGGGGAGATGTTTGTATTACTTCTTTTTTATAACGCAGTTAAGTAACTGGGAACACAGCACAGGCATCTCCTCACGGAGCTGACAAAAATATAGCATCTCTCTTTACAGACCAGTAGTAGGGCCCATTCCTTTGTTATTTGCTGGTTCTTTGAAAGACCACTGGTTGCGAAAAAGTGCTGCATACAACATACCTAAAGGAACTGCAACAAATTACTCCATAAATTTGATTTCTGAAGTCAATTAAAAGTTCATACATAAGACCAAAAAGTAATTCCCTGCAGAAAGGTAGGGACTATATCCTGGTATAAAGTCTCTTCCTAATTTGCAGAAAAAGTCCACACAAATACATGTACGTGCATACACTGAAACTGCATGTAACTTGCTGCTCTGTAACATCCCAGCAGCATGGCAATTATTATAGTAATCTTATTACATTTACTCCCTCTAAGGATAGGTTTTTGTGGGTTCCAGAGAATTAATCCCAATATGCTAATTTTTTTTTGCTAATTAAGAGTATCAGAGTACATGATATGCAAAAAATGATTCTGTTTGCTTTTGTACATGTAAAAAGGATTCGTTCACCCTCATTGTCCTCTAAACCATTTTGATTTGTTTTTTAGTTTTTAAGCAGTTAATGCTATCCTTACCTGCCGACTTCCATTGGGATTTCTGCATGGTTTAGTCTAATTACTCTTGATGCTGGACCTCTCATGCTATGAGCTACTTCAAAGGAGAGAACTAGAAAAGGGATTGCTTTTCTAAAAAGCGCAATATCAAGAAGAAAAGATAGCATTTTGCTCTTATGATATGGACGAATCATAGAGAAAATCTATTAGAATGATAGATTGTATAAATTTTAATATAAAACACCAGCAGAGGTGTGTTTTTTTTCCTGGAGTGGCTTTGAAATTGTGCAGTCTCTGTTTTGTCCAAATTTATTGCTAAAGCCTCTAGTTGAAAAGTTCGCCAATGAACAGAATCAAAGTAATCAGATTTTTACATTACAAGAACTAGTAAAATCTTGGTTCACAGCTATGATTTCCTAATGAAGCACCAGTACCTATAAATGAATATCATTTCCTGCCTCAGGGCTCCCCTGTGTTTTTAGTACAGTGCCCATTTATCCATCAGCATTGACCAGATACTGTTGGATTATGATCTGCTTTTTGGAAGCAACATAAAGCAGGCCCATTTTTTTAAGGTTTAATGTAGCATGTAGTTTATTATAATTTTTCTGGTCAAAGGAATTTTCCATAAATATTCCAATATATCCCAATCAAAACATAGTTTTGGTTCCTAGAGCAAACTTTTTTCCTGATCAACAATCGGTGCTTTATTATTAATCCGAACAAATATATGTATTAAGGCAATGTTATGATGTTTTGATTAGAAGGAGCAGACTGGCAGTCACTCTGTGGCACAGATCAGAGGGAGCAAATTTAACTTTAAGCTAAAATTCCAGAACAAATTCAAACTGAAATTATGTCAGCTTCTACCAATCTATGTCAAAGCCCACTGCCCTGTTCGGTGGTGGCAGCAGGGGGATGAAAGTACCACAGCTGACCAAAACGTGTGCTAGACAGCCAAGCAGCAAATGGCCAGAGCAATAGAGGAATGCACTGATTCAGCAGCCGCTAACAGCAAGGCTCATATGAAATCCCAACGACAAATTAAATTAATCTCCTTCCATCATCAGAAAACACCAAAGGAAGGCAGAGTGCAACGAGCCATGCTGAAACAAGAAAGTGTTATTTATATCTTCCAGACCCAGCACTGGTGAATTTGGCCCTTCATCTATAAATTACCCATTTATGCCTTTAATAGGTATTTCAGGGCCAATGATTTGTAAGACAAAAAAGAGGGTTGAGACTCATGCAATAGCTCAGTGCAGTTATGTGTTAACCAATAGGTTCAGCCTTTGCCCTAAATTTTCTGGGCCAAATTATAGCATTAATCAGACTGTAGTTAATCGCATTGCAGGGTTATATTTGAAGGCAGAAGTTAGTTCTCTGTTTTGTGGGTTTCAGTGTCTCCAACAGTACGATATGTTCCCAAGCAATATTTCCACGCATTTGTCAAGATTTGCAGGCTTCTAGAATGAACATATGTTTGGGGCCATTTTGTAGTTTATTATATCCCAGCATCTGAGGTGTAAACTTGTTTCATCATTGGTCTGAGTGGAATTCTGGCAAACAATGAGATTTTTAGATGATCAAATAAAAATTATAAAAAGCTTTCTTACATTGTAAACCATTCTTAAGCATTCATTTTTGGGCATTTTGTAAATGTAAAACCAAGTTTTTAAAAAGCAAGAGTTTATAATTATATGGGTAAATTCATCTTAAAGAGCGGGTTCTCTCTCCAAGTTACAACTCCTAATAAACGTGGATTTGTAATAAAACTAATGACAGACATTAACCACAGAGGTGTCAGCAGGCTCTTACCTGCTGACTTTATTATTACTGTGATCTGCTTATTGACAGCTGTAACAAATTCTAGCAGACAGAAACTGGAATCTTAAGGCTAGCAACTGGACTACTTTTAAGTACTGTTAGATACTAACTAGTAAGAACTGCCAGGCTGGCCTAACTTCAAAACATAAGGAAAATATCCCCAAAAGGAAGACTTTTTTTTTTTAGCCCATCCCTTTTCTTTTTTCTTGAAAGAGCCTAACAGGCTGAAAATATTTTTTGAGTAGCAGTCATTAGGGTGATGCAAAGGGCTGCAGCCTGCTCTCCTGTACTGCATTCAGAGAGAACCAGCCTACAGACAAGTTACCACAGGGTAACACAGGCTGTGAACTTACAGTGCATCAGCTGCTCTCCGGTAATTGCCTGTGTGCATGCTTTTATCCTGTGGTTACTTCAGGGCTGTTTATCTTTCTCTCATAGAGAGGTAAGCTGCCTTGAATAATCCGATTACCTGACGGGAGAGAGGCTGCAGATGGGCCAGTCCTCTGAAGCAGCTGATGTGCCGTGGGTCCACACCCTCCCTCATCCCACAGTAACGGGGTCCAAGTCCTTCCAGCTCCAGTGACCTAACTCCAGCTGAGTGGAGTGACTCAAGATTTACGTCGCTGGAGCTGCAAGCAAACCTGAGCCGTTACTCTTCATCACGTAGGGCCATACTGTATCATCAATTTTTAAGTCTAAGTCCCAATTGGAATCAGTTAAGAGATCAGCCTAAAAATCAATGACACAATATGGCCCAGAGATAGCAGCAATCCTTCCTGTAGATCTCACATCTTTGCTTTTAAATCTCCTCTCTTGGACAGACCTGGCTTGGTTTTTTCTGCTCCTACTATATCTGAGTAAAAATCAGAGATGGGCCCAGAGTAAAGCATGGCGTCTGAATTCCAGTCACCTGGATATGCCTGAAATTTGAATTCAGGCCCTGACTCTAATTTTGTACACGGCCCTAATGTCACACAGATGCCCACACCCTATGCTTGCCAATCTTCCTGAGAGCTGAGGAGTACAAATTCTCTACTAATGATGGCAAAGAGTAACAGAAGTAATTTTCCAGAGGTTTTCACTTACATTGCAAGATCAAGTACTTATCACTGTGGGATAAGACCTCTTAAAACAGGAAGTCTCACTCTAACCTTCTACCTCTGTGAGCCATCACTGAGCTCCAGGGCAGCCGAGAACCTCTCTGGTTGGGACTTCCACTTTGGTTTCACACCGAAATGCCGAGGGTTCAGCTCCACATCTGTCTCTCTGGCTGGAAAGAAGAATGTCTCCTCAACAGCAGTCTCTGTAGGTGTATTTTCCTGAATGAAAGACACGTAGTTATCTTTCAGCAATGCAAAAAGTTTACATGTTTTTCCCATTCAGCTCCCCATGCACATACGCTGCTGGTATGTGAACGTCTCATTTGAACACGACCAAGCTGGCTGACAGGTGGAAGCCCACAAATGCAATAGAAAAGTACCAGGGCAGTACAGCTTTCTTAAACTAAGTGCATTTGGCTAGTTTTGAAAATAGCAATACATTTCAAAGACAAAAATGCCACTGTCAAGGCTGGCTATAACTTCTGTGAGGCGCATAAGATTAAAAAGATTTTTGGCATTCCTGCCACAGGGACCCCACCCCACAAGTGTACCGCAGCAACCTCCACCTGCAGGGACGCAAGGCAGACTCTGTGTGCCTGTGCATGTAGGTGTACACATGCCCACGTGTGGTTTCTCAGCCAAAGTGGATTTAGAATCCCGTGGCTAAATTCTGTGCTCATTTACACCCCCCGTCTAATCCCAGCAAAATTAGTGGGATAGCAGGCGTGTGAGACAGCACAGCGCTGGCCTCCGGGCTGTGTGATTCCATTCAATAAACACACTGAGGCACTTGTGCTGAATGAATGCTTTTAGCTTCTCCCTTTAAACCTGATATTTTAGATATTAAGAGAAAATAATTACATCCTCCTCCTGGGAGGTTTATTTCAAATCCTTGCTAGGGCCCCACTGTGGCCAGCGCTTACATTTTTCAAAATTGATTTTAGGCAGTATAAATAGTCTGAAGCTGCACGTGACATTTCCTCACCCTAACAATGACACACTATTGCGGAAATGTTTCCGAATGCAACATGTGGTTTTGTTTTTTTGGCACTGCTTATTCATTAACCCTTTTGTCCTACGCCAGCAAGTGATACCTTTACCATGTGAACAAACTTATTACTGTTGGCAGTTACAAGAGGGCCTCAGATTAATATCTTTGTATATCGGCTCACGCTTAAAAGTGATTGCACTCCTATAACTTAACAAGTTACTACTTGTCAGTTGAACAATAGAAACAGATCATGCGTGTGCCTTCAGCCAGCCCTTAAGGCAGACTTAAATACATCAGCTTAAATCACCTTCCTGGTATTGTCTGCTCCTCTCAAACTGAATGCACAAATACTTGCCATTGAGAAAGAAATCAAATTAATTTACCCCCTATTTCACATAAAAACTGTTCTTTGCAACTCTTTGTTAAGGTGAGGCAAGAACATTTTAATTCTTAAGTTTACTTAAAAATTTCTGTTTCTGACTCTGTTTCTGGACAGCTAATCTGGGAAAAAAACTAAAAGGAAAAGACAACCTGCTTCTCATGAAATAGGCTTTGAGTACTAGAGCTTATGTTAATTTAAAAATAAAAATCAATGTAAGTCTTTATATGTAGGTTGGTACTCTAAGCCTATAAATGCAGGGTAAAAGGCATATATATGAAGAAAAATCTATTTAGTAACTTTAATGATTGAGGTGTGTGGATCAAAGGTATTCAGCACGTTGTAACTTCAGGAGGTAAATGCTCCAAGTTGTAATTTTTATGCTTGATATACACACAGACCTTTTTCTGCTGCGAGCCACAGAGGCTCTGTCCATCCCTCCAGCTTTCACCTTTCTTCCTGTTTCTATATATGTATTTTTAAATCCAGGATGTTATGAGGTGACAAAATACTTACGATGATTGATGTAAATACTTGAAATGTGAAAGCAAATAGCTACTATCCCAGCTGAGCACCATGACCACTAATAGCTTGCCTAAAATCAACTTCTGAAGATGAGAGGCACTGATGAAATGGTACCGAGTGTTTCATCATTCCACGGCTTGAAGGCTAAGTCCAATCGAAACGTCTTAACTAACCTGGCAAAACCTGCAGGGCTCTGCGAGGAACTCTAATGTTAGCGGCCTTCTTAATTCCACCACATGCAGAACTGGCTCACTACTTCAATTAAAATGTAATGTTAAAGGAAAATCCCCAAAGGCCAATTTCAGTAGAAAAACACTTCCACAGATTTTTATTGGCTCTAGACATGGCCACCGATACTCCTAGCCGTGTCTTGATATGATTTGGGTCTGAAGAAGTCTGAATGCTTTAAATCCCTGAGCTTAAAACTCCTTCCTATGAGCTGAATTTAAAACACATTGGTGTGACTGTGCTATGCACACAAACACACATCAGAGAAAACAGCAGCGACTGCCCTTTGCTAAAACATTTGTCTATTGATTTTGTTACAGTATTAGTTACAGCCATATCTTGAGTCTGTGCTGTAAATCTGTTGCTGTTTAAATGTTTAAATGACAGTATAAAACTCAGATCATATTGATGTTGCGGGTAAATGATGTTTTAGCTCTCTGAGTTGCTGGAACAACTCTTAGCCAACTCTCTGAATTACTGCGCTTCCTAGAAATTTTGTACTTCTGGAATGCGAGCAGAGTCTCAGCCTCTGGTTTTCTAACATTACAGTAGCTGCTTAGCAAGAGCTCTTTGCTTTCACAGCAAACCTTTTCAATGAGTATTTCAGTTTGCTGTATTTCATTAACACTTGCGTGCGCATGCACACACGTGCATGCACCCATTTTGCTGTTTATTTATAAAGTGCAGGATGAGAATATGATAATATTGCATCAAAAAGAATCCAGGAGACAGCAGCAGTAAAGCATTTAGCCTGAAAGCCTTCCACCAAACATGTTGAAGTGAAGTTGCTTTGTTTGTTACGCTGACCTACATGAGCCGTTATTGCCATTTGGCTCTGAATTATTAACAATCGGTAAAAAGATTTAGCACCCCTTCAACTCCAGCCTTGTCTATATCCTCCAAGATAAAAACAGTTTACTCCCTGTGCTAGTTAGAAAAGATCTGTGAGCACCCCAGCACTCAGCTTCTAGTGATAACCTTGTTAGTGCTCCATATAACTGCATGTAACCACTCAGCGTGACAACCTTTTGCATTTCTCCTTATGAATAATTTTGTTATACCACATCCATTTTCATATGCTCTTTATTACAGCACGCGACTACATTTATTAGAGTCCCCATCAGAGAATTCTTCCTCTTGTTATCCTTAATGGTGCCATGTACTTCCCTCCCTGGACTGTAAGCTTGGCACTTTTCAAACCCCATTTACTAGGAGGTTTTTTTCACTTTATTTTTTAAAATTCCTGAAAAGAATTTCACAGGTGGCAAAATACTTAAATAAGTATATGACACATGTATAAGGAGCAAATTAAGCACAAAAGAAAGAATTTCAGGCGACTTTGGGATGAAAATGGAGTAAAAGGTGAACTCTCTGTTACTTCAATATAACATTTTATGTGGGAACACTGATTTTTCAACCAAAAATTTATTTTTCTCTTGAGTGACAAAGGAGAGCAAATCTGGGACCTCTCCACAAATTTTTTTTTTGGCCCAGTTACCAATTTATTTACCATATAAATTGGAAAATTGAGAAGAGGTTAGGAAAAAAGACTAGACATATTGCTCTACTTTCACTAAGCTGCAAAAAGGACCAACTGCAGAATTTGAGGGGGAAAGTAATTCTACTTGTGGTGGATTTTCATATTTCTAAATTTGGTTTCATTAGAAAATATCATGACTTCAGGCCATGCTTTAAAGCCTAATGTTCCCAGGCCTTTAAAACAAGTTTGCAGGTGGGAACCAGGATCCAAGCTTCCTCCTCTTTGCTAATAAAGATGATATGCTTAGGGAAACTGAGGTGTCAGGGGAAAAGGTTCTTGAGCAAACTGCTAATTATAAAAACAATGAGTCATCAGGTACAGATGATGACATTACACCAAGAGTTCAGAAGGTCTTCAGTATAAATTGGCTAGGCTGCTGGCAAAAGGAAAGCTCTTGCTTGAGAAAAGTACTGTTCCAAAGGAGTCGGGCCAAGAGAATGTTGTCCCTTGACTGCATAAAAGACATCTCAGAATGATCAAGGAATTATAGTCTTGTGTCATTCATCATGTCTGACCATCTGAATTCAGTAAACCGATTCAAGTAATAGGAAACTACGCCTTACTTAATCTCTTGTGATTCATCATGTCTGTGTCAGTATCATGGCAGGTAAGGAGAGCTGCTTGACGCAAGGTAACTCCAGTTCCAAAAGGCCTGTGACAAGCTTCTTCACAAGAAACTACTAAGGTGGTCATGTGGCTAGGAAGACATATACTGCTGGGGTAAAAATCTGTGAGCAGAAAGTTGAGTACAGCATTCAGGTCAACTTTCTGTACAGCAAAAGGCTAACCATTGGAGACTTCACGTTCTCTACTTCACCTCTTATTATTTCATTGTCTGTTAATGCTCTGGGAGATCCCGGAGCAGTGAGATGGCAGCATCTGCAGGGTACATAAGGGTTAAATACCCTTAGGACAAAGGAGGACCATGATGGTATGCTGAGAGGTTACAAGCAGCTATGCGAATTGACAAGAAATTGTTGACAATTGTAAAGTAGTGTACATCAAAATAAAAAATGGACACCTTTGAAGTCAACAGCAGGACCTAAAAACTCCAATGAAACTTCAGCAAAATCTGCAACTACCAGAAAAAAGAGGGATGTTAGGTGGTGAATGAGATTTAGTGAATAACAATTCAACTGTTTGAATGCTCTGAAAAGACAAAGATTATTTACCCTAAAAGGGAGATGAATACGAAGGGGACATATTGAAAGCATGCTAATGAATGGCACAGAGAAGGTAAATCATGTTTTTTCTGTCATGATCAAGAACCAAAAAACCTTCAATCAAGTTAAAGGTTGGGGAATCCAAACCATTTTATATCATTTCTAGCCACTGGAAATAAATGAGACAAAAAAACTTTTCAAGACATAAAACTGACACTTCTACAGAGAAAAACAAAAAAAGAAAAAAAGCCAGAGTTATCAGAACTGAGTTTTGAAAATACTGTTGAAGGAATACTGAAGTCCTTCCTTCCAAATTTAAATCACCCTCAGAATATTACGTATTATCAAGACATTGAATACTGTAAGGGACAAAAGTCATCCCACACCTTCCTAATGTAGGACAAATGTAGACACTTGTTATCTCAAGTGTCTGCCATGGATCGCTGTCAGAGACTAATCTAAAGTCCTTTCCAGAGTGCAGACAGCTCAATTTCTTTGTTTTGATTGTATTTATTTCAATTTGCCAAGCAGGCAGGTCAACACAGCAGAATCAGTAACCAACTAATAGCAGGTGAACGTTAAACTATCTGCTGTCACTAAATAATGACATATTCACAATGTTCACAATGGAGAAGGTGGCTATTTTGCTACGTGGACTATAATTCAGACCCTCCTTTGTACTCCTTTGGCTGTGAGAAACAGTGCACTCCTCCAAATGCTGCAGATGCTGACACTTAAGCCCATCATGAAGATTCTGTTTCTCACTCACGTGAAGACTTGCGGAATATCATATGGAAGAACTCAATGCTTGCACTGCACTACAGACTCTACTTAATCTGGTATGAAAGCTGATAGTCACCTTAGGACCTCAACTACAAGAATATAAAAATGAATGCCACAATATTTTGAAGCACTCTTTTCACTGTAAATTCCCCGAATAATATTTTTCAATATTCATAACAGAAAAATAGTTGCTACAGTAATAATCTTTTCTACAAAATTACTATAAAAATTCCATACGCTCTAAGTTTTGTAAAGCAGAATCCACAATGCCTGTGTGGAGAGGACATCTGGGCCTTTCATTCACACTCCAGAGTCTCACACTTATTAAAAATGAATAAGCCTATAGTTTGTAGAATTTCAAAGGAAAAAACCCTTTCCTTTCAAAGGAAAAAACAAAACAAGTGAGACACATGAAGATAGATTTGCTTGAGTCTGGAAGGAGCCTGAAAAAAGTAACTCATAATAGAAACTGTCCTGTTCATCTCAAAATGGACAAACTCTGAAACCAACCACAATACAGTCAGTGCATATTCAATCTGTAACTAATTCACCAGAATATATAGCAAAGGTGAGGAATATTATTAACTAAAATCTAGAGGGAATTTCCCAGAATACAACATCCTTCCCTGGGAGAACACGTGTGAAAGCCTGGCTATACAGGATATGGAAGGTTAAGACAGGTACATCTTAGTCAACACACTGGGGCTGGGTTGCAGGGAGTCAATCTTTGAGCAGTTCGTGAAATACAGTTATAAGAGCAAGTCAAAGTATGTTTCCACAGCAGCTTGCTATTAGACAAGGTATGCACTGTTCAACACCACAAACAAGTTTCAACAATACTGTCAAGTTTCATGCAACAGCATGAAATGCAACAGCAGTCACAAAGTATTCTACAAGCCCTCATATTCATGAGCAAGTAAGAAAGGGTTATAATGAATTTTAGCAAAATTAATTAATAAGATGCTTAAATCAGCCCTTCCCTAGCACAGCAAAATTCAACTTCCCAGTAAAAGTTTAAGCAAAGATTAAAGCTGGTCATCTGTAAGGGAAAAATTGGTCTATTGCTATCAGTAAAAGAAGGAAGAATTGGAAGAGTCCTTCAAGAACATCACACTGCCAGGGGAAAATTATCTGCGGAAGGTTTACAGATTATTTCCACATGTCCTTGTTACATAACAGGCTACAATGAAAATCAGATGGCTCAGCTCCTACCTTAAGTCTTTATTCAGACTGATGAAATTAACTTTTAAACAATTTTGCTGTGCAAACTTCTATTAAGAGGGGCATAAGGACTTATGTGTCTTAGAGTGGGAATGTGTACCAACCCACTATGATATGTTTTTCTAAGGCACTGAGAGGTCTTTAGGCGAAAGGCTCTACCTATACATACGGTGTAACTGTACATTAACAGCAATAAAAACCTGTTTGGGCAAAAGATTTTCTTGTTTGCATCTTTAAGTGTGAGAACTGGAGGGCTAAGCAATACTGATGCCTTCAAATTTCCCTTACAGTGTCATCCAACTGGTGCATAGTAATATACAAAGATACATGTATTCATAACTTTTAAATATATAAGTCAAGGTACAAATTGAAGAATTTTTTTTCTTTTAAATGTACAGGAATATATCCCATTCATAAATGAACTGTTCAAAGATTGCACTGGGACTCAGAAGGCACACTAGCCACCATCTTCACAAGACAATCAGCCTACTAGGCATCCCCAGTACTCTGTGAATGGCCCAAATAGTTCTGGAAAAATAAGAGAGAAGCATCTGAGAACACTGGGGAATAATGAGCGGTGACTGGCTGGTAATGAGATGTATTAATAATATGGCTTGGAGGAGAGGTAGCAGATGACTTCATTTAACAACATGGTTACAGTGACTCATTGCCAGGAATGGAAAGAGGTGACCAAGCTCATCAGCTGACTTTCCACTCCGGCGTTCCTTACCCTATCACAGTGCCTTGTTGTCTCTGCCATCCTAGGGCATGTGCGACAACTACACCCCAAACACTTGTTTTGCTTGCCTTTTCCCTAGTATATGAAGAGGAAAAAGGTCAGTCTTTCCTCTCGGCCACAAATGTTGACTCAAACCATGATAGGACAGGAGAGATGAGAAGGTGGTGAAGACCAGTCCATTTTAAAGCTTCAATTTGCTTTGTCCATGATACTTTGCATTGCTGCCACAGGCAAGAGCTGACAGATGAGAAGGGAGAAAGCCATATCCCAAAGCAAACGGATCTATCCGTTGGCCTCTCAGGAGGAGCTGGCTGTATATCCTGGAATGCCTAATGTTCAGAAAATTTATCTTGGTAAAGGCTCAGGAAAATGTATGTTTTTATTTTACCCAAAGTAAAAATACTGGTCAATGTGAAATTAAAAAGTGAAAATAATACTCCTCCTTGTAAAAAATTCCAGCCTCCTACACTCACTGTATCTCATAGACTTCTAAAACAAATAACATGCATTTTATGTGGTTTTTTCTACTAACATTTTATTGGTATTTATAATGTAGCACAGAAGAGACTTTTAAGGGGGAAAAAGGCAAGTTACAATAACATACCAAAGCATTTAGAAAAGGTTGTGATTGCAGAGGACACAGACCATGCTACCTGCCTTTTTCTTTCAAGGTGAGAAACAGAAAACATCAGGCAAGTAATGCAAACCCTTTCTGTTGCCACTGGGGTACACATTGGCATGGAAGGAACATATTTCAGAAGGTCACCTTTTCAAACCTAGTCTGATTTCCAGCAAAAGAACTAGGTCTACAGACCCACAGAAGTAGTATGTATAGATCACCATTAATACAATGGGTAGCAGACAATCCAAAAAACCCCCAAACATAGTGGACTATGCTCAGCTAAAATAGAAGTAATATGCAGGAGAAGGGGAAACAGCCTGGGTGATAGCCCCATAACTAAACAGAGTTTAGTTAATTGCTTGAGCCAGATGTCAGTAATCATGCTGTTTGGAAAGGTGAAGTTTCTAATCATGTTTTTTGTATCTCTGACCAGGTATCCAAGACATGTTTGAGATGAACAAATGCAATTGCTCATGGCACTCGTTGAATATAGCAGACTTTATACTCAGAGTGTATGATTGATGCTAGCCAGTTAATCCTTCAGCATTCCCATAAATAAGCTCTCAAGACTTCTCTTCAGAAGAGTATTGGGTAGTCTGTTACTTGTTTTTTACAGTTATTGACACCTGACAATCTTTTCAGCTGCCAGTGTCATCTACTGCCATCTGAATCAGGAAAATTTAAGCAAGACCTCCTCCTCCTCCCAGCCTTGAGGACAATGGTCTTGAAATGAGAAGCTCTGGTGTCTTAATTCAAATCCAATGGTTGTCCCTATGGACAACTCATCTTTAGAGGGACACCTGGTCACCTGGACGCAGACTAGCCATGGAGCTAAGCACATAGCTGCCTTTGCAAAACTGGATACAGAAAGTGACGGGCCTACATCAAGCTAGCTGAAAGACTCAGCTGACCCTCTAGTGCCCTGGGCTGGGGTGTGAGGGTCTCCTGGCACTCCCCTGGGGGACGGGCCGAATTCTAAACTGTTTCTGCCATGTTGCTCTTAACATATGTGAATCTGGTGCTTTTTCTCATGACTTCCACCACAGCTTGTTGAGTTTTGAAAGACAATACTACTGATACCAGATCTTCTTTCCACTGCTGTCCTTTAGTCCCCAGGATTGCTGTAAAAACAGCAGCTCAGTGCTATTCTGGAGTGGCAGAATGAAACTGCACACCTCCAGCAACCTAACACTTATGTGACACTAAAGCAGATATACAATGGATGATTGTTTTCCTTCCAGTATAAGACAATATAACTATTGCTTAGCTCAAGTTATTTCGAAACATACAGTATACTGAAGTAAGTTTAGCTTCAATTAGTTATATTAATACCCACAGCTCTCCATCAAGGATGTTTCCACCGTACTGCCCTTAAATATGTTTTATGTTTGTGTATTAAGCAAGAAGTTCTTTCACAGATCTGCTTTCTTAAGAACTGTAGTCAAAATAAAGACATCAAAGTAATAAAGGCCTGGAATCCAATAATAATAATATGTTAATAGCGATACCACAGAATGTAAAATTCCTTCACATTTCAGCAAACAATCTGTCTTTCTTACAGGCTAGGACTGCGCAGATGACTAAGGCAGTCTCTGAGGGGGCGGAAAGGCATGTAGAAATGTTCTGGGTTGCAGCTTGTTAACCATTCCAATGGAAGCAGAGTCCACTGCCTCTAATGAGCTCACCATTTTAAAACAAATATATTGCAACAACTGTGGAGCTCGCTGGTGCCACCAATTAGTGAAAATATAGGCTTGGCTATTGTTCCTTCTAAGGTGAAACTAACTGTCATCTGAGAGCATCAAAGCCACTCTCATCATTGGGAAAAGCACAGTTCACTGTACCACCTCTGTGAAAAATGATCCAGAAGATGGAAAAATAAAAATAAATAGTATATTAAAAATAACATTATAACAGCTACTATCCAGATGGATTTGTTAGCTCTTACTCTTCTATTTAATTTTCTTATGCATGAAAGCTTATAAATGCGTGACTGCCTGTCTGCAAGGCATGATGTTTTGGATTAGTGCGTTCGTTTAGATACTAGGACATGGAAAAAGATGGGAGTTTCTGATACAACATCAGACACATCAACACCACCTTTCTCATGCAACAGTGACAGTTAGCCTAAGTTAAGAAAGGGCTGTATCTGGAACAAGTAGGAACATGAGACCACGTTGCACCACTGCACAGTTTGGTGAGACACAGGAAATGGGGAAGCCCTCAGGGAACCCCAAAAGGGCTTAGGACAAAAAGCACTTTGAGAGAGGAACTTGGACAGCAGGGAAGAAACAGTGGGGAAGAGGCACTGAAATATTACCAGATTAAAACAAAAAGCAACCCCACTAAAACAACTAGGCCACAAATGAGTGGCAGGCTCTGTCACAGACATTTTTGTCCCAAAACTAAAGAGAATGAGGAGTTAGAAACACAGTGGGTTCCATTCACATGACAAACTGGAATCTCCACAACAGAAACACACATGGGCTATGAGCATGTTTAGTTCCTAAGGGTGCAAGTGAGGCAAGCCTGATTGAGAACCTATAATTGATCATGAAGTTGTTAGTTCTATCCTCTAGAAAGAAGTAGAAATCACAACAAACAGCACTTTTCCCTTTAAGGCTGCAGCTATTTACTCCTGTCCCCTTCCCCCCATTTACTGTCTGACCAGACAGGCAGCTCCATCTAGGAAGTGGGAAGGAGGCAAATTCCTAGAACTCTTGGCCTTCTGTACAGAACATTTATTTAGGAACTAGATTTCTGTTAGTAACCCATGCCCCCAAATAGATAACTTTTACTACATCATAGTTTTGCACTTAATAATTGCCATTTGTTTGCATTTTATAAGAGCTGGTCTAAAACCAACAACATCTGAACCATCTCAAACTGCTTGGAAACTAGAGCTCATTGGGAATTCTCCAGTGAGATTTGATTGCTGAAAATGCTGGTTCATCAAAATCTGTATATTTTACCCAAAGTCTCTATTTCAGCCAACATCTGATTAAATCCTCTCTGTCAGGCAGGTCTTGGCATGTCTGGCTTCCTGCCAGGCTTTCTGCTGAGCTGTTGGGAAGCCCAGTTTCCCAGACTGCTGTATGTCCTTCTAGTGACATTCTCAGAACTGGATTTTTATCTCTCCAGAACCCTTGCCAGCTTCAGTTGAACCAGAGCTCTTGGAATCAAGCACCCTTGCCACATGCCTGAAAATGGTTTTCAGGGTCTGCAGCTTGTGGGTGTCTGCAAGATGACATGTGTCATCATACTGAATCCCAAAGCTTTCAGATTCCCAGTTCTGATATCTGTGCAGGCTGCCTGGCTCCCATACTGCTCTGCGAGTTGGGAGCCAAGTGGTCTAGAAATCTTGGGTCCTTGCTCTCAGGACAGAGCGTACAATGGACTGTGGGCCCTGGAAGCCCTGGAATCAACAGAATTCTCTCCACTTCGACTCTTCTCTGCAACTCGCAGCACTAAAACTGACCAAAATTATGTCAGACTCCATCAGTCAGCTCAGTGTTCCCTGCAGCACAGTTCATTTCGGATACACCATGTTTCCTGTGGTTTTGGCTTTTGTCAAAAATGGGGGGTAATTCTCCCCTCTTCCTTCCTCCAACCTCAAAGAAAACATTAAAACCTATGGCAGAATGGAAATTCAGATTCCCAGCCAGCTCTACCTGCACTGTTAGAAGCAACATATTTGGCTATTTCATGACAGTATCCAGAGATCTCTGTAATGCAGACATTGGTATTTCAAGGTCTGTTTTCTACAGCTCTTCTCTATTAGGAAGAGATTTATTTTCCTTTCACCAGGCAGAGGAGAATGCACCTTGCCCTGCAGAGGCATTTTAAAGTTTCGAAATAGGCCCTTCTATTTCCAGCATTTTCTTTGAGATTGCTTCAGTCAGCGCTTGATAAAGTAACCTGCACTGTATCAAAGTGTTGATGCAGAAGCCCCAGGAAATCATAATTTTCCAAAACCTTTATGCTAAGTCTCTCAACTCCTGCTACAGTAGCTAATACAGTATGAACAACACTCATCCTCTTAAACCTTTGGGTTCCTGCGTCTAAAAATTAATTCCTTTAGGGCTTGTTTGTTTCTAGATATCACGGGCTCAGTCCAAGATACATAACACTTTGTCAAGGATATGAAGAAAAAAGCAAAAGCATCTTCAGGAAGTATAACTGAAAGACTGCCAGAGAGCTCACAGAACGTCA
This sequence comes from Chionis minor, assembly GCA_013398295.1. NCBI lineage: Eukaryota > Metazoa > Chordata > Aves > Charadriiformes > Chionidae > Chionis > Chionis minor. Next base: position 254,895 of record VZSF01007805.1, on the reverse strand, counting down.
AAATGGTGTGCAACATGCCCAGGTTTGTTTTCCTTTCCAGTTAACTGAACGTTAGGCATAATTTAGAGCCTGATTCAGTACAAAACACACCCACAGTTTCCCTACAGTAAAAGCTTGCACAAGGCTTCTGTAATGCCAAGCCTGAATGAGTTCTTTGCTAACCCAGGCCCTCAGGATGCCCAGTATGCATACATAAGCACGGCTGGAAATGGGGAAAGAGAGGGCAGACTTCTCACCACCGCAGTGCAAGCCTGATCTGTGTAGCAGACCAGAAGGTCACAGCGGAGGGTGGGAGGAAGCACTGTTCTGCTCCACTCAGGCAGAAGAATTTTATGTTTGTTCAGAAGCATAAGAAACTTTGAAACGCCATATAAGGGCTGAGACTCAGGCCCTGCTGGAAAAACCTGCTGGAGCTGAACTCTGCGCATAACTCATATGAACATTAATGAGAGTTAAATGCATGCATTGAAAGAAGAATAGACCCCTTAGTGATTTGTCAAGATAAAATTCAAAATAACGTTGAATGCTCAGAGGTAAATATTAGGTTTAGGAATTAAAAACAGCAGAAGTAGTGGAACAATTGCCTATAATGAGATCCAGGAACAATCTACCCACTGTACCAGGTTTTGATTAGAGTTATGGCCTGCAGCCATACCACCTTGTGCTGTGATCTTAAAAGCTAAGACGGGTTGGGCTGGTTAGTATTTGGAAGGGAGACCTCCAAGCAAGCTTACCACTGCAGGAACAGCTTAGTGATGCCATAGATAATGTTCTTCCTTCTGATTCAATATTGGATCCAGGTATTAGGAGATCTGAGGGTCTTTTGTGCAAGACCTAAATCTAAGGATCTGATGATCTGTGGCCATTGAAGTATGCCTGTCATTTCCCATGAGTGTTACAACGTCACTTTGAAATGGCTAATGCATTTCCCTGTAGGGGTGGTTGCATGTCAGTAATAGGTAAGTGCTGCCAATATAATGCAACAATCGAGTCCACAAGGAGTTGAAAAGCTAGATTTGCCAATATGGGGTAAGTGGTTTAAGTCACAAAAGCTCCAGAGAGGTGCTAAGAAGTGTTTGCTGTATTTTTTTAAGGGTCCGTATCTACCCTGGAAACATTATTCCATCTCAGAGCTCTGCGAAGGGAGAGCACTTTTAAGCCTGGGGTTACCATTGACATTATCACATGCATGCTTATGTGCTTTAACCCTTTAACGCAGATGAGCTGCCTCTGCAGCAGCACCTCAACCATCGGAGTCCACAAAATGGGCTCCAAACTGTTAGCAGTGGTGGAGGAGCAGGTCCTGAGGAAGCTCAGCTGTCCAGCTGATTGGACAACGGCAGATAGCTTGTCAACTGTCCCGTCCCTGCTCTTAAATCTGCTGGGATTAAAACCTTCAGGCATTAGCCCCGCAAGGAATTAGATGCATATTCAGTTGTAGATACTGAATAGTTCCCTATATCTAAATCAATGGGACCACTCACAGTGCATGAAGTTAAAGATGCATCTGTCTCCAAAGAATGAAGGCATAAATGAGCAGTGCAGCTACACAATTCCTAATTGATGTTCTTGATTTATTAACCTCCCTAGTTGTCATCCAGGACGCTGCACTAACATTGTTTTATTTGTCCATGTAGGACATGATTCTGAATACTGCTGAGAGCCCTTGAGCCTGTAGTGTGCAGAGGGCTGACTTCATCAGGAATTCGCTGAAATACATCAATTGGAGTTCACTGAATTCAATGGGATTTGAGAGCATTTGGCATCCCTTAGGAGGCAATTAGCACCTTCCAGAAAACAGGCCTTAGACAATCAGGTCTAGGAAGTTCAGACAGGTTTTCCTGTGGGTTTTGGGGCAGTTCCTATTTGTATATAATAAACAGCCATTTAATTTTTTGCATTCATTTTAAAATGTAATTTTGAACAGAGCTTGAGCTGTCTGTTAACATTTGATATCATGCTACGACTGGACATAGCAACAAGTCTATGATACCGGTGAGTAATCTACTGGTGATTTGCCAGAACCGAGTTGCTAAATTGATTTAATATGGAAATGCATTATAATGTTACCCAAATAAAACATCTCCCTTTTACCATGATGCTTTTATTTGCATCATGTGTCTGAATAAAACGGTATGTTCAGGATACCCATACAACTTCCAATACATGCTCATCTCCGACTTCTTGCAGCGACAAGGATGAAGCCATGAGACTGTTGGCTTTAAGCAGCTTCCAGGCTGTCATGCCTTGTGTTTGTATATGGGCCATATTTGCTTAATATCCCAGTTCTACCATTGACTTCATGGGAACAAGCAGGGTCACATAAACCAGCTGGCGATACATCCTTGTGAGTAGGAGGGAAACTATCAGCACACACTAGCCGCTGTCTTTTATCAAAAACTCTTCCAACTTGCTGTAAATGCGGTTGGAACTGGAGCTGTAAGAAAAGCCTTTCCCTAATTTTTGATATTTCTCTTTGCACTACATAAACTTAGCCCTAGGACTTCACTCCTATTGCCACAGGCATTCCTCTTGAATGAGCATGTTTGATATCTGTGTCTGTTATCATAATGCTGAGAAAATACTGTGTCTGTTCAGCACAATGAAGACTTTACTACACAAAATGCTGGATAGGCTCCTGTGAACTGACAAACTGCATGTGAAATCAGTTATTCAGGACATCCTGGTGAACTGCTTGAGTGAAAAGACCTTGGAAGGTTTTCTACAGACAAAATGGTGGACAGGGAAGAGAAATTACCAATTGAAAATATCTATTATAGCCACTGATAATGTTAAGGCAAGCACCTTAAGCACATTCAGCGACCTTTCAACAGTGCCTTGTGTTTGCAGTAGCTCCAACATTGGACAAATACTTCCTTCCTTGAGGCATGATCCCAAACCCACTGGAGTCCATAGGAGTTTCTGAATCAAATCCAATAGGTTTTGGATTAGTCCCTTAAACAAAAACAATTTTGCAGCAAAATGAAGCACTGTAGTTAGCAGTGCTAACAACTGTTAGCATTTTGACAACGAAGTATTTCATACTCATAAATAACAGAATGCTTTAAAGTCTGCACACTATTCCTTCTTTGCTTTGCTGTTTATAGGTTTATAATTACATTTCCTACTAATAGCAAATTATAGCACAAAGAATCATGTAAATGTCCAGTACTCAATACAATCAGAAGAACCAAAGGAAGCATGTCCCCATTTAGTTTCCAAATGCTGCTCTAATCCTTCCTAAAATCCTAACAGCTTCTACAGCACTGCATGGGAATCCTTATGCTTCAGAAATACATCTTATTTATCCATGCAGTAGGCAGCTCAAGGCAATAGAAAAGATCCACATTAGAAAGAAGAAGAGTGTAATGCTTTTATAGCATCCTCTATCAGCCTTCACACCAGAAAGATGTAAACCACCAAATGTCGAAAGAGCGTATTATCCAGGATAAACTGAGCACTGCTGCCACTGTCAACTGCTTTAATATATATGCATTTGAAGCACTGACAGCAATAAGTGAAACTCCTGTTTACATTTTTTTTCTAAGAAATACACATCCACTTTTTTTATCCAGATAATGCTGTAAAGTTCTACCAAGAGGTTACACAAAAGAACTGCAAATAAAGTGCATGTATATAAATAACTTTGTCTGACTTTTTGTTTAATGTCCAAGATGATTGGAACAGATTGTATCATGAACTACTTTCCCTTTGGCTAATTAAATAGCCGTCCCCACTTACCATAAAGCATATTCTTATTAAAACAAGTATCTATATTCACTCTGCTGGATAAATTACTTGCAAGTAAGTGCCATAAAGCCCATTACATTCCTGCTTTAGAAATGGATCAGGTCCAAACAGACAATCAAAGGATTTCACTGGGATTATTTTAGATTAGAAAAACTACGGAAGACATGAGGCACTGACAAGATTGTAAAGACATAAAGGATAAATTAGCAGTTACATACCAAACAAAGTACTCCAGCAGTTCCTATTCAAAAAGGAAAAGAAGAAAAGAAAAAAGATAAAAGGGAAAAGGGAAAAAATCCTATTGTACTAATGTAAACCCAAATGGAAATCTGTTAACGTAGAAATAAAATGTCATGACTACATGACTAAATGGTATCTCCCATCCCAATCAAATAGGTATTTCAAGGTTTTAAAATCAACAATATACAGAAATAACCAAGTTCACTAACTAGCTGAGTAGGAACTTATTTCTTTCCACCAGTTCCTTTTTAAATTGAATAGAAAAGACCATGTTATGATTTACCATATTAACGAGCCATTATTGCATAACTGTATTTTTATTGCAGATATATTACCTGCTAAATGATGCTCTTTTTCCAGAAAAGTTCACAGTACAGATTCTATGGGAATGTTTCCTGCTGACAGTTCCTAAATCTTTCAGAAGCTGTCAGCAACCTCAGAAATCAAGTTTGCAGTACCCTAGCAAGCAGAAGCACATGCACAGGCTTTCTATTTTTAAACTGCAATCCAAACCATTAAAGAAATGCCTTAAACATAAAAGATTATTGAAAATAAGATGATCCTATCTCACTTGTCAATCTAAAGGACACTGTCAATTACATGTAATCTAAGCTGCAATTTCTATAAATATAACTTGACATTTAAAATCTACTTCCCCCACCCTCACTAACTTCTGCCCAAACTGATTATCCTCAGAACCACATTAACAAATCCTTGATACTAGAATAAGTAATATTAAGTAAAATAAACATTTCCACCAAGAACACTGATCCATGGGGAACATCCTCTTTTCTGTTTGCCTGTACTAAGCCTGCCTATCACACATTCTTCACCCATGGAGCTCATGAAAGGATGGCAAGTCAGCCAGAAGCTTACAAGAAAAAAAGCAAAAAAGGCTATAATTGCAATTGATTACTAAAGATGACATGCCAGAATTTTGAAATGTCCTCATGCTTTGCTTCACTGTGATGCTCTTGTTCTGCTTTTTACTTTTTTTTTGAATGAAGACACAGAGGAACCAGACCCAGCTGAGTCCGACTCCTTGCTAGAAACAGGACTGTACTAATACCACAATGTTCTAATATACACTGAACATGAGCACGAGCATTCCTTACCAAAGCTTACTAGAAAAACTGATTACCAAAGCTTCTATACAATCTGATTACTCCCTTTTTATTATAGTAGCCATTTTCAAAGTGGTGCTCAAGAGTTTACAGGCACAAACTCTGTTATTGGTAAATTGGATTTTTATTACTAGTTTCCCCATTAACTGTTTGTTATGAAGATTTGTGCATATAAACCTGGTACACAATTTCATGACTATATTTTAGAATGTCCCTTTGTTTTGGATTTCAGCTAGGAGGTAACTTTCTCAAGAGCATAATGTACTCTAATATACAATATTCCACGCTGCTTTTCAGCTGGCTTGAGCAACACAGAGTAGCTAGAAAACTGCCACAGTGGGAAACGGAAATTTTCTCACCACAGCCAAAAGTTTGAAGGTTTTATTACCTCTAAACTGACCTCTCTTACATTCTTCAGGGCTGTGAATCAGGGCAAGGATTGCATTCCAGAAATCACTGGCTGGCGGAACATTTTCTGTGAAGACCATTTTACCTGCTGATCTTAGCTTAATAAGTAATGATTCAAATAGATGTGGATCAACTTCAAGACAGGCAAGAAAAGGTGACTTAGGGCAGTCATTTCTACCTATCTTTTGGGTGCTGCTTTGAGATCTAGTTTAGTAGTTCAGCCCACCATCTACACCTAGCTGTATAAAAGCTACTGGCTACTCACAAACAAGACTAAACTAACTTGTAACTCCTGCATGGGATCTCATCAGAACAAACTGCAGGGCAGACAAAATCTGCAGTTTTTTGATCTTATCACCACAGAGGCTTGCAGGTTCAATAGTTCCATACTCATCACATAAAAATAATAAAAATTGATAGTAAGAGTTATTTCTGAGAAGTAATGAGGATTTTTTTTTTTTGGTCTCAATTAAGCTTTTCAAATAAATACTTAACTGCAACTGGCACTACAGAAAATGCTATAAAGGTAAAACCCATGGCGATGAATGTTGCTTTAAAACTGAAGCCCAAGAAAAGAAGGGGAAAGTGTGGATTATTATTCTCTACAAAGAGAGAAAGGAAAGATATATTTTATATCATAAAATATAAAGTATGTGCATGGAGGCATGTGTGTATATTTTACACACACACTTGCATCTGTATGCATACATATAGACACTTCTTGTCTATATGTATATTGGGCAACTTACATATTGTTCAGCAAGTAAGGAAACTACAGTACAGAGTTTTCATTTTGCATAAGATTTACAGTAAGTCCAGAATCTAAAAACATTTGTATTTTTTATTATTTTATCATTGCCAGTTGCCTCTTCTCTGCTATGGATTGATGTAAACAATAAGGAGTTTCCTTCCACCCCTAACTTCAGTTACAAAACCTCCAGCTGAACTTCAACAAAATAACATCAATTCAGCTAACACTTTACAGATCTGTTCCTACATAGATAGGAGTTTTCTGGTGTAAAACCACACTTTTAACAAAGTTCTGGAGACACCAGAGCACAAATGTTCAGCAGATACGGTTTGTCATATACTGTCTAAAGCTTTTCAGAAAACCGCCACTCAGTGTTGAGAACTACTTTTAGGTCTTCAGCAAATCTACAAAAGACCTCCTTAGTTCCAGTTCGCCACCTGCAAAGTACAGACAATATTCATACTTAACATCCTTCATAAAAACCTTTGATATCTATTGAATAAAAACACCTTGTAAGAAAGTCACGCATATAGAGTTGATTTCATATATAATTATAAGTGAATTACATCTATGCGTACACATGCATGTATAGAACAGATTGGCAAGTTAATGTTCCTACAAAAAACAGCTATAATACCATCGTAATGTTTATGGTCAAACTTTATTTGTTTTGTAAATTGTATGGAGCCTTAAGCCAAGCTTGAGCATTATGGTATATACTGTGTATTCTGAATGGATAGAATTACTAAAGAACTACCTAGTAGAAACAATGTGTTTCTTCAACCAGAGGTTTGTTTTCAGTCTCAAATGAGCACTCTAAAGAAGCCTTCTTATGAAAAATGACCAGCATTGTTATAGCTAAGTTTCTTCTATATATCATACATCATTCACATAATTGTACGTACTTATGATTGAATAGCATGTCTTCAATAGCAAAACCAGTTACCCTCAGGGTATTCAGCCCCCTGAGCTGGAAGACAGGGAAGGAGAGAAGAATAAACCCCCCATAATGCAGGAGGAAGCAGTTAGTGACCTGCTACGCCAACTGAATAGTCACAAGTCCATGGGGCCGGATGGGACCCACCTGAGAGTGCTGAGGGAGCCGGTGGAGGAGCTTGCCAAGCCACTCTCCATCATTTATCAGCAGTCATGGTCAACAGGGGAGGTCCCAGGTGACTGGAGGCTTGCCAATGTGATGCCCATCTACAAGGAGGGATGGAAGGAGGATCCAGGGAACTACAGACCTGTCAGACTGATCTCAGTACCAGGAAAGGTTATGGAACAACTCATCCTGAATGCACTCACACGGCACATGTGAAAGACAAGCAGGGAATCAGGCCCAGCCAACATGGGTTCATGAAAGGTAGGTCCTGCTTGACCAACCTCATCTCCTTTGATAACCAGGTGACTCACCTGGTGGATAAAGAAAAGGCTGTGGATGTTGTCTATTTGGACTTCAGTAAGGCCTTTGACACAGTCTCCCACAGCATTCTGCTAGAGAAGCTGGCAGCCCATGGCACTGACAGGTGGACTCCGCCTGGCAGAAAAGGATCTGGGGGTCCTGGTCGACAGGCGGCTGAACATGAGCCAGCCAAGAAGGCCAGTAGCGTCTTGGCCTGTATCAAGAACAGTGTGGCCAGCAGGAGCAGGGAAGTGATTGTGCCCCTGTACTCAGCACTGGTGAGGCCACAGCTCGAGTACTGTGTTCAGTTTTGGGCACCACAATATAGGAGAGACATTGAGGTGCTGGAGCGTGTCCAGCGAAGGGCAACGAAGCTGGTGAGGGGTCTAGAGAACAAGCCTTATGAGGATCAGCTGAGGGAATTGGGATTGTTTAGCCTGGAGAAAAGGAGACTGAGAGGAGACCTTATCACTCTCTACAACTACCTGAAAGGAGGTTGTAGAGAGGTGGGGGTCAGTCTCTTTTCCCAAGTAACAAGCGATAGGACAAGAGGAAACAGTCTCAAGTTACGCCAGGGGAGGTTTAGATTGGATATTAGGAAAAACTTCTTCACAGAAAGGGTTGTCAAGCATTGGAACAGGCTGCCCAGGGAGGTGGTGGAATCACCATCACTGGAGGTATTAAAAAGATGGGTAGATGTGGTGCTGAGGGACATGGTTTAGGGGTGGTTTTGGCAGTGTTAGGTTTATGGTTAGACTCGATGATCTTAAAGGTCTCTTCCAACCTAAGTGATTCTGTGATTTTGTGAAATGTGTTGAATAATTTATAGTTTTTTAAAAACTTCAAAACTTCAAAGTTGTTTTAATTTGCATATATGGAAATGCAACTACTTTTCCTCCAAAATTCTGTTGTTTTTTCCAAAGAATATATTAAAAGACCTCTCAAAACCATTATTCAGATACTTTTACAAATATAGACTGAGTTTCAACACGGCAGGGTAACAGTTTTCTTTAAGTGTGTTAAGTCTTCTGAAGAAGATTGATTGTATGATACACACAAGCCAACTTACTAGAATTGTTCATTTTTGAGGTGAATACTCAGCTATATGCCCCTCGGGGCACAATTATTGGGCTGAACCACTTTTTGAGGTAGTATATTTTGGTCAGTGTGTGGTGGTTACACATATGCAAACACAGACTAGCAGGAGCAGAAAGAGAAGCAGCAAGATGAATACTAACGTTTATGAACTTAAAGGGTTTAGCAGGCTTAGAAACAGAAGCATTTTGTTTATCCAGAATCCAGCTACAATTTAGAGGGTGCCAATGCAAACTTCTAGCAACCATGCAAAAAATGACAAAAACCAGTAAGAACCAGCTCTGTTTAAAGTCTGCCTGAGGTTAAAAAAACAGGCATTAAAATATGCTGTTACATAGCAGATTTTAAATATGCTTTTTATCTGATTTTCTCCGTACTTTTTATCTCTACTATCAGCTATGTTGACTGACTGTATCCTCTAGCTAGCCCTTGCAGGCATCAGCATGTCCTTCAGACTTTCATCCTCCCCGAGCACCTGGTTTGTAGCTATCACGGAATCTCTCTTTTTGTCTCTCCATGGTCCTTCTTGACTGAGACTTGGTATCTGTAAAACCCCCGAGATTCTCCTCTCCAAGGAACTCTAATTCCCATCTTCCTCTCACACTTGTTTCTTCCAGCTGGCATCATGCTGTGCTAGAAGCCAACTTTTCTTCTGTCAAGTTTTAACAAGCCTTGTAAAATATGCCACCTCAAATCTCCTGATTTTTATCACGAGGTGAATGAACTATTACTAAATGCTTGGTAATTGGTAAAATGGGAAGAAAGGGGTTACCTTCTGCTGTGGCCTCTAAGTGATGTTTAGCGGTGTATTTTGGTTATTTCAGTCTTTCCCAGCAGCAAGTCCTTCTCCCTCTCTTCTACAGCACTCCTCCTTACAGCCCAACTACAGCCATTTGCTAGTTCCCTGTGCGTTTCTCTGTCTAATATCTGTCCTTCCCTGGGCCTACAACCATGAGAAGAAACTATAGCTGAAGGTCATGGGAGGTATATTCTGTCTTAAGAAAGTGGACAGGGACCCACATCTCCTTTGGACTATTCCGTCTAATCGAGAGGTGCACCTACCTGACAGGATGCTGTTTCGGTCTGTTATCACCGCTGTTGTACACCTGGGTTTAGGACTCTATCTGAGCAGTAGGGCATTGACCCATATTTCTTCTTCCCCTCCCAAGGGTTACAGTGAATGTCTCCTTAGAATTTCACCAACACATCTTGCCTGGAAGGGAGTGGGTTGGAATTAAATCAGCAGTTCCTTAGATGTTAACAGGTGGCCCTGTCGTTAGACAGCGGCACTAACTAAATTCTTCTTAGTTTTAACAGAAAATGCTATCCATCATCTAGCAATACAGCTCTAACAACTCTCTAGCTTATGGCTCCTACTGAAATAAAGCAATATATATATATCCATACCGGCAACACCTTCCTTCTTAGGGACTGAATACAATTTATCAATTCCAAAAGTCACAGTTCTAATGCAATCATCATCTAGATTTTCCAAGAACACTGTGGATAGACATAGCCTAGCAGACAGGAGAGTCTATCTTGCCATCATTCTGGTGTTGAGGACAAGAATAAAGAAGTCATTACATATCTTAGTAAAATAAAGTTATTTCTCCAGGTTTTTTTCTTTTTGCAGTATTTAAGAATAGAACCATGTCAGACAAAAGATCCATCTAGTCAAGTATCCTGATTATGACAATGTCCAGCAGACACTGAAAAACACAAAAATAGGAGTAAGCGTGTAGTGACATTTCTCCAGAATAGTTTCCCAGCAGAGACACTAGCACTACAGCTGTATACAATAACCTTTGACGGATTCCCCTCCGCCCTGACTCTAACCTTACCCTGTTGTTTTTGAACTTGTGTAAAATTTTAGCATCATGTGACCAGGATTTCCACAGTGACTCTGCTCTAGTTCTTAGTTCTGCTCTAATGGATCACCTTCAATCAGGAAGTGTCACTCAGAATTCCAAGTTCTTTTTAAACCACACATCTTTTACACAATCTTGAGAATAAATAAGAAAAATGATTTTTTTATCAAACACTTCCCTTTAAAACACTACATTAATGCTATTAGATAAAAATCCCAAAATAAGGCTTAATAAAGCAAATAAAAAAATAACAGAAAAACTAAGTGACGCTTGTTATACAAACCCAAAAAACTGACCAAACAACACAGGAAAGAGAGCTTGGGGTTTTTTTTTTTAATATTTTCAGTTTATTTGATAGAAGATAGACTGTTAGGTGCCCTTAAACATGCTCAGCCATAGCACACACAGGGATGGTGACGCTCAGGCGTCCTCATTTCCAGCACTGCTCAGGCTCCTTTATAACTGTGGGAAGACATGACCAAGAACCCTTTGCGCTTGCTGGCTTCAGAGGTACACCAAACAAAAGCAATGGATGTCATATCCTATAAAACAGATCTGACTGCCTCAGATAAACTTTCAACTGGCCCAAACCATGACACCGTGCAAGACCCATGCAGAGCAGAACACATTTCCCACCAGCACACAGTAATTTCTTTTGAAATCTTTACCACACAGGCAGCATGGTAAGAAAGAGCATTGAACACCAGAGCTTTCAACAGATACTAGAAGACGTAAAGTACAGGCATGGACAAGTGCCTTGTAAAGGTAAGCACCCCCTCTACTGACCTTAAGATGATATCTTCCCGACAGACTGGAAGAATAGCATGTATGTGTGTGTGAGTACACACACTGTATGGGCATATATGCATGCACTGATATATTCACAGAAATGCAAAAGATGAATGCCAACCATTAATATGGCAATATTTTCTCTCTAGAAATGTATCAATATTGGTTTATTTCTAAGGTCTATAGCTAATTTCAACTCTAGGTCATATAAGCTTCATCTAATATCACACCCATTTATCAAATATGTCATACTACATCACCAAGAAAAGGTGTTGAGCTGCTTTCTGAATCAGCTCCTTTTGCCAACAGTATTTTGGACAATGCCACCTGCCCAAGGAATTATTTCTGCTAAGCTGTGTCTTAAACCCTGTTGGCTGTGGGGCTGCTTCCACTCTTCAGTAAAATCAATGGATACCCTTGACTTTAGTGACAACAGGGTAAGGTTTCATGCTATAAAAATGTAATGCCCACAATATTTGTCAAAGCAACTTCATTCTGAGATCCTCTGTCACTGTGAGGAAAACCCAATTACTGCTTCACTTTAAAACTGAACTGTGGTTTAAGACCAAGTGCTAAATCAAATTCAGTCATATACAGCCTAGGATTTAAATATATATTTTAAAGGAACAGTTAAAGAACAGTTTAGGCACCACATACACCAGCTAATTCATGTTTAAAACAAGTCTGAAGCAATCTGAAGTATGCAGTATGTTTGTAGTTCAGAATGCAATGTTTATTAGGATATCTGAGGCAGCTCAGTATCAGAAATATATAACCCACAATCGTCCAGCACTCAGCGAGTCCAATATGCTCAGAGGAGCTTGTTTAATGTTCAAATAACTTCACATAGCATGGAACTGGGTGGTATAGAAATACACACTGTATTAAGGTCGGGTAGTTAAAATACATCTGTTCATATCTGGTGGGATGGAGTTGAAAGTCATCTGTCCTAATTCAGCCAAGACCTCAGAACTGATTTCTGAAGGACAGTTAAACTAAAATGAGAGAAAGATGCATGTGTCAGACAGTCCAGGATGGTGAAGAGATGGAACGCGCCAAAGGAAAAAAAATAATTGCTCAGAAGTTGCATTAGTTTGGGCTCTCTTCATATTCCCTTACAATGCTTCTGGAATTGCCCTGTGCTAGTAAGCTGTCTCCTGCAATAGCAGCTGCTTGTTTCAAATTTTACTTGCATAACTTTTTTAACTCCTAGAATTATTAAATAATTAGAAAATAAAATGTCTGAAGAACACAAGACCAATCAAGGCATGCAAATGAGTATAACAACAGCACAGAGTTGGTTTTTAACAAAAATAATTTTATACAAATTTAGGTATCAGTAATAATGAGAATTATTACTTTCAGGAGTGATAGATTGCTTAAGGTTATTTGAATGCCAGCTTTTAAAGATGAGGATTTTTATCAAATTCATACTTAGAAGACTTCAGTGGCAAACAATTTGAAATACTTCTATATCAGCAATAGCATAATGTAATGAGAAAGAGCTGATAACTTGCTAAGTCAACATCCTCATCTGTTTTGGTACAGGCCAAATTTAAGTGACTCCTGCTATTTCTGTCACTTACCTCAGCCATTCTCTTTTATCACACCTTATATTTGTGTTGATCCCCAGGTAGGCACTGAAAGCTTTTTTGTTGACAAGAAATCCCGGTACTGAGGTCAGCCCTTCAACATTGAAATGTACGACTGGGAGGTAGGATTAAACTAAAACTATCCTGTAGTTCTCTTAACTCCTAAAGCAATTGCTTCATTCCCACTAGCAGCACCTTTGTACACAAGCACGGTAAGCGTTAAGCTTCACAAACCATGAAAACTTGAGATAACAGTGGCTGTACATCAAGGTCCATCAGGTGGTGGATATCAAACTGCTGTTCTCAGTGCTGTGGGCTCCATATATTAGCACTCAGAATAGTTGAATCAGCACACAAGTCCATTTCTTGAAAGGTATTAATCTTTTTAAAGGTGAAGAATTAATAACACGGAGGGAGAGAAAGGGTGAGAGAAATGCAATCCGTTACAGGACTGGGAGAGTGCAAATGAAGATTAGAGCTGTAGTTAGCTGTCGCATGAGATTGCAGCCTCTGGTGAACAAACCCTCTCAACTCACGGGCATTTGTCACTCTCCAGCATGCTAGCCTAAATTACATTTAAAATAATTTTGAGACAGTGGAATCGTTCATAACCTGTGTATAAGAGAATATAAGTATGACAGAAGGCTAGAAGTAATGAAAAGGGGGGGATAGATTCTTTATTGATTAACATGAAGAAATAGGCAGAGGGGAGCAAGGCAGTATGGATTTTCTAGATTGTATTAAACTACAAGATGGAAATAACTGCAAGTACAGAACTATCTGCAAAACTTCAGAGACTCAGCAGGGCTTTTAAAATAATTTGTGTTTCTCTAATCCCAGTCTTCTACTTGATGCGTTTCAGAAAAGGCAAATGAGGATCAGGAGTATGTCTAGAGAAGAGATGCATCACGGTCAGCCATGTCCTAATACGCTCAGCAGCTATGCTAAACCCTCCTGGGACTGGAGCTGAAGGGACAGCAACTGGAACCTCCAGTTTAGAAGCCACTTCCTGCTATTTCCCTCTGCTACTGGAATCAACCTATAAAGTAGGACGGAGTCATTCTGGCTCTGGAATTGTGCCAGACTGCACAGACTGAGGACCTGAGGCTTGTGCCAGCACCAACACATCGACCACCAGAGAGATGCTGGTCCTGGATCTGAGGGATGGGTTCTTACCACCCAGTGCCACACAGTGCAGAAACAGATTGCTTTCGGTTTCTGCTGCCAGTAGAGCGGCAGGAGAAAGATGCGTAGAACTTCCTTTTCACAGCAAGTACCCAGCCATGGAGAAATTCACTTTTGGGAGTGATTTTCCCCATGCTATGAGGACCTACAGCAATTATATATTTTTATCTTTACTAATACATACTATTGACACACATACATATGGACATTTGTTTTACCTAATCTGGCTTATAGCTTCAAGGATAACCTGTGGTAGGAGAGCCTATATGTTCATTCTGCGATGAGGAAAAACTGTTGCTACAATTATCATAATTTTGTATCCCTTTATTCTTGCCATAGGTAGGAAGTTTCAATAGTGCACCTGAGAGAGCAGCTCTAAACCCCTCTGTTTTCTTCTTTTCTCTGTTTTCTTTCTTTTTTTTTCTTATATTGCCAGTTGCCAAAGTGTCCCACAAACAGGCCTAAATCTTTTCAATCTCGTTCAAGGTCAGTGGGAGAACTCACGTGGAAGAGTCTGCAAGACTGAAATCTAAATATTTCATTTTAGTCTCACAAATTACTTTATGAGCAATGACATAACATGATATAATTGAAGATTTTTACTACTGTCTCAGAGAAAAAACATGCAAAAATCTGGTTAGAATACAGCACAGTAACCTTCATACACAGTACCCTTCATACAAGCTGTGGCCCAAAACACTGTACAAAGTTACATAAAATAATGGTTTAAATTGCATAATGCAGTTACAAAGGCATTGTATGATTAATAAATTAAAGTACTTGATCATAAATCCAATGAGAGAGAGAAATTAACAAGCATAATCAAGGCTGAAAGATGCATTTTAAGATGGATGTGAGAGGAGATTGAGAATCAGTCAAGCAGACACAATAGAAGGTTGGTCCATGCTCGCAAAGCACAGAAGAAGAGTCTTGTGATGAGGAGCTGTGTTAAGGACAGAAAAGCTCTTGAGAAAGAGGGTGGCTGCAGTAACACAGGAGCTGGTGCCCCACTGCCGTACTTCCTACCCTGTCAATTTACCCCTAGGAAATGGGATGAAGTACAGCCAGATTAGTATTTACTGGTAGTATTTACAGCAGTCAATTTTGCTCAGATAAAAAAAAATACCTGCAAGACATGGAAAAATCAACAGAGTAGGTTGATGGGATCTGAGAGGGCCGCTGAGACCAAAGATGCAGGAGTGGCAAAACCAAATGTAGATGGGAGGATTTAGTGAGACAGAATAGAGGACATAGCTGGTTTGCACCTGGCACATCTACATTCAGAAGGAACAAAAACACAGTTACTGGAGCATGTGTACTATGCAGATGACCTTGAGAGGCAACATGAAAGGTGATGCAAACACCAAGGTCAATTGGGTGCAGTCAATCGCTTGTCTCAGACTATGCATGTCCCAATAATTAAAGTATGAGTCCTATACTAGGGACTCTGAATTGGCGTTTCAAAGAACTGGGACAAAAATTAAAGTTAACTGCAACAATTTGCTTAAATACACTATGTCTGTGTACCCTAGTACATTTCTCTACCACTTTCTAAGTTAGCATATTGCTGAGAGGCAAACAAAGCAAGGCTCTAGAGAAAGTCTGAAGCACAAGCAAAGTGATCTCTAAACTAGGTGCTTTACAAAATTGACCAGCAAGCTCCAGACTCCTCCTTAGGCAAGGATAATGGATCAGGTAACAAAAGCCTGCAGTAAGCTCCAGGTATAGAGACACCAGTACCTTTCTGGAAGTCTGGTGTAGTCTGGGCAGCACTATACTGGCACAGGCTCTACTGATGCAGAGGCCACTGTGACACTGATACCAAATGGATTTTATGAGCCCAGATTAATTTCTCAGCGATTTTGTGACACGTATCTTTGGCCTGGGGGTAACGCTGGCTGGAATCAGCACCATCTTCCCACACATTCTGCAAAGAGAAATCACTGCTCTAGCAACAGGTATCCCTTCTAATGGTAAAGGCCTCCTTCCCTTTCTAACTGCCCAGGAGGAACATCACCTCTTACCTTACTCATCCTCCCTTCATCTGAAACAGACCAAAGCCTGTTCCAACCACCACTGATCTAATTTACAACATATTTCTATTGGAATGCAGATTCACCACGTTTTAACAAAAAATAGTATCTGAATATGCAGTTAATAGATGCAGACTAAAAGAGCACAAACAGAATTTGTAACTGTACTGCACAGCTCCCTGTGACAAGACACCATCAGTTAACCCTTTGTGGTAAACTGCAGTGACCCTCCACTTGGTAAAACGATGAAAGGCTGCCGCTAAAGTATCAGACCAGCCCTTGCCCCACCCTTCCTCATTAAACATCATACGCTGAAAACATTTTCCAGACAGAGTACCTTGTCTGTAAAGCTAGGATAAAACCAGAAAGAGAAAATGGGAGGCGGAAAGGTAGGGCTCCAACCCAGTTCGGTCTAATTTTTAAACAGAGTCGGTGTTTTTTCACTCTAGATGCCTGCTTACTTATTCAACTCGAGTTCATTCTTAGGGGGATCTTGTCAATAAAGTCAAATCAGGCCTTCTGTGAGCAGTGAGGTTTTTGAGGGTCTTTTTTGAGGCCTTCATTAAAAGCAGACAGTTTCTCTAACCTTTTAGCAGAACCTGTTATCTGATGACGTGAATTAAAGTCTCTCAAATGACTAATAATCATATCAAGGCTGCCATGTCAGCTTGTAGATTTGAATAAGAGGGTCTGAAAACATTTGCATGCCTCGATGTGCCAGTGCTAAGAAGCTAATGTGATAGTGCTGTCATAAAGCACTGGAAAGACATGACTTAATGTAATCTGTCATGTCATATGCTAATCTTCAGCCATTACTTGAGTGCTGTAAGTAAGTAGAAAGCATTTGGGAGAAATCCTTTTCAATTTCTCTGAGTACCACTTCTGCTGCTGGTCAGCTCAAATGGGTTTTGTGCATTTAATGCAGAGCTCAAGTCAAGTTGGTTTAGGTCACACTTAATTAACCAGCACATTGATGGGTTGGGCTGGTACAGCACTATGGAAAATGGGTATTCCTGATACTGCCTAACAAGTAAATATTTCATACGCTGAAGAAAAAAATAAAAAAAATTAAAAAAGAGACTTTCCCAGTCCTTGATAAGAACATGTCCTTTCACAAAAACACTGACTTTTTAGCAAGACATTGTTTTTTGTGCCTCACTTACCTTGCTTCTACGTTTCTACGTGTGAACACAATTTAAACAAAGATGATTACAAATAGTTAAAGACATTTCCATTTGTAACTGCAAACTTTTAAAGCACCTGATCTGGACTTGTCATTTAAACAACAATAGACAGGAGGCAGCTTTAAATGCAATGTACTTTTAGATAAGAACAGAGAAAACGATTGAAGGGAAAACTTCATTTTACTTATTTGTTTTAGGAAAATGGCACCAGCATTTTTTTAATATACAGCAGGTAGAAGAGGGAGAAATTCTCACAATGCTAAGTACAGCATGTGGGACGAAAAATGAAACATATTAGTGAGAATGACAGAAATTTCAGGACAATTTTAGCAAAGTGTGAAGGGATTTTGAGTCAACACTTGAAGGTTATTTTAATAATAGCTACAGTCTATTCAAATAAAAGCTTAAGAACCCTGTGCTTTTTGCAGCCATGAGGATGTTTAGCAGGGCTCAGCAATTTGCAACCTGCCCCAGCTAAACCTGAAGGCTTTGTGCTCAAGGATTTCAGATCATTTAGATTAGGGATGCCATAAAGAAACGTGGGAACATTACACCCACACCAAGAATAAGAAAACTTTCCTCATTCTGTTTTCTTGGTGGTCACATTGGAACCAAATCCTGCAAAAGTCAGACATTTCATAGACCTACCAGAAACAGAGATAGACAATCTTTGCAGTATTAGGTCATTACGCTCATTCTCTTGCCAATGCTGGATTGTTCCCCATAGTTAGATCTGAAGTGCTTCATTCAGTCTAAATTTAAAATGACTCATTTTAATAGGCTTCCACCATTCCCAAAGGGAAAGTGTAAACTGTTCTTACCCTCCAGCACCAAGTGTGGCTGTTCCCCCTTCAGATCTAAACCCCTGCCCTGCATGGCTACAGCATAGAAAAACCTGTGTTATAATTTCAAGCCTCAGTTTCCCTTACTACTAAAATACTTAAGAGTTTCTGATCAAGAAACAGTCTTTCCCTTTTGGAGGAATAAAAAGATACAAAATATGCTGTCAGCTCTGTATGGGACTGGTAATCTTTCATTCCTTTAATACGGTGTTGTTCAATTGTGTTCTCAAGCTGAAGATCTCTTTCCTTCCCATTTAATGGGTTTAATCCTTTCTTTTAAAGACCTTTTTCGGAAGTTCCTCCTGGCAAGGCAAGGGCTGAGAGCTGATGCAACAACAGGACCTCAAGCCTTCACCAGTTCATCATCAGCTCCTGGTGATCTGTCTGTCTTTAAATCACCTGAATACTTTTGCTGTGGAGTAACCCAGGATCAGAGCTAGTCCAGCCTTATGAATCACAGTTTTAAAGAGACAGTCTCCTTGATTATTGAAAGTCATGTCTATAGTCTAACAGATGTCACTACCATGAAGCATCTCCAGACAGTCAGCCAGAATATGTCAGCCAGCCAATGTATTTACATTGCTTTTACTTTTTCTTCATACAGAACATTCATCATTCCAACCTCTTAATAATTTTTCTTTGTGTTCTCTTATCTCCTTCCAAATTTTTGACTACCTTTTGATATAATGGTGTCCAGAACTATTTGTTAAGAAGTAGCTCCTCAGAGCTGTGAGAGGGACTACGTACCTAGCAAGTGAGGTTGATGCATTTCATTGTCCTGTACTGTATTTAAAGGGAAGCACGCTACCTTATTCACCAACAGATAGAAAGGGGCTATTTCCCCAGATGAAGAGACAAGCAAGCTGGACTTCAGCTGTATTGAGTTGGTTGCCTCATAGTGATCATTGCCAGGTAGCATGTTTTTTGGAGTATTTCCGTTTTACTACGAACATCTACTCAGACTCACATTGGGCTTTGTCTTTGCTGTATTAGCTTGAGCTGTAACTCCAGTTTTGCATATAATTTGAGTCCCATCTGCATATACTAGGCAAGCTTTGTTGGAGAACCTAATACATACTAATTCAAACTAAGCCTTGCAGTGAGATGACTTAGCAGACGTTTTGAAGCATAGATGGTACTCTCAGACCATTTCCAATGCATCATTGTCTTCTGAAGGCCATCCCAAAAACTGCAGGTCAATATTTGGTTCACCTGCTGAGGATACCATGAAGGGCCCTAGTTAACACCATCTGTGATGGTACTTGCCAACCAGAATTGTGCTAAAACTATCTACTGATTTCACTTGTGGCCAATGTACAGCCAGACATCAGGAAGAAGCATTTTCAATTATTGTCATCTGAGTTGGCAGGCTATGACTCAGAATGTCTGTGTGCATGATTACACACACTCAGTTATCCAAACAAAGCAAACAAGGTCTAAGCTAGTTCAAAATTACTATTTATTGGTCTACAGTGTGATATTTATCAAGTGTCACAAAAGTATGGAGCATCAAAATAAGAATGTCAAGGCACCCATTACTGTAAAACCCACCTACAATTGGTTTCCAAATTTTGTAATAAACTTTTAAAAGAAAACGAAATGTATCCTAATTTTTTCATGGTTTATGATCAATAGACTATAGGAAATCAGCTCAAGATGACAATATTAAACTATGAATGCCACTGCAGATAACTACCTGAAAGATGTAAATCAATAATATAACAGATGGGAAAAAGAGAGATTATTTTTGTATGCAAATGGAATGACTTAAACTAGTACAAATCAGAAATCAAGACTATTCAGCAAAAGGTTTCCTGAAGGTTATCAAATTTGTATTTATTAGTGATTTCTTCTTGTCATTGGGGAGAACATTAAGACTGGAAAAATGGAAAAATACAAAAGTGAGATCCTCCATACTGCATCCTTTCATACAAATATGATGCAGTAGTACCAAAAGTAGACAAAGTTTATAGACAGGCTAAGTAAACTAAAGTTGAATAATAAACAACACAGATTATTAACAGACTGACTGCACAAAGAAGCAAGTAAAAGCAGAGAGAAGAATGCAACTGTTTAAAGGCTTCTCAGCCCATGTTAAATTGATTTCCTCAGCCTGACTTTTTCCAAGTCATTTATGGCTTGATCTGTCTGTATAAGAGTGACCACAGTGGAAGGCTCCTTACAGGTTAACTTTATAGGACTCTGACATCTGGATGAGAAAGACAGATTTGAGGATTCCTTGAAATCTATTTGCCAGTTGTAAGTTAATTTGCTGATGGGATTTCTTTCATAATATCAAATGCTAATGAAAAAGGAGTGTTACATTTTCCCTGTGACATGGTCATATTTTTTGAAACAACACAAGAAATCCATACTCAATAGTCTCACAGCATAAATTTTTTCAAATTAGGAATGAAGAGAACTGTTCCCTCATTTGGGAAACCTAACATTTACCATATCAGATTAATCAGAAATACTTGCACACAAAAAAAAATTCTTCCCACCCATACCACCATTTTCCACAGTAAACTAGATGGGTTGGATATTACTGTAGGACTTCACAGATGCATTTCTCTGTTCTCTAGACACATCTGGTAATGTCATTAGACACAGACACTGGGGTGGGTCCCCCATTTTCTTTGGCCCAAGCTTTGACCTCCCCTAAAAAGATGTATTAAAAGCCAGCGGGCACCAATTTAGTTCCTTGCTTTTCCATAAGCAACAGGGCCAATGGCAAACAGTCAAAATATTCCCTTCGATGCTTGAAGTGGCATTAATATGAGCTTGGGACTTTACCAGGTCTTTGAGTACTGAATTTAGATTTTTCTGCTGTAACACTACACATATGAATATTCTCAAGCTTCCATTACCTGCAGGCCTTTTTAAAAACAGAAGAATGTTTGATTTGGATGGTTGCATTAAATTAGGGGATATTAATGGATTATACCCACAGCCTCAAAAGTAATTGCCAGTTGTCTACAAGTGACTACTTCTATATGAAGGCCAAAATTATCAAAGCAAACCACAAACAGTAATTCACAAGCACTGAACATGTGCTCCCTGTTTATCTTTCTAGGTCAGTGCCTCCAGTCTAGGCAGAAACTTCATTACTTCTCTAACACAATAGACAGCAGTTAGAGTTCAGAAACTCAGCTTTATTTACAAATTAATGTCCTGGTTTGGGGCAATTGTTACAGCATGGCCATTCTAGGGACATATACACACTCATGGCCACACCTAAGATGACTGTATTTGGATGACAAGAAAAAAGCTATACAGGAAGTTCCTCAGTAGTCCTATCGTACAGGCAAACAGAGGTCTTCAGATTTTCTTTAGTACAGATTCTTTCACAAGCACATTCCCAAACCCAAACTACAGTATACATATATAAATACATGTATATACATGTGCATGTACAAACATAAAACCTGCGTATATTAAGTGTTTAATGCTACAAAAATAGACTGCAAAGGGAAATAGAAACAAAAGTATCAAAAATAAAAAAGTGAATTTAAGAAAAAAGTTAATCTGAACCTCTTATGGTCCAAAGCAGCATAATACAAATTGCCATTCAGCAGTGCCAACCTAATAGCCAACATGACAGTTAACCAACAAGATAATAAGCAACAAGAAACCTAAAAAGTGCATCCGAGTAGAACACATCAGTTCTGAATTCTGAAGAAAATTAGCTAAATAGATATCTAGAGAGAGCTCTTGTTTATGCATAGAGCTTCAAGTGAGATTAATGCACCTTCAAACTTTTAGCTAACAGGGTAGTTTGGCCCTCACAGGAGCATTTGTGTCCAAGTGCTTTAACTAGTAATGGAGCCTGCTTGGATGTTCACAACAAAATATTGTAACTCCTGTTAACTGTGACTGGACACACACATATTTGGATCTGATGCCTAACGCTAGACACAAGTTCATAAAAGTCTGCCAAAACACCTATACCACAAATTTGCACATAGCCTACAAATTGCTCTAATGTCTTCTATGCAAACAGTTATAAACCTGAGGCTCCCTCAGTGGAAATAAAGTATACGTACCAGCCATCCCTGACTGGGAGTACATCTATCCACAATACATATATAACAAACGATGGCTTCCTTTTTTTTTTTTTTTTTTTTTTAATTCTATTCAGTCCAATTTTTAAAAAAGGACTTATTTTTGGTTTTCTCCTCTTCCTAAATTTTGTGTCTTTTTTTTGTTTTGTATTTTGCAGTATCTATGCATAATATAGATGAGAAAATATGTGTATCAACACAGAAAATCATTCTGGACATGAATATTAAAATGCTAATACATAGTATATTTATTTACAGAATAGTTATAGCTTGAATACTCTGGGCATCTTCAAACACAGACACAGTTACATCTTGAGGATGAAATCTCACATAATAGGGTAAATGTCATAGTTTAAAAAATAGAATAGAATAAGAATATGAGCAATACCTCTTATTATTTGCACCACTGTTGCTTCCGTAACTTCGCAGAACTATATAACTCTTTCTTTGTGAAGCTGACCCTTTGAAAAAGGTAGCAGAAGTGTGAGTTGTGTTATTTACTTCAACATTTTGAAATTCCAACATCGACATTGACCTCTGACAAAGAACCAGGAGAGCCAAAGAGCGGGTAGAACAGTGTAAGTATGCACTAATAGATCTGAATGTAAAAGCTCAACTACTTGAAAAAACCAACCCATCATATCGTCAGAGCACTTCTGAGAACACAGAGATGCCCAAAGTAAACAACAGAAGATGCCAGTTCTGGAAAGAACTACCTGAAGAGTAGAAATTCAATAGAAAGTCCTCCTTCAAGAAAAGAGGGGTGTAATAGTCACTCCCAGAAGGCTCATGATTTCATAAGACAGGCTTCTTGTCAGAATCCTGTTTTCAGATAGGATGACAGAATGGAAATAAAGTACTAAGTATGCAGTGGTACCAAATTGGAAGAAATAAAAAATTATGAGGAACAACATAATGAGATATGGAAGCCATTTGATCTTTTAAAATTCCGAGTTAATAGATACTAAATGCAATTTGGTGGAAGTATTAACCTATGAAAGAAACAAAACCTACAAAATGATAAAATACTGCAGTCTGTTGGTCAAGGAAAGATTACTTCAAAAATATATTGAAATGATTGCTGGTAGAAAGAGAAAGTTGTTTGTCAGAAGGGAAGCAGACAGGCATTCTCACGTGAATTCAGCAGTTTCCAACCACATGGCTATGGTTAGGGCATAACAATCTAAATCCCATTTTATTTCAAGTATGAAATGGGATCTCTGTGTTTCTGAGATGTCAGGGTCTCTACTAGCTGAGCCAAAGTCAACTTCTTGGATGGTGAAAAAGCGTTTCTAAAGGAATTTGGACTTTGAAATAGCTGTTACTAAAGGGCTGTTCAGACTCATGAGCTTTGGGTCAAATTTTATCTATACAGAAGACTTGGAAAAGGATTAGTCCACACAGAAGGACCAGGCACCTGCATATATAATGGAACGATCATACAGTCAGGACTTCCTCCATGCCTAAAAGTATCACTGGAATTCACAGCTACTACCATCATTATGGCAGCTTTCCACATTATGTTTTTCTGTTTTGAGTGCCATGTGACCACCTGCAGAATAGGCAGGGTGGGTTTATTCTAGTCAAAAATCTATAAATAAGGCCTAATTTGATTAATATGGACCAAAACCGTTTAAAAAAAAAAAAAAGGAGCACAACCATTAGAACACAGGAAGAGCTTAGGAAGTTAATACAAAGGGGACAAAAAGCAAATATTCTCCCAAAATGTTAAACAGATAAGGCCAAAAATCAGTCACCAGCAATCTCTTCAGGTGTGTCATAACAGCATTTAGCCATAACAGAGGGGTATAAATGACTTTCTAAAGTCTTTCCATACTTTTTTCCCTCCATCTAGTATGTCCATGGACAAAAATTGAAACTCTTCTAATCAAGGAGGACAAATATATTCCAGTATGCTAATGAGTTGCCATTAGGGAAAGCAAAGTTTCAAGCAGGCAACATTCTTTTCTAAACCACCCTGAAACTTTGTGAAGGTAAGGTGAAGGAAAATGAGTGCTACAACTAAGGTTTAAAGTGGTTGAGAACTGGACCCTGAGTGTCTGATGTGAGACAGAAGGGCATGGGAAAGGGGGAATAAAGTGAGAGGAAACAAATAGAATGCAAGGGGAGAAACCCAAATATCATAAGTCTGAAATTGTTCTCAGTGACTGAAATTTGGGGTCCTCATTTGGCAGAATGAATAAAAATGTTTTTCCTGGAGCTGAGAGTCATTTTTCCGTCTTTCGCTCTCTTTCTACATCTTTGTACTGCCTTTGGCATAACAGAGAAAACAAAATTACTAACAAGAAAGGACTAGATTTCTTTAAAATGTTTTATTGTAAATTGTAATTCATCTTTAAATGGACTCTTGTCAGTTAGGGAATTGGTCTCAATCATACTTTTTCTGAATGTGAGAACACAAAGTGTGAACTACAAAATATGACTATTTATCAGCATTGTAGTAAGTGCCCTATGGGATCTCCCCTTTCTTTTCCATTCCACCCTCTTTGGAGAGCTTTTATTGTTATGGTACCATACCTCAGGATTGCTATTTTTCTGAAGACTCTTCTAGAGGCAAGAACTGGGAACAAAAGGGGTAAGGAAAGGGAGAGGGGGAAAATCTCAGGTTCATGGCTTTGTCTGTGTGCTTATGTCCATATGCTTTTTTTCCCCCCTTCCTGCTGCCTTCTGCCAACCAAACTTTAAAATATATATTCAGTGTCTGCTATTGTATTGTAATGTCTCAGGCAGCTCATCAGTCTATCACAGCCAATACTAAATTAGTCTTTAAATAAGTGAATTTTTTTCTCCAACTCTTATTATATATACACAGCAGTCCTAAAAATGCCTCAAAATTCACTTGCAAGTACTTCGACTGACATTATCTAGAGAACTCAGTTCCTGTAGAATATCTGTACACGTAGGCGCTACTAGTCTTCTCTTAAAAAGGATAGGTTGTTTATATTGAGTATCATCCATTCACTTTCATCTTCACCCACACAAAAGAAAGTGCCAAGATCAGGGATCAGACCTTTGACCAACCTGACTTTCCCCACAGACAGAGGAAGGTTCAGACGAACAGTAGAGGAAGTCTGACCTGTCCTTGCTCTGTGAAACACACTGTAAATGCAAACTATTAAAAATCAGGGCTTCACTACTCAACACATAAAGGAGTTAGGTTTATGGTTGGACTCGATGATCTTAAAGGTCTCTTCCAAGCTAAGTGATTCTGTGATTCTGTGACAATATTAAAGAATTAAATTAATTGTTTCCCAGACCCTCGGCTCTTCAAAAGATGATCCATCACTTTGATAGACATTCCAATATTACATCAAGCATAAATGACCATATTAAATTTGTAAGGAGAAACTGAAATCTTAACGGAAGGTGGAGTAAGACACTGGCTGATTGGCCTAGCAGTATAGTTACTATTATAATGCTAAAAAATGTAAGGTACAGGTCTGAAAGACTAAACCCAGCCAGAAAACATTAAGTACAATGGAGAATATCTTGTCTATTTCTAATGATGAAACAATACACGTATGAAATAAAATGATTAAAAATATTAGAAATAGCCCACTAGACTTTTTAGCCCCAAAATAGCTTTGAAAAGCCATTCTATCTGCACTTCTGAAAATTTTATCCTAAGGCTTTCTACCAAAATATGTCCATACAAAGAATGCAGATCATACATCTCCAGCCTTACTGCTGTCAGTTCTACAGTTAGGTAGTTTTCCTTCAGTCTTAGCACCGGCAATGTAGCAAATAACCGTGATCTACAGGCTTCTTAAAAATTTTTAATTAATGATGATGTTCTAGTTTGGGGTACAAATACTCAAGATAGAAAGTGTAAAATCATGCAGCAGGGCAAAGGAATAGTGCCTTGAATAGTAAACAGAAGAAAACTAATGTAATCAGAATGAAGTTGGAAGTGTGTGGACTGTGGACATTGCAAGTAAGGTAGTTGAGACTGAGAAAGAGAGCAGACGAGAGTAGTGTAAATGGGGTGTTGAATGACTTAACCACTTATTTCCTTGCTTTTTGTTTGTGTTGGCATACAGGAAGTCTAGCAATCTTAACCAGAAGCTGATAAAATCTGAGTGTGTGGCTAGGCAGACAGAGAAGTAGACAAATACAAGTGTAATATACATTATCACAGAGCATAAATAACATTGGGCAAGAAACTAGAACAGCTTTGTTCCATATAACACGGAGACAGGAGTACTATATAGCATAATACAACACAGCTGAATGGAAATGAAAAAATAAATTGAAGATTTCTGAGATTTCTGCGATTTTAGCTCAACAGGAGGTAGCAGCACTTGCAGACTTGTTTAAAAGTAGTTCAAGATACCTTGTATATATTTGTATATGAATCATGTTAGTAAGAAAAAACACACTGAGTAAAAGTTTGAGACATGGGGACCGGCCCACCTCAGCTGAAAGAGGCAAGGTGAGTTTGGAGGCATTCATTGCAGAAGGACAAAGGAATATGGTTTAGTAATGACTGACATCAGGTCTCTTGAGTTTTAGAGGAAACCAAGAAAAGGTGTCATGTTTAAAAGAGTAAATGACAACATGGAAAACAGGTAAGAGACTATGTTATATAATACTCCATCTACAACAAACCATCAGAGCACATGGGAATGACAATAGTGAACAGGACCCATTCAGAAAGGCTCCCAAATCACCTACTATACACCTTTTTTCAAGTGATAAGGTACCTAGTGTTTCCTGCATGACAAATTCTTTGCCATGACATCCTAAGCCAACACAAGGTAAATACTTCGCAATCTTCATCTAATGTGCGTATTCCATCTAAAGGATATTCCAATGAATATAACATTCTGCATGGTTAAAGATCTGTTGAAAATAACTACTATGCCAAGCTTAGGAAACCAGCCTCAACGGCAGACTGTGCTACAGTCTTTTGCTTTTCTGATCAGTTCTCTTCCTGTCATTGCTACGCTCAGAATACATATTGCTCTGAATGCTCTAATTTGATACTCTTCTTTGCTGGTCTGCAGTGATCAACATCTCAGTATTCTTTGTTCAATTGTCAGATGAAAAAAAAAAAAAAAAGAGGCTATTTTCCCCTGTAATAAAAATGAAAGTTCGTGACTGCTAGGAAAGGCAAGTATGGCAATGGATGAGTCTATTGACTGGAGATGTTTGCAAAAGGGGGAGAATAGTAGAGTGCAGGGTAATCACACTGCCGATGGCTAACAAAGGAGGACAGGCAAATTCCCTATATCATCAGTAAACAGATGGACTTCTCTTCAGGTTTACTTAGGGGAACATTATTTTCCCCTTCGGACAATTTTGAAGTGTTTTCTTTGTCTTTCTTGCCCCACCTTTTTTTTTTTTTTTTTTTTTTTTTTTT
>VZSF01007805.1:142783-227101 GCA_013398295.1 Chionis minor | reverse complement strand
TTTTTCTCTTTCTTGCCCCCCCTTTTTTTTTTTTTTTTTTTTTTTTTTTTTCTTTTAGTTTGGGTTTTTTTGTTGAAGTTTCCCAACTAGACCTTGCAATTGCAGACCTAAAGAAAAATCAGTTAGTTCTTTCTTCCTGTGAATTGGACCACAAAACTGGATTTTTTATTTGCTTAAAAGGAAGGGTCCAAGTTCTGGGATATGCTGAGTGCTCTCAGCTTGATAACTTTGTAGATCAGAAAGTCACTTGGCATCAGTACAGATGCATTTATTTCTTGATTACTTAGTCTGACATCTCTCCGTCTCTCTTAGGCAGACTTTCCCCCTCATAGTCTGTTCTACCCACCTCACCATCTCCATACAACCTCTTCGTGCTCTTCTCTTCTGAACTCCACATCCATATGTGTAACAGCCCCCAGGTTCCCTCCTTCTCAGGACAGGTGGGAATTAATGGGGGAATTCTGTAGGGGTGGGTTTTCTTGACACAGAGTCCACAGTGTTAATACCCAGTAAGGGTGAATGACACCAAGACAGTGACAAAGAGTGTCCAAGAGAGCTTTCTAGTCAAGAGTAATACAGCCAATTCCTCTCCCCTGCCAGGGCATGGCCAGAAGCTGGACACTTCACTGTATCACGTCTGTCATTGTTCTGTAACAGTACAGCAGAGCTTTCTCCCAAACAGTATGCATTTTGAAAATGCCTTTTTAAAAGGCTGAATTCATATTTTTTAAAGAAAATCATAAATTCTAATACCACATTTTAAACTCTAACAGAATATTATAATTTTTAAAACCTGCATTATATTCTATCAAGATACAATTTACTATTGGACAAGTGACATGTCAAGAGCTTAATGAAAAGTGTTAGGGCAAGAGTTTGGTTGAAGACAGCATTTCAACAGGTACATTTCAAAGTTATAATGCGATTAGAATTAAACCCACCCTTAGGCTTGTGTAGCTGAACACTTAAAGTTTAAAAAGAAATCTGTGCTAGAAAAATGTGCTGCTACAGTAGCTTATTCCACACTTCCCTGTCTCTGATTCAGTGTGTATGAATTATATAACAATAACCAAAATTTAAAGGTATAATAGCAAAAACCCCCTCCAAACAAGTTAAGAACTCTTTCAGCCAGTATGTATGATTGTCTACATAAATTAATTCAATGAACAGAATAAAGAATACCATTACATTTTTTTCTTCATCTATCTTCATTTTCTAAGCAGCTCAGTTAAAAAAAAAAAAAGTGCTGTTTCTTATTCATTGCCGTGAGTTTCATATGTTAAACAGAGACAGACCAACCTTAAGCCTTTTGATAAATATGATGCTGTGGTAACTGCTGCATTCACTTCGTATCCCATTTCTCCAAGTTCCTGTCAGCCAGATGTCACTTGCAATGCAAACACTAGAAAAATATGAAATAATAATTTCATACATCATCTATGCAAGCATGAGCCAGTCAAACATTCAATACAAATTCAAACTGCTACTACACATAAAGCAAATATCATCCAAATAATATTTAGAATGATTGAAAGGCTTTTGATTTGGAAGTGTATTCTCTTAAGCTAAGTGGTCCCCAAGACCATCTAGAAAATTCAATTGTTTCATTTTAAAATGTTTTCTGCCCAAAATTATATCAAATCCTAATGTCTCAGTAGAAACACATGGGATTGGATTGCTGACTGGGCGCCTGATGTCAAAGAGGAATCTAATTTTCCAATGGCATTTCCTCATACTGTCTCACCAAAACACAAAATTGATAAAATTTTAATGGATAATTTTCAGAGCAGGACATTAGCCATCATGCTGGGAAACGGTGCAGGAGAACACCATGTAGCATCAGAAAGGCAATGTATCAGAAGACAGTTTGAATAAATATTAATATACAGCACATGCCTTACATTCTACATTTTTCTCTTGTAAGCAGAAACAGAATTCAGAAGGTAAGTTTTGCAGTAACAGGCACATCTCTCTTCTCCTCCTTTTCTGGGGTATTTTTTTACAAGTGATCTCTTAAAAATGTAGGTGCGATACATTACTTAAAAGGGCACAGTGTTCATCTTTTATTGGGTGACACAGCCACAGTCAACACAGTCCTGACTGAAATCAACTATGAAAGTCATATTGACTTCAATGACTACACCACTAAACACTTCATATAACAAAATGTTTTTGTTAAGTAACTCTACAGCAAAGATTGCAGTGACGGAATATATGAAATATCACCCTTCGAGATCTCCTGATGGGGCTAGGTACTACAGGCAGAGAACATAACACCAAAAGCCATGACATCACACACAATGAAAGTGACTAAATTCTACTCCTGATGACAAAGAAGTTATACTAGGGAGAAAGGTACTCATTAACCAGATTATGTTATCACTCAGTAATGATGCAAATTGTGTGTACGGTAATGTGCTATTTAAACCCTGTTCTTCTCTGAAGAATTTTCTTTTTGATTATATTAGGTCATTAATCGTGTAAAGTTTAAGACATTTAAAAGATACAGCTGGACAAGTGAAAAAAAAATTGAAGTAAGATTTTACTAACCTTTGTAATTTACTTTGAACTTATAATGAAAGTGTAAAACAGGGGAATATATGGTGAACGGGACTGACCCAGCTTCCCAGCAACCACTTCATGTTATTTATTATTAGCTGGGTTTTGACATCTGTATATATCTATTTTCAGTATATTCAGGTGATTGTTTATGCCGATACAGAGAGGAAGAGCAGCATTTATGGTTAGGAGACCTATATCTGCTTTCATCAAGACACAAGCATTAAAAAACATTAATAAAAATCTAAGTAAAACTTGCAGAACATTAAAAAGACCACAATAAAGGAGATCAGTGATGAAAGTGGAGAGGTTTAATCTTCCAGGGAAAAAAAATAGGCTGGTCCACAACATATGCCAAGTCTGCCACAGGTTAGGATTTTTCTTTCCTAGTGATCTGAAAAACATCACTGAAGTCCTCAAATCGGTTCAAGACTAGGACTGGTCACGTAGCCAAAGGTAACTCCATAGCTACAGCTTTCTTTCAGAAACGCCCCATTTTATTTCACTGTTCAGAGGCCAGAGTAATTCTAAAGAAGAAATGAATATTTTTCTAAGTTCTTCATGGCTCACTGTATGCTATCTTCCAGTTAGCCTTAACAGGAGATTTCTCTAGGTCTAGTCAATAACATGCTTTGGGCACAAGGCAAAAGCCATGCTAGAGCTTGATAAGACATAGTTTCCCCAAATGCCAACTATGAGTAGAACACAACCGACCTAGAACTGCCTATCCTATGGACCAATCAGTTAGTTCTGCCCTTTCCCAAGGCTTTCGTCATTTCTGCAACAACAGTCTGCCAGATCACAGAATCACGGAATGTTAAGGGTTGGAAGATAACCACAGCTAGTCCCGCCACCTTTGTTCCTCCCACAACTCAAAGGAGTTCCCCTTTCTAGTATTAAAAACAAAAGGGGGAAAAACAGAAAGAAGGATGAGCTGGATGCTTTTTCTTCAGTGTGTGTGAGTAGGAGAAAAAAGACCCCTCCCTGATTACAGCTGTGTTTCTGCTCATTCTTTCCTCTTTCCCACTCTATTCTTTACAATTGGAAGGGAGTCTCCTTTCTCTCTGTTCTTCAAAGGCAGCAGAGGAGAGCTCAGAGCTCTGCTTGCGTTTCATAAAGCTTCAACTGGAAAAGGTAGCCAGCGCAGGAGAAAGTATTTGCAGAGAGGACTGAAATTCTCAGAGGGTTGGCAAGATCTGTATTGTCTTGATTTGGCTGCTCACAGTAATGAAATCTAAACAGACTTTTATTAACAAGCCTTTTCACACCTCCTCTGCTCTCAGCAGCTGAGCTCAGCACAGAGAGACAGACTATAATGCAGTAACTTGGAGATTTCTGTGCCTCTCTTAAATGGAGCATGCATTGGCTACCTAACAGGGCATGAGTACAATACAGCACAGGCATCACCTTCTGCCAAAACTCTATTACTGGAGGAAATTGCAAAGTTGACAGATTTGCTATCCTAAAGTCGTAATGGCCTATGAACGAAGAGGAGAGTGAAATGGCCAGTTCCCCCAGTGGACTTTGCTCTGCATCCTGGCTGACCTGCACTGATAGCCCTTGGTAGTTCACGTCCTAGGAAGCACTCTTTAATTATCAAATTGACTTATAAGCCTACTTCCAGCTTTGCAAACACCACTGAACTTTTATTTTAACCAGGAAAAAAGCACACTGAAAACACACTATAGCTGCCAACACATTTCTTCCTCATTTCTAGAGACATCTTAAGTCTGAGACTTGTAGTTTTATCCTTACAGCCTGTCCCTTCTCCTCCTCAAAAGGATTTCACTTCTCAGTGCCAGCTGAACCTCTCTTTTCTGGTTCTCTCCTTGTAAAACTTTGGATTTTCTAAGCAAGAAGATTAGATGGGTATCTATCTGTCCAAGAGTACAAGACTTTGTGGGACATATTCAGAATACCTAATACAAGGTGGGTAGATGCTGGAGCTGGTGGAGGAAGCTGGCACAGCGGAATTGCTAAAGAGGCTGTTTGCAGCTTAAATAACTGGTTTGTCTGTGCAACCTAACTACGTATTTTGACTCTACTCAAATAACACACCCCCTTGTATAATTTGCCAGTGGTTTCCCATAGCAGGTACTTCATCAAATAAAATCTGAAATTATTACAGTAAGTTCTTCACACAATAAAGAAGGAGCCCTGCGTGCAGAAATACAGTGATGGTTTCCACAAGCTGGACTTACTGACCCACGACAGGGAGAAATGATACCATAAATGCCACTTTGCAATACTTAACCTTGAAAATGTGCAATTTGGCATAGGTTGGTCTTACACGTTTGTATTCTCTTTGTGTAAAGGTTGTTTAGGTACACATCTGCATCTCCAAGACAAAGTACTTGTTAATTACCTCATGTTTGCACCGTACTTTCAGGAAGGAAAAAGCTATGTAAGTGCTAAGTGCTATTAACATCATCCCCTTCTATTTTTCTCTTTCGGCTTTTAAGTGAATATAGTGCTTGTGAAAGTTGCTGGATTGACAGCCCTGGAAACTGAAGTCTAAAGTGCAGCACACCTGCTGAGCCAAACAGAACTAAAATGTACAAAAGCTTCTCACCAAATTTTAAATACATGCTTCATTTAGTTATTGTTATATGGCTGGGTATAACACTAATACTGAAAGTTCTGCTGCTCCCATTTATTTGTTCTAAACATCAGTTCAAACTTTTTCTTTATTTTCTACTTTCAGAAATAATTTCTTGCTGATGTGCAACGCTCAAGAGACTGCGTCCCTGCCTTCAAAATCCTACATTACACTGGAACGCTGTTGAAGCATAACTTCATGCTACTGCAGTCAGGTACAATGCTGCGTCCTGGCATTCACTTTGCACATCACAGCAAAGTACATTAGCTAATCTCATACAGTTTTAGTACCGATCACACCAAGTGCCTGGCTGCAGAAATGCTACTCTATACTATAATCTAAATCTGAAGCTAGGAGACTTCTGATGAAAGATCTGCTCCTTTAGCTAGGAATACTAGTGTTTCTTAGAAAACTAAGTCAATACTTAAACAACAATTCAACGCTTCCTGAGAAAGGGGGCATTTCATTTTGGTTTAAACACTAGATTTCCAGGAGCACACTTAACCACTGAAGTGATTTTTGGTTTTTTTAAATTACTTTTTTAAAATTCTTAAAGACAAATCTCATCTCCTGAGAAATCTCTCTTTGTACAAATACATTCAGCTCACTTGTAAAGCTGCCCCATGATTTCAGCTAGGGCTGGCACTCCTTCCAGGAGACTGCCATTCCCGCTTTCTTGTAAACAGGCTCTCTGAATTACATAAACATTTACTGGCCCTAGGTTTCACACTCTCCTTTTCCCCACTGTGTGCTTGCTTCCAGATGGGACTGTGTCAGATTTAAGTGAAGGGACTGATCCCCGTTGAGTACAGTGAGCACGAGGTGCAAAACACTTGCAGTGTGTAGAGCTGCTACTAACAGCTGCTGTTTCAGATGCTTCCAGAACATTCCTTCACTTGTCTTGACAGGCCCTGAAAAGCAAACTTGGTGCCTGGGTCATCTTCAGTCCTGAGTAACTTCAAGACCTGGCACTTAGAGAAAGTAATTCCTTAGCATTTCCAGTTACTTTTCAGTTCAGGAAATTTCTCAGGCTTTCTTGTCAGGACAGGCTGGTCTTTTATGATTTTCAGCCTGCAATGCTGCTCCTTTCTATTTCATCTTGACTTAATGTCATTAGTCTTCTTTCACAGAAACCTGAGCATTCTTTTCCTAATTTATCTAAATGGTACCCTGACAGCAGCTCCCTTGATCAAGACTTTGCCATTTATGTCTCTTCTCCCGTTAATCATTCTCTGAAATGAGATTTGTAGTAAAAAAGTATTAAATCAAGTCTGACTGCCTTCAAATTTCTTGACTTTCCGGGACTCTGGATGCTCACTCAGGCTAGGTCCTTTGGAGACACCGCGCTTTCTCTGGTTTACTAAACAGGCTGTTAGGGCTATTTTCCTACACTGGAGAGTCGAAGCAGGTTTTACCATTGGTGTAACTAAGCAGAGGTTTACAGGATGCACCTATGACATCCAGACACCTTGCTGTTTGATAGTTCTCTCAAAAAGTATCTATCTTTGTCTATTTCTGGTTATACATTTTGAAAAATTGAATCTGGAAGCAAAGTGGCCACATGATAATTTTTCTTGTCTGCTTCTTGAAAACAAGAATTCTCTATTATGCAAAATGTCTACACTGATCTCCAGGTTCCCAGCTGTCCTCTTCCCTTCAGATATTGATTTGCTATCACTTCATATGTGGAGAGAAGAAGGTAAAAGACTAATGATTTTTTGGAAAGTGGTATTAAAAAACCCAAACTTTTTATAAATGTGGTCTACACCTTATGTTTATTTGCCTCATGTTTCATGAGGTCTGATTCTGAATGAAAATCTCCAGCTTGTACAATGCTGCAGGATCTCTTCTCAGCAAGATGATCCATCTCATACAGGTCAGACTTGTTCTCTGCGGCCAGCAGATATTTGCAAGTTAAATTCTTACTCCCTGTGTCTGAGGTGTCTGTGGCCTGGTCTCTAAAAGTCTAAAAGGCCAACCAAGCCCAACATCTCCATTCCTCTGACCAGTGAAGTCTCTACATTAAGAGTAAAGCTCATTTGTGAGGGAGATGAAACTTTCATCAACCTGAGATGATAAAATGAACTGCCCCAAGGGAATAAAAAAATACTACAATATTTGGCACCTTCCACCCCAATGTGAGGCACATTTCTTTATGACTTTGCTGGCATAAACACGAATACAAGAGCCTAAACTTCCTTAAACAAGAAGTGGTATTAACCACCTTCTTCCAGCTTGGGGAAAGGTGGGAAGAAAAAATGACACAATAGATGTGCAGTCACATTATTTGGTTCAAGGCCAGGAGGAGCTGAGGTTTGCTGTGCTCAATATGTTACAGGAATGTACGCACGTGTGTGTACAAAATAGTTATAAGACTAAATTCAGATCTACATATGTACAGAACAGGGTAAAAAAAAAATCCAAAACCCAAACGAAAAAACCCCATCAGTAAATTAGTAAATTCCCTTAACAATACACTTGCTAACATTAGGACTTTTGTGACATTTCTTATGACAGACCTGCATTTGTGGTTAAGCCAGAAATGATCATTCAGCTTTGTCGAATACCACTGATTTTTAGGAGAAACAGGCTTACAGTCTGCTAAATTCAAGGCAAATCATCATCCAGTTTCTTATAGTAAAAATGGCTGCATTTAAAGCATGTTCTTGCTATTCGGTCTAAAGCATTACAAGACCGAAATGTTCTGTATCTCATCTCAAATTTTCAAACAATCCAATATCCAGGCTATATATAGATATATTCTTGCTGTTCAATCTCTTAAAAATCAATCAATATTAATGTGTCTGCCTTAAACTTTTAAGGTCATTGTCTCCCTTCTGACATCTTTAACTACATCAACATCACATTATATCATTATAGACTCATGAAGCAATGTACTTTTACATTTTTGCAAGATAATGTCTCTTTTGTGTTTCAGTTTTTATCATAATATAAATCTTGAAATGTAATTTGCATATCTTTTGTTTAGCGAAGGAGACCCCCATTTAAGACTTTGTCATTTTAATACATAGACTTAAAAGTGGATGCCTTTTTAAAGGAAATGCACCAAAATATTCCAATTTATTCTTCAACTGAAGCGGCTGCTGCATCAGTAAATTAGTAAATTCCCTTAACAATACACTTGCTAACAATTATGGTCTGCCTGCCTTGGGCTCGCTTGACAGTAGGGCTGCCATCTGTTGAGAAGTCCATTCATGGATTTTAAAGCACTATTTATAGGGTTTTATTTTAAACATTGCAAAATACCTCTTTGCTCCTCACCCTTCCCTCCACTTATTCTGTCTTTCCTGCCCTCTGTTCATCTTTCTTTCCACCCTGGTAAAGAACACCGAAATACTTCCAACACTGAATTGTCTCTCTGCACCAGCAGCCACATCACAGCAAAAGGCTTTCGGGTGCATTCAATTCTGAGGCAATTCTGGCCCATTTTTAATGGCTGGGGTGCTCAAGCACAGAGGAGGGAGGACACTTATGGAGAGGAATGGATAGAAATGAACAGGATCAATCAAGAAATTCAAAAGCAGCCATGAAGGAAACAAAATCAAGACAATGAATGGGAAAGGGATGCTAGGAGCCCCAGCTCTGGATAGATGGATATTTCATGAATTCCTTCAATAAATAGGGAACCTCTAGGGAAATTCAACACCTGGCAATCTTAGTGGATAGTGGTGCTGCAAAGAAAGCATAATGTTCACCCCTCTGGTAAATTCAAGCAATTAAACCCCCTTAAAAAAAAGGCACTCTTAGGCTTTCTGCCCAGTAAACTCACAGTGAAAAGTAACTTTAATAAATGTTATAAATCTCACCTCTGAGCCAACAGGAAATTCAAATGTTTGCATGTGCAGGAGCCGGAGAGTTGCTGAAACAAAAGGTAAATGTGTGTATTAGAATAGGTTATGCCTATACTCTGACTGGACAGCAGTAGAAGCATGAAGCCCACAAACATAATGGAATTTTTGAAAGCATCCTTTCTGCTGCCACCTTTGACCATTTCTGTTTGTGCTATGCTAGAGTTCTCCTTTGTTTGGGAGTGGGCAAATTTGTTTAGTGATGAGTTTGCTGGCTCAATGAATTCAGAATTACTCCTTATCACGCAACATTATTGGAAAGCAGTTTTGAGTTTCAGTGTTTTAGACTTAAAACTAAATAAAGAAATGGCAACAAATATCTGTGGTTTGTAAAACGAAAAGATCAAAGAAAAGAGACTGCAGAGAATTTTTGATCAACACCCTGACAAGGGGTGTTAGTTTTAATAAACAGTAAGAATTTTAGGCCATTATGAAGTATGAGATGCAGTCTCAGCTGTGTTTCTAATTTCCTTTCTTGCCTTTACTGCTGTTATATAAAGCTCTGTAGTGACGAAAAACATTTATTGAAAAAATCTGAACACACCATTTGGGATTACGTTACTTCATCTGCACAAAGTCTTCCCAGCCAATGAGAAATATTTCTTCATCCTCCATGTTGTCAAATTCTGCGTATGGGACAAACAACTGGACAGAGATGCACTTGTATAGTGAATAAGGATATTGTTATTGGGTCTGATGACTGATCATGGAATGGTGTCGTTTCCATTGTCATTCTTTTAGAGCTGCAGATAAACACAGTCAGAGCTTTGTGCACCTTTTTTTAAAAAGTGGATTTAAGAATATAAAACCCATAAATATTTGGCAACACATCCTGTCAGAAAGAGGTTTTCTGAAAAATTTCTGGTAGCACGTTGTATACCAAGCCAGGTACACAACACACACTCTACAGGCTTATTGAAATACAAAAGGCCATGAAAATTAAGGTGAAGAAAAAGTGAAAGAGAGACAGAAGGCTGGATGGAAGTCAGTTATATTTGTTGCTTGAATTATTCACAGGAACCAGGGTGTAGGCCTGTTCATTTTTCCACTCTTAACTTCTGGGGCCTTTCAGGTAGGCAGAGAGGGTCGGTATGAGAGAAGTGTCTTCAGAAATCTCTTCATCACCCTTGAAAAAAGCTAGGAATTAATTCTTTTATTACAAGATGGGCGCAAGGAACGCGTCTCTCTTTGTTATAATGACTCTATCAGTGGCTTTCCACCTACAGTATTTTTCCTTAGGGGATCATCAAGATTATTAGTAATTATTACTAACAAGCCATTACTATGAATAATGGTAATTACAGTATCATTTAAGGACCCTAGTCATAATCACTGTGGAAAACTTATGAGCATAGTGAAGACCAAGGCTTTGCAACAGCACATCCAAATCTCATAAGAGAAAATGAACAGGCACAGAGTTATCCTCCATAGCGGACGATACTCAAAGCCTTTCGTCCCTAAAGGGGATGCAGCAGCATCAAATGGCAGCATCAAATCCAGTGTTTGTCCACAGACAAGTGACTGACAAATTTTAGCAGCTATTTTTGTTATAAAAGAAAATAAAAATAAGAAAGATAGCTTTTCTCTTTAAATTTTAGGATTTGGGAGGATTGCTAGAACCACATAATCCCATCTCTAGCACCAAAAAGTTCTGGTTGTGTGACATCTCTGATTACAGTAAATACTTTGTATAAAAAGCAGTGCAGATTCAGGTATCAAATGGATCATGGATGCATGGAGAACATTCAGCCATTATCGATATTCCACAGAAGGGCAACAAGTTTTTTTCCAATCCAGTTGGCTTGATCTGTGTGCCTTATTCAATAGACCTGTAGTTTTTCACGTAACAGGCAGCAAAGCCCCACCTGTTACAAGTTAATGTCAAACATGTGGTCAGTGTGGACACACTTTAATTTTCCCACTTTTTACATTTGTTTTTAAGGTTTTCTCTCAGGAACACATACCCTCCCTTCTCTCTTTGCCTCTTCACTGCAGCTCTAAATCCTTGTCTATCTTGCTTTCCATATTCAGAGTCATGACAGAACTCTTCTAAAAGTACTCTGATGACAATTTCTGATCTGGTTTTCTACTAGGATAAGCAGAACTGCATTTATAACCTTCTAACTTCACATACATAACTTCATAACTTTAGTTTACAACTGTATAAAATTTTGTAAGGTTTTATTTTTAAAGGATGGCCTTCTCTTATCTTAACATGAGTTAGGAAGTCACACATTTGGGGTTTTTCTGTATATATGTAATATACACTATGTATGCATATATACATATTTTATATATATATAGTTACAAATTAAGAGATGCTTCTGACAAAACATAAAGAGAAGACCTTTCATGCCATAAAAAATGGCATTTGCAACTGCAATGCAGAATATACCTCAAAGAGTATGAAAGCGCGGACAGTTCTATTTCAAAGAAAAACATTTTCCAACATAACATGCTGCTGCTGTGTTTGTTAGAGATCCTGTTCATGGGGGTCAGCATAAGAAACTCAGCACTACCTTTGCAAAGGTGATCAGAAGAACTCTGCACAAAAGTACCTCTCCTTCTGCATTAGAGGGGAAACTGCAAATCAGATGCTCACAAGTATATCCATCAAAGCAAAAAACTTATTTTTGTAAAACTACATTTAAGAACCTAAAATCACTCAAAAAAAAATTTACAGAAACTGGTTATCCAACGTCTTTATTACAGCATTACAACCTCTGGCATTATAGCATCATAATTTCTGGTACAATCCAGATGCAGCTGAATTTCAATATACAAACCCTGGTTCTTGCCTGTCAAGCCCCACATACCACTTCACATGAATTCAACAACAGTGCAGGGCTAAAAAGGATAAGCATTCAGGGCTGGAATCATCTGACAACCACCATGTCAAAGCTCTTACAATGTACAGAGCAATCGCCAGTTAAGCCAGCTCTGTTATCTTAAGTACAGAATCTTTTCCAATGCCTTATTTCTAGAAATTAGGAAAGCCTGATAGGCCTTATCTATTTGCGTAGTAAAGTCTACTGTCTAAGTTTTTCATGTTGCCTAGGTTAAACAACTTTTAAATGAATCCTACCACAAGTACTTACTAAGGAGGAAAAAATGCACATCATGGGAAGTCCTATTCACTTCAACTACACAAATTTTGAGTTTGGTTTATAGATTTAGGTTTTTTAACTAGATTTCCATGAACCATTTTTGCTTATTTGCTTGTTTTTCCCTGCTGTGAAAAGAAAAGCAAAAATTCAGTAAAGGTCTGCTTTGGATCTGAAATTTTGTGTGACAATATCTTGTAATTTTTCGGTTTCGATTCATTAAAATTATCATGTTATTATACACTCCCCTTTCTGTGCAAAGTCTCAAGATGCCTCTCAGGACTTTCAAGAAGTAAGTGCGCTCCCCAAGAGTAGAAATGGAATGCAAAAAATATAATTGTTGAGATTCAAGCTACAAAGTCACTTCAGAGTTTGCTCATTTTTAACAACCGATGCATACTTGGTGCCCTTGTTCTGTATCAGCCATGAAAATAGACGTAAGATGTGTTCTTTGCTTTGTTGCTGTCTACATTAAACATTTTTGCTGGGTCCTTAAGCATTAAGATGGGCAGAGCGAGTATGACAGACAAGTTGCTATTTCAGACTTGTAACAGCACCTGGAGGGCCAAGACCTTTCACAGTTTAATAGCGGACAGAGAATCACGGTGGTGATCAGGGTCATGTGGTGGGTGAGGCAATCACTGACACTGAAATGTCAGATGTCACCGTGACACCTGTAATAACCAGGGCTTACTTCCTTCAGCTAAAAAATATCCACAGAATATGGTGAATATGCTGCTGCAATATGTACCTCTTATACCTTTGTTTCATGCTATAAACATATTAACTCCTGAAGGCTCACAGTGCAAGAACAGAGCAACTAACCCTCACAATACATTTTACATTATAGGGGAAATATGACAGAAGAGGGTTGTTTTTTAAATCGCGAGAATTCAGCAGAAAAGTTATTATTTGCTTGTTATTGACAATTCATTCCTCTGAGATAGAATAACGTAGTTACTAGAGGATCCCAAGGAGACAGCTGGCAGTGATGAACAGAACAACATTCAATCCGCAGCAAGTGTACATCATAAAACAGGCGCCACTGGATTAAAAAGTAACCTTAAACTGTTTAGTGTACACAAAGGCAGCCTAGTCAAAGCACTTCAACAATGATTTAAAATCTCAAGTTAGAGGCCAGTTTCAACCTTCAGGGAAGCCTTCTCTATTCATAAGGAGCTTAACTAATCATAACTTTCCATGACTTATCGGAACTGGATGCAGTGTGTTGCAGCATGATAACTGAGCTCTAGAAATGTAACAAAAGATGCCTTTTTTATAAAAATAATGGTGAGACTAAACCCCAAATTTTAATCTTTGAACTTGGTGAGGGAAAAACATCCTGCTACTCATTAAGTGTTTCCATTAGCACGCAGGGAGTCTTAGCCAGGCAGCTTCGATGTTACCGAGTGATGTGTAGGGCAGCACGTGTATCAGCAAAGGGGCAGATTTCTGAAATCCAGTCCCACCATGCTACATAAAGTGCATCACCAGGAAACAGAACAGCCAGTATCAGACACACCGCATTTTTTCCGCAGATAGCTAGCTATGGAAATAGGTGAGTTTACCTGGAACGGATCACTTTCAGTTGGTCTAATTGCTCAGTATTAACAACCTAGTGTTTAAGAAAACCTAGTATTTACTTTTTAACATGATAAATACTCTAGGCGTAAGAAAGCTTCAGAGTGAGGGTTAAATACAGTCCAAAAAGGACCAGATTTCTATCTGTATTTTCTTCAGTGTAGTTCCAGATGCATTAAGACCTCAGCAGAGACCTGCAAGTACTATGTACAGCTTGCTTTTATCTTCCGGAAAAAAGGCGGGGGGAAAAACAGTATGAAAGAATGAAGCAGTGCCAAACGCTACAAGAAAGGTTTAATAATAGAGCCCAGGGTCACAATGTTGCTCTTATTTGCCCTGAAATATATCGCTGAACTTCTGTATATTCATATTTGTTTACATTATAAATGTACTAAATGAGCTAATTATAGTGATCATAATTTACAATTAAAAACAAACAGTTAGAAATTTCAAAGGCTTTCAATATCTTTTCTTTAATCATTCACCCAGGCTCAAAATATGCATTTTTTAGATTAAAGCATTAAAGTTGCTAATTATATTCTCAGAACTAACAATTATTTCTTTACCCTTTTACTACCTTCTTCTGGCAACAAAAAAATGTCAGCACTGATTTAATTTTTTGTTATTACAGGATTAAAAGAAGTTTCTAAAATGCAATTAAATGTGCCCTATAGCTATAGTAACTTTCCTATCAGCATCCAAAGCCTCTTCACTAAAACAACAGCATAAAAAAATTATTCAGACTTTCTAGACATACTTTTTTTCTCCTTTTATAACACATTCCTTTGGTGATTATCTCCAATGACAACTCAACCATCTTAATGAGACTCTGTGCACATCTAGATCTTGGTGAAAGCAGATTAATAGGAGAAAATGGAAGTTAAAGAGGCTGTTAAGAGTGCAAAACCCCGCACATGTCAAGCACTGGTTCTTCACCTTTGGGAGCTTGGTTCAACTTCACCCTGAGGCCCTAAGTGAAAAGTTCAATAGTCTCAACTATGTCCCTACTTGATATATCACAAAATCAATTATTTTATGGTGCTACATTTGGTAACCTATGCTCAGACAGAATCAAGTTTTTTCCCATTGGGAATTCAGCAATTATCTACTCAGTGAATTATTTTCAGATAAAACAGAAATACCTGCTGTCAGCAGGAGTTTCTCATTATACTGCCTATCAGTTTAGTAGTTGATCTGTTTTGCAACAGTGATGTTGCACTCAGACCACGCACTATTAGCCACCGTGAGATCACAGTGATGCATGGTGATGGGACACCAAAGAATGATTCAGT
Organism: Chionis minor; assembly: GCA_013398295.1. NCBI lineage: Eukaryota > Metazoa > Chordata > Aves > Charadriiformes > Chionidae > Chionis > Chionis minor. The sequence continues at coordinate 212,097 of VZSF01007805.1, read as the reverse complement.
GTCCAAATTTGTACTATTTTGCAAAAGAAAAACAGCCATCGCAAGCAACCAAAATTATGCCAGAGAAAAATTGTAGCAAGGCATGTAACTGAAAATTCTACAGTTGCTCAAGGAGTTAGCTTCCTCTAGATAACCCCGATGGTAAGGCCCTGTGTTTAATTTTCACAGTTGTGAACACCATCTTCTAATCGCCACCAACAGCACGTTTGGCCCAGGCTGCAGACGCACAGTGATCCACCTTATTAGTAGCACTCCCAAATCTACATCTTGTGTTACTTAATATGATATGCCTGTTGCTGGAGTTGATATATTCAAGTTAATTATTTTAAATTGTCTCCAGTCTAAATACATAGAGCTTTCACATAAGTGAATGCCAGTCTGAAGAATAAATACAAGTCACTGAGTGGCTTAGATATGGAATATGCATTCTGTATGCTGGTGCATGACTGTTTAAATCAAGCCCTATTCACTCCAAAGGACCATTTCATACCCTGCAGTGGTCTGTCCAAACTAAGCTCTGTTTGCTCAGTCTAATTTTCAGTGGTCAGAGTTTTGTTTTGTAACACCACCAGCAACAAAATTAATGTTAATCAGCATCCTCTGTCAGACTTGGCTAATGGCATACACATTCATTGCCCCCGAAAGGGACTACTTAGTCCTAGGACCAAATGAGTCAGCACTGATACAGTCCTGTTGTAGTCATTTTGTGGAATCTGTTTTGCTTAAAAAAGACATCTTTCAGCTAAAAATATTCCAGGTTTTATTTTATAGTGGACAATTAAACAGAATTTCGATCTCATTCTCTCTAAAGCAGAAATGTCTAGATATGAGCAGTGAAAATGATGGGAGCCTTAAGGGAAATCTCAATGTGCAAAGATTAAAAAGACAGAGACTGCCCAAATAAAGGGTGGTGTAACAGAGAGAGGCCACATAATGAATGATAGAAAGACAAGAAGTCAAAATTCCTATTTAGCCTTACACATAATAGAGGAACATAAGGACATGCAATGTCACTGAGAGGATATAAATTTAAAAAGAGTACCAGGATGAGTTTTAGTCATGTTGACTTCTTACTACTGCTCAGCTAATTTACACTTTCCCAGCTATAAAATGGGGATAATATTCTTGGCTTCCCCCATGCAGAAGAACTCATCGAGGAAGTATTCAGGTAGTTCTATAATGAAGAATGCCATTGAAAACAGTAAAAAGAAATTAATAATTCCAAATGTAGTGCAGGTTTGGATTACATTAGCTGGCATGGCAGACAATAAATAAGGCCTAAGACTACAGACTAGGCAATGAAGTTAAAAAGAACTATTCAACACCTTCCTTATTCTCTGCAAATCCTCGCACTTGTATGCAAAATGAGGCAAAACTAGTATGTGATTTGTAAATAAGGATGCTGTCGTAACACATACCTGAGGGAAGCTGACATAGGATTGTAGGGCCATCCTCTAAATTGGGAGTGCTCGATCTTCCATCCTAAAGGACTTGCGATGTGTTTTTTTAATACACAGTTACAAACAAGTCACCATTTCTACAAAAATAACCTGATTATTAAGTTGATTGTTTGCAAAATAAAAGTGAAATGCTTTCATTGCTTCTCTAGAGACATGCAAAAGATTTCATTTGTAGCCTTTGATTCTGTGAGCATTTAGTGAGTTTCTCATAGGAAAAATGCACTGCTAGGAGCATTTCAATTTCTCTGTAAATGTTACATTCCTCTAGTGAACTCTATCAACAAGCCCACTCAAAGCTCATGCTTAGTTTACTGCATCTTGCCAAGCAGACTCTTTCTTCATCAGGACCAGAAATATGCCCATTAAAACAGTGATGAAGAACGATGGGACAATTCAGTATTTCACAAGTGCAGAACCTAATGTACCTACTCTAATTTAAGGAGGCCTCTGGACAGTCATCAGGCCAAAATCTTGATGGAAGGATTTTGAAGACTGAATAAATCGTCTAAAATAAAACAAAGGAGTAAGTGTATCAAAAGTTATAATACATACTTTATTTAATGTGTAGTCCTGAACAAAGGGGACTTACAGCAGGCTATCAAATCTGATTGTCCTTTTAGAGCATAGCTGGTATAACACAGCACATGGCTTTTTGTAACAGCTCAGTGGGAATATTTCTTGATATGCAGATGGGTTTGAAAATATAAAACCTCAAGGTAAATTTCTGGATGAGACGGCTACAGCTCAAATTGTGCTTCTCATGCCTTCTTCTGGTAGGTTAGAGGTGGTGAACTGGGATGTGTCAGAAAGGCATGAGATGCTGCATGTAACAGAAGGCAGGGTAAAATATTAGGAAACATTGCTTCACCAAAAGGGTTAGCACTGCAACAGGCTGCTCAGGGAAGTGGTTGAGTCACCATCCCTGGAGGTATTTAAAAGATGTGTAGACGTGGCACTTAAGGACATGGTGTAGTGGTAGACTTGGCAGTGTTAGGTTTAGGGTGGACTCAATGATCTTAAGGGTCTTTTCCAACCTAAATGATTCTAGATTCTTTACACGTTGCCCTGAGATGTTGGACTGTTACCTTAGTATAGTCAAGTATGCTGTCACCGTCCTTTCTGAGCTTTACTGGTACCTCAGGATGAACTCTAAAAAGTACTGCCATCCACCAGGCCAAAAAAGGTGAATGGTTCTACTAGAGCAAATCACTGTCTGAGCACAAACCAGCTGGCAGGAATACGGACTGCCCATTGCCTGTATCAAGTCAGGAAATGTTCAGAAGGAATGACGGGAGGCAACGGGCAACTGGCAGATGCTTATTCACTGAGGGTAAGAGGGGTGCCATTTGTACCGTAAGCAAGCTGCCCAGCCACACCTAAACAAAATCCTACTGAGACCATCCACAGGTTCAGAGCAGCATTCACAACAACTATTATTCTCCATATTCACTGGTATTCCTCAATTCAGGCTGAATCTGGACACTTAAACAGTATCATACAGGTTTGCCCTCTGAATAAAGGATTCATAAACCAAAAGGTTTTCAAACTATACGTTAAAACTTTCCTGCGTGATATGCTATTCTATTGTTACAAAATATTGTTTATTGTTCAGAAAATAAAATCCACCAACTGTTGACAAAAAGCAATGAAAAGGATCATGGCACAAGGGCGCTAAAATAGCTAGAGAAGCAACTAGTTAGGAAACTTTATGAAGGACTATCCCAGGTCTCCTGTCTACACTGGTATATATCGGTGGTTTTATCTAGAGTTAAAAAGGCAAGAATCCATTACAGAGAAAGTCCACAGCATAATTAGAAAACAATCAACACTTTTTCTAATGCTGATTTTTTTCTTCACTTTAAACTGCTTCATTGACTTTAATTAAACTTGCCCTAGGTTATGAATCTAGTAAGCTGCAGAAATATTTAAAAATTAAATAAAATAAAACCATCCTTCTTGTCAGGAGGGTTCTCATGAGCTTGCTTACCTGTACCACACTTCTGATTTAGAGGATTTTGAAATTATTAGAAATGCTGTACATGATACTGCAAGACTGTTGTTTTTTCCTCTTGAATTAAAATGACCTCCCACTGCCAAAGTAAGAATTACTGAATTAAATTGTTGAGATTCTCTCCACTGCTCTAGCTTCACTGCAGAATTCCTTTGCTGGTTTCTGAGAAATGGTATGAAGCTGTCATCACAGACTTTTATACCAGCCTTTCTCCCTGTTTTGTCTAAGGTCAAAGAAAAGGAATGTTGTATATTTAGGATACTGGCAATTTCCACGCCAATAGCTCAGTCCAAGGTCAAAAGTACATGACACAGTCCTTGGAGAAATAAAGAAATGGCCTGTGTCCTGCCTTGGCCTGGGCCTGACTCGTGAGAATATGATCAAAAGTCGTAAGAATGAGAGTGAATTGAATAACTTATAAAACATAATCATCAAGAGAAAAGAAGGTGGGAACAACTGTATCAAATATATTCCAGTCTGGAATCATCTAGTTTCATTAGATCACAGCATCACAGAATCATTGGGGTTGGAAGGGACCTCTGGAGATCACCTAGTCCAACCCCCCTGCCACAGCAGGTCCACCTAGAGCAGGTTGCACAGGATGGCAGCCAGGCAGGTTTTGAATGTCTCCAGAGTCGGAGACTCCACCACCTCTCTGGGCAGCCTATTCCAGTGCTCTGCCACCCTCCAAGTGAAGAAGTTCCTCCTCGTGTTCAGATGGAACTTCCTATGTTCAAGTTTGTGCCCATTACCTCTTGTCCTGTCACTGGGCACCATTGAAAAAAGACTGGTCCTATCCTCCTGGCCACCCTTCCTTCATTAAAATCCTAAATCAAATCAGTTCTGGTTAAAGATGGGCCTGAGTACCCCCAAAACATTAGGAAAGCTCCGGTCTGAATTAACTTTACAATTTGGTCTGCCTTTGTTTTGAGTTGCTCACTGAGACATCCTCCAAGGAGCTTCTCAGGGACAAGTGAGAAGGGTGCCAAACCTGCACTTTTCTATGTCTAGAAATGTTACTAAAACAAAAATGTATTTCACAAAAATTCCAAAGTTTGCTAAAAAAGTACAGAGCACCAATTATGTGCAACTGCGTTCATTCCTTGCGCCATGGAGTATTGTAGTTTAGGTATTGATCTGGGGTTCAAAAGACTTGAATTCAATTTTTGAACAACTATTTCTATTTTTTTCTGCGCACATCCACAGAAGACAGAGAACAGAATTTCCATGCCTTAGGAGGCTACTATGTCCTACTGCTTTTAAGGTATTACCTAGACATCCTCACTAAAGTCAAAAGAAAAATCTTCATAAAGTTCAGTGACACCAGGATCAACCATATGTATCTGAAATTTAACAGATATTATGTCTCCAAATGAATACGTTCATAATATGGTAATCTGTTATATCTTGAATATGCACATAATGTTGATGTGATGTGAAGAGTTTTCCAAACTGGTAAAGATACACAGCACAAGCAATTTATAATAAGATACAGACTCTACTTATGTCAGCTCAAGCTGTTTAATACCACAACAGAATTATACCATACTTTATGGACATTTTCCTTCACCAAAGTCTTTGAGAACTTTCCATTAACTTCAATACATGCCAGAACAGGCCTGAGAGCAGGAAATGAAGAAATATACTGTACCCAAATGAAATTGCACTGGGAATTTAGGTAGGCAGAATGTAATTATTCACACTTGAATTTGGACAGAGCACTGGGTTTATATTCCCATTCTGGCAAACACGTAACAAGAGGAGCAGGACTAGTGGCTCTCCTCTCAGTCAAAAGATAAGACTTAAGAGAATGATCTGCTTGCTTAATATTGAGTAAAAGGAATGAGTGACATCTATTGCATCACCTGCAAGAACTGCCAAGAAACAAAACGTATTAAGTAAATAATCATGGGTTTGGGGACGTTCATCTAGAATATAGTCATTGCTTGTGAAATAGAGAGAGGTTTTGAAAAATTAGAAACTTGGTTCTTTGCTGGTGCATGCACTTAGGCACATATGCAAATGGAAAAGTATGGTTTTCCTTCTTTTGTGGACAGTTTTAGGGGACAATCCCTGAAAACCAGTGCCTTTCCAAAATACTAATACTCATCATTTCTGTATTCATTGATGCAGATGAGGACACCAAGAAGCACTGAAAAAACAATGGATTCTTTTGCAAATGTACTGGATTTTAAAATAACAAAAGATTCAAAATATTGTAATACAACTGCATTAAATCCTAGCAAAGCGGATCCATTTCTGAGGTGGAACATGACAGCTTTTTAGCTTTCTACAACAATACGTGACAGAAGAATACTATATTCAGTTGATACCGTAGGGCGATTTATGGAGGCAGAATGTAATAATATAAATTGAGTTTCAGAAAAGACACTGTGACTAATCTTGCAAAAAATGCTACGGGATGTTTAATAATCCTGGTGGGTCAGAAGCTGTTCTTCAAAAAATTCTCTTCAGACTGATTGTTATTAAAGTATGTATTGCATTTGGTTCATTTTTCATTTAACTATGTAGTCTAAAACTGCTGTCAAGTGCAAATATTTGAATTGTAATTGGATACCCATACAAATGGAATAGAGCCACCAACCCTCAACCAAAATTGCAGAATCATAGAATATTTAAGGTAGTAAATGCCCTTTGAAGAACCACAAGACAAGCATCTGTCCACTTCCCTTGAGCTATCCCTAGCAGTTCTCATTGATGTTTATTGTTCCATTAATCAAAAATAAAGCAGGAAGAATAAGGCAGCACACTAGAACTCCTTCCTTGAATTCAGTCTGTTATCCTCCTCCATTGCCTCCCTTCAGCATTTAAGGCTATAGTGCTTATCCATTAAACTACGAGTGGTAATTTTGAGGAGATTGAAGCAAGAAGAGAGGAGCGGAGAACATAATGTATAAAGTTAAGGGGCTTGACAGAAATCCCTTAGAAATTAGCCAAAGTCTATGTTTTACTTACATTGCCTCTGTACTAGTCCTAGTGGAGAAGCAGAGAGGTTTCTGCAGTACTTCTCTCACTGTCTGCGGGAAGGCTGCGACTGCACACGTTTGAAGTCCCGGTCGGAGCCTACACAGTTTTACAAGGAGATGAGAAAACCAGACACCATTCCATGGGTCTTACACATTTTGTAACACTACAAGATGCAGCCCTCCTACTTTACTGTGTAAGACCGGGGTCCCTGCGCAGGCTGAGGCCTCCATGGGGCCTGCAAAGGCCAAGGCCTTCGTGGGGCTGGGAGTGTGGAGGCCCCATGGGACGGCAGGACAGGGCCTGGCAGCCGCGGCCTTTCCCGCCCCCAGCCAGGAGAGGGACAGGTCGGCGCCACCCGGGCAGCCCCAGCCCCGGGGATGGGGCATCTCCCCGGGGACAGCGATGGGCCGAGGCCAGGCCAGGCTGTGGGCCGGTGCGTGGGCCTGGCTCAGCGGTGCCCATGGCCGGGCAGGGCAGGGCTGTGGGGAGATGGAGACCGGCCCCCTGCGGTGTCGCTGGTGCAGGGCTGATGGCCCGGCAGGCTGAAATGGCGTTCTGTCCGTCCTGTCCGTGGGCAGAGTAAGGGAGCCCCGAGGGGGCCGATCTGGGCCAACGAAGCCTGGTGGTGCCCTCAGGACCCTGATACTTAAGCATAAAAACAACCACAAAACCAAACAAATCTTACACTCACTTTGTTTCATAGGACTTCCCTTCTTTTCATTATGTATTTTCCCTTGCATTTCCCCCTGCACTTTCTTTATGATTCAAAATTGACTTAGCCATGGCTTTCAATACTGCATTCAGCTCTTTTCAGTTCACTATTCTTAATGAGAGCAAATGAAAAAAGTAACGTTTGTGCTTTTTCAAAGGCTATCCAAATGGGCTGAGATCCACTTATATGGTATCCATTCCTTGGCTTCACAAAAAACCCAGTATTTTTGTAACTCTGGAAAATTTGCTCCACCTAAAGGTTTGGCTAACACTAGCATTTTCATTCCAGATTTTGGGCTTCCTATAGTGCCATAAAGTTTTTGTTAACAAACCCACGAGTTCCGTAAAGAACTTTTCTCTGAAGGTAAATAGTGAGATGTTTAATGTATACAGTGTGTCAGGTTTGGTCCCAGTATCTTATGGCTCTCAGCCTTTCCTACCACACAATACAGTCTGTGGCAGAGACCACCCAGCAATTATTTTTTTCACTGCATTTCACATTACCTCTTTGTTAAGTTCAGTTGTAGACTTCAACTCCATAAGGTAAAATATTCCTAGATACTTAATACCCTGTGGTTTTCAATCTATATTTAAAACCTGTCTTATCCACTGATCGTACAATATGTTCAGGGACATAAACTCCAACTTACCTCAGTTGATTTGCCATTCAGATATGCTTGCAAAATTCTCAGCTAGCTTCCACGGATTTTTTTTTATGTTCTAGGAGCTGAAATAAAAACACCATTTATACTGTATGATATTTATTAGAGGTGGATAAACAATGCATAGCAAATAACTTAGAAAACTATTGTTTACTAAATATCCATGAGCTGATCGTGATTCTTTGAAATTATTCAACATTCTCCACTTGCTGCTGGTTTTACTCATTGCTTTTGAACTTATGTATTTCAAATGTTCAACAGTCGCTAGCCAATCTATGTAGTATAGTTCTGATGAATGTGCCCGAGTAGTGATTTTTAAAATTTTCACCAGAAAAATCTGAGCATGTAACTCTGGTGATACTAATATTTGCCTTGGCTTTGACAAACATCTATGCAATGGTTTCTGAATTAGTTGCAACCACACTTGGATGTACCAATACAGCAGGACTGGAAGCAGCACAGCATCATCACTGCAGTGCTGTCCCTGATTAATTACCACCATCAAGATGGAGGATGTATTAGCTCAGGTGCAGCATCACTAGACTGTGGCTCTCTTGCTTTCAGAATCCACGCTTGTAACCTCTTAGGATGCTGCCCCACTCCCTGTGGATATATTATCCCCTCTGGAATTAGCTTGGTAGTGTTTGTGTTGTGCTCTAATATGAAGCATTGTGGTAAAGGTACCATGTTTTCTGGCTACCAACAGAATCTTCAAAGTCAGCTCTTTGAGGGCTTTTCTCTTTCATAGACATAAATATTGATATGAAAATGAACTGTCCTACTATTTGAAGGACAAAAATTAAATACACATAATTCATAGGACAGTCCAGGGATGGAATTATTCAAAAGTTACATATATCTGTGAAAAAGCTTTCTCTTCTTAGACCTACCCTTTCTGAGTTAGAGGTATCACGAAGCAATAAGACCAGAAATAGGTTTGACACTCAATAAAATCCATTTAAACAAGGAATACATTGTATATCATAATTCTCTACGCACAGAGCTACCAGTACTAATGCAGATGAAAAAGAAAACCAGAAGAAGGGTATTAGTGGATTTGTTAATGCACATAAGTGTCAACAGGTGTGATCAACTGGAAAGAGTCAGGTGTTACCAATGTATTGGTGCTGTCACAGAAGAAGAATATCCTGCAGAAGCCTTAAACATGAAGTTAAAATTGAAAAGCTGTTGAAATCCTCTATCAGCCACCACCTTACAAGTATTCCACGTCTGATTTAAGGCTGGAAATGTGCCAGGAAAAAACCCTAGTACTTAAATATGTGGGTACTAAAATACTTGAACTTAACTCTGATATCTGCATATTTAGGATTTTATGTTCCATAAAGATGTCATGTTTGAGGGAGGCAACCAACCCTGTTTCCCTGTAGATATTCATTTGTAGTTTCAGCTAAACACAGCACCATCAGAAAGCCATCCAGTTAAACTATTTTATTTGTATCATCTCCATTATACCATTCTTAGCAATGAAGGGTTAAGATTATCTGAAAAAAGTTCTTCATTTTGAGACCATATAACTTAATGAGAAAAAAAAAATACAATATGAAGACTTTAACAGAGAAAAACATATATTTAAGACTGGCAACCCAAGGAAAAAGTCTGGAAAAGAGTGCTATTTTTATACTAAAATATTTAATCCAATTAGTTACTAGTTGATGTTACATATAAAATCTAAAAATAATCTTCAGGTTTTTTTCTTTATGTTTTTCTGAGCATACTTCATTGCTTGTGCAAGTGAGGGATTAATAGGACTTGAGATGGGAAAGCACAGTGTAGATTGGCACAGAGCAAAGTTTTCTTCAGCGCGAGGCTGTTTTACTATACAAGGCTGTTCTACTATACTTGCTTGAGTCCTGATCTACAAAAGCCCTTCTTTGCCAGTCCTCACAGAAGTCAGAGATCAGAAAACATTTGTGAGATTTCTTAATTCCAGAACATTGGGATAAACATCAGTTCAGTCCATGTAGTTATCATACTTTTTCTAGTATATTGTCTACTCTGCACTCAGTTATAAGCCCATCTAGTGATGACTTAGTGTAGTTCTCCAAAAAGTCTGTTCCACTATCTAACAGAGAGCACCTTGGAAAAAACTTTTCTTCATATTTTCAAAAATCCCCTCACTTCATTACTCCTAACTACATATTCTTTTCTCAGTCAGTTATGGGCAGTGATGGCTAGTTATAGTGAAGTATCCCAAATAAAGAGGCAGTTTCATAAAAAAAAAAAAAAGACACAGATTTACATCTCTGAACTTTTCTAAATTCCAAATAAATTCTGCAAAGAAGAGCTATTGCATTAACTCAATTTGCCCACATGGTAGAGAGAACAGAATGGTATTCTCCAGAGCAAGCCAAAGTACAATGTGTGAAATTCATTCTGGTGTAGAGTACTGTGTAGATTTGTGATGGCCAAATCACACATAACTCCTGTTTTATAACTGGATACAAGTTGCTTGTTCTTTAAATGACATACATTTCACCCAAAATGTCTATAAAAAAATAATGGCCCTCTCTGGAAGATACACAATGTGCCAGCAAAAGAATTTCCTGCACTATTACCCAGGCTGAAACATTTTACCATAAAGCAAGACCATCTATGCAGACTTTGGTTTTCTTTAAACTCTGTAGGTCCTCAAAACTACTACCTCCTGATCTGATCTGCTAAGTGGCCAATGCTTCTTGAAATCCCCTTATTGGCAAAAACATTCTATGAGGGCATAAGCATTTTCTGTATTGAAATAAATGATTCAATTTTATACAGTAAAATTAGTACAAAGGGCTAGCATAAAAGTATACAATTAAAATCTACTGAGCAAAATATTTCTGTAACGGGTATTTCAGTGTTTGAAGAAAGCAAGTAGAACAGTGCAAGAGTGTTTCACAGGGAATTTCAAAATCTGGTGTTCTTTGTATGTGGAATAAAACCCCCCAAATATGTTAAAATTCATCATGCAGCAAATTCTGAAAAATTGCATTCTGGAAAATCAAAAAATGTCCTGTGATAACTTCCAAAGATATTCACGGTGGGTGAAGAACTCTCAAACTCCTAGCACGCTGGCACAGCCAAGACTTCCAGATCCCTGCCTACTTTATATTATATATTTTGGACTAAAGTGCAGCTAACTCCCTGTACACCTTGGGAATTCCAAATGAACATCAGTGCTTGCAAGCCAGCCTGACTGGCCTCTAGTGACTTGAGTTTCTGTTGGTCTTCAACGCAGGTTGCTGAAGAGCAGGGAGACTGAAATTCTGGTGACCCAGCGGGTTCCACACAGACTGCCAGAAAGCCAGGAGGGGAGATGGAGAGGAAAGCAAAGCTTTGTTGGATTTTCACTGCAATTGTATCATCTCTGCTAAATTTTTTTCATGCTTTGCATTTCAGAATTATTTTTTTAATCCTCTTTTCTTGCCTGCACCAGAGGCAGCATCTAGGAGATGGTCATATAAAGAAAAAAGCACCAATGTGCAAGTGAGATCAGACGTACTTTAAATAAACCATTTTATTCTCAGAAGTGGGAATATACTACTGAGACTGAAGCTACTTGTGAACAGAAACCTTGGTTTCTTATTTGTCTCCCATTCTGGTATGAAGCAGTTAAAATAATAATGCTCAGAAAAGAATGACTTTGCAGATGTTGCATTTGCAGCAGCAAATTTGGGCCATGCCAGGAAGAATTAGAATAACCTGAGCTGTGTGCTACAGTCTAATAACATGCCACGCACAATACAAAATCCCGCGCCTTTGGTGAGAGTATTTTTTTGCCAGTGAAGTTTCTCTGCCCACAGAAGATCTATGTTAGAACATTATTAAGCTTATACCTGATTTTTAAAGTTCAATCCTTCACAATGCAGGCACCAAACCCAGGATTATAGTACAGGAATGTACTATAATGTATAAGACTGCACATTAGGAAATTACTCCCAGTCCGGCTGCCATACTGATATCAATGCAGCAAAAAGTGTGTGGTAGAATAGAAGGTTTTGTGCTAGAGAACAGATAAGTGACATGGATTGAAATTATGGTAAATTTAAATTGATGGCCTAATTAGTATTATCTCTTTTTGTATTCTCTGTAAGAAATATTATCCAGGAGGAACTCATTTTGCATTAATGTTGATATAAAGTGTAATTCTGTAGCATTTCCATTGTAATCTGGCATTAATTAATGCATCATTATTCTAAAGTGTTAATTAAATTATTACAGAAAGGGACATCTGCCCCAGTTCAGAAAGAAAAGTATGGTGCATGAGAATTAGACTTTCAAAGGTCTGAAATGGTGTGCGAGTTCCCACAACACTGGTAGAGGCCCAAAACCAAGCAGAAATACAGGCATGATGAGCTTGTGGCTCATAAACCACAGGTGAACATCAACATTTGCTCACTCATGATGGAGTCTGATGACAGCATCAGAGCCTCAAAGCCAGGCAGTCATCAGAAATCTGAAATGGCAAATTTCTTAGATAGTAAATTAAATACACTGTACACGCACTATCAAGAGCTACTCACAACAAATTCAGGGAATTAAATAGGGGTATGAAAATATTCACGACTTCTGGAGGCTCCGCTAAATACTCCACTTGGCTGTTGGGCAGGAATACCACTATATAGCCACTGGGAGTGCCAAGGCAGTGTCAGCACTAATTGCAAGCAATCCTGCACTCCTCAGGGTTGGTTGTCTTGACTTTCTGTCTGCAGTCCTAAGTGGCTTCACCAAAATGTGAAATCAAGCATTTCAGTTGTTTTTCTTGTTTTTATCAGCTGGGTAGTACCTGTTTTCAAACACAGAGTGGAGAAAACTCAGTCCTTTATCAAAGAATACACCGTCCAATCCAATGGCCAGCAAAATCTGTGGCAGTCTAAGCACTGACTTCAGAGAGAATTGGCATTTAAGCCTGCGTCTGAGAATTGCACAAGCAGATCTCTGAGGGAATGCCAACGGCAGCAAGTGGGGCTCTCTGCAAGGGGCCACACACACTCTGTGGGATTGGGGTCTCTGTGAATTATTAAACTTAATTATTAATTCAAGAAAACATTAATCTAGAGCATGAAGCGTGAAGCAAATTCTATGCGATGTGACCTACCTGCCAGCTGTAAACCAGAACCAGAGTTGCTCAAAATGCTTCCGGGACGTGGCTTCCATAAGATTCGGTGTCTACACTATTCAACAACTCTGCCTGTTTCAACAATTATCACTTTCTTTTGTTACATTTGGGCTTGCATTGAAAGATCTTTAAAATGTAAAAGTTAAATGAGGCTCTTATAAAGAAGTGGTTTGGGTGCAGTATATTAAAGCAAAACTTCAAAGGAGCTCAAGATACCTTTCAAGCTAAGGTACAAAAATTTAAACAAGAACAAAAGCCTCTCTTGTATTTTGAAGCATTAATTGTTCCACTTCTGTTGATGTAAAGTGAAAGGAGAAGCTTTTAGTTAAAAGCACGTAGTATCAACCAGCATGGAACGTTCCAAAGTCTCATGGAATGATTTTAGCTTTGATATAATGGCACAGGTGAATCCCAAATTATAATGCTTTCTGTAACATATGCAATAATCGTTGGTAGCTGAATCCATTAGATAAACAGTACTGCTTGAAGAGATTATTGGCATAAATCAGTTTCACCTTTTATATTTATAAGATATTTCATATTTATAAGGTATGTCATAAGTTTGTGAGTAGTGTTTGTTACATAACTTTGTGAGTGTTGTTTGGTATTTCATAGCTTTGTGAGTGAAGTTTTATATATCATTATAGCCTGGTTTTCAAAGGATAAAATACATAACGTTGCACTGTTTACCCTTTGGCCCATCTTTCAGTTCCCCTCCTTTAAGGATGGGGCAAAATTGCAGAAACTGGAAGGATATAAATCTGCCATAACTTTCATGAAAACTGGCACCTGGGTAGTAAGGAAAGAGCCAAATTAGTGCTTCCATGGAAGAGAGGTTTCAACAGAGAATTTAACAGTTCTATTGACTATTGGCCTCTCAGCTGGCTGGTCTGTGGGCAGTTCAGTGCCAACCACAATACGTTAGCTTGCCCACTTGTAATTAGTCAAGGATACTGTGGAGGGATTTACGAGACATATGAAGTAATTCTAAGTTCCACGTGCAAGCACATCATGGAATACACTCAGAGAGGAACAGTGAGTTGTTTTGGTGCAGAGGTACAGCTAACTGGGATACAATGTGCAAAAACACTGCATTTTTTGGTGCTGCTATTCATGAACAACCTGTTGTGGTATTAATTGAGCACACTAGTAGACCTGCTCCGTAGAAAAAAGTACATTATATGTACCGATATGCCTAATACTGTATTATTGATAAAATATACAAAACAATCATTTTAATCTATAATGCCTCTAACTAATGCCATGCAAGATGAATGTGATGAAGAAGAAAAAATGAGTATCTTTTTCATATCACTTTTTTTTTTGCATCATGGCAAGAGTATTCCTACTTTAGGCAGTAGTTAGACAAACTAAGATAGAAAAGATTAATTTATAGATTTTCTTAAAGGTAGATGCTGGTTACTCCCACTGGTAAAAATGGTCCCAATTTTCAGAAAAGCTATTTTTTTCAGCTTTTATAAGCTTTAATTTGATTTGTATGCACTAAGAATGTTTGAAAATGAGGCCCAATGTCTTTCCCTCAAGAACTGTTACTAATGGTATAATATATATGTACTCATAAGTTACATGTACAGAATGCTGTGTTTCAGTGCTTCTCTCTCTTCTCTACATTGTATGGGATGTCAGTTAGTGGAAATTATGAGAAAATGCGCTTAACAAATCCATGAGAATCAGTCGTAACTTTAAAAAAGGAAGTAACGTAAATCAATAAATACAACTAAATTCCCAGTCTCTCCTCTTCCCAGCTAGAAAGTACAGACCTTCTAGTTCCTAGGATGGAGCTGCATGATTTTTGATTTTTATATTGAACTGATTATGCTACAGAAATGCCTGATTAGTATGGTAACATCAAAAGTTTGTTGCTGTGCTCAAGATCATTAACTTACATAAATGCTACTGCCCCGCATGTTGTTTATTTTACAGTGAACACTGGTAAAAATGCAGGCTTTACTATATATATATGAGTTATTTTACTACTCAGCTTTCCCTGCCAGATGTTTGAGTGGCCAGCCAAAGCTCCAGAGATATACAAGCTTGATCTACATGTATGCAAAAAATTAATTAAAAAAGTAACCTAATACTGTCTCTTTTGCTCATTCTTTAACAAAGTGACAAGGTATTTTCATTATTTGCTGCGTACTTATGGATAATAACAAATTAAGTGTTGATCAATCAATATAATGATCCATTTGACCCAGAAATAATAACAAGAGAAGATATGCAGAATTTCTAATAAAATTACCATCCCAACAGAATTTGAATTCATTACTTTTGAAATGTAAGGCAGACAGTTCCCTTCACTAACATGGACTTGAACTTGCAGAGGGTAAATTATCAGAGGCCCTTGTTGCTTGCATGCTGCAATACAATTTTATTAAGAATTACAGGGAAAAATTAATAGGCACTCCAGTGCTCAGAGTCCTGAGGTACAGCATGGCTTAGATCTTGGCACAAACTTGGGAATATGCCCTGCTTGGAGTATGTATTCTTTCAATTTAAATATTATTAATGTTGTGGGCAAGGTTAAAAGCTCAGCCCATGTCACAAAGCCAACCTGCGAAAAGCCTCAGAACCTGCCAAATGATCTGAGTTTGTCAGCGTGCAGTGAGCATGTTTCTTCTCTGGATGTTCGGTGCTAATGAATGAGTTACTGGAAGTGCACATTCCAGTGCTGTGCTCCTAGCATCCTAATACAGTGATTTCCTTTCGGGAGGAGTTAAGAATTGCCATGTCTCTCTGTATAGTGAACAACCTAATGCAAAATCATCACGCAGCAAGTCCCAGTAAGCACAAGGATAATCATTTCAGGTCAAACTCGGTGCACTGAATTCACTTCCCAAGTACTCACAGTTGTAGCTCAGAGATGAAGCTGTCCTTTTCATTTCTTCCCTGTCTCTCCTTTGTCCAACTTAAACTCACAAATCTTCTGGTTCCTACAATGGAACTTTTAGATTGAGCTGATAACGTTACAGAAATGCCAGGTTATCAACCATGTTAATCTCAGCAGGGTGTGCTAGGTTTATCTTCTGTCATAGAACAGTGTAAACTAATATACAGATCCTGGATTAAATGAGCTCTCACATTCTGGAGGGAATCCAGCCCTGTAAGCATACAGCTCTGTGCTGCTGTACGTATATTACTTTCTAGAGCACAGTACAGTGTAGATGTGCCCATCCATTCCCTCTGTCACCATCATGATGTCACAATGTTCTGGGGGAGAAATGGAATTAGCTACAGGAATATGACTGCAGGGGAAAAAAAAAAAAAAAGGCCCGGAAATAAAAGGAGACTAAAGACATATTTACACTTAATTTCAGGAGACAAACAGCTCAAATTAGGATTAGGTTTCCTTGTTTTGTTGTCTTTTCTGTCCCCCACTTTGTTTGAATGGGGAGCATGCTCAGCAGAACGTCTTCTAAATCATTTCAAATTCTTAATCTGAAAGTGTCTCCCTGCAATCCTGGCCAAACTCTCATCTCGTGATCAAGCAGTTCCCTGTTTCAAATTAGAGAAAGTAAGCATTCAAAACCTATGAGCCACTGCCTGTTACCAAGAACGTCAAAACCTGTTAACTGATGCTGTTCTTTAGATCAAAGGCCAGAACAGCTGATTTAACTCTGAAGTGGCCCTTTAGAAGCCATATAACTGCAGAGATAGACATGCAGTGTTTATAAACACAACAGAGGCAACCTCCATTTTTTTAGATTCCTAAAAAAAACCATCAAAAAGATCAGTCAACAGATCTGGCAAATTCAGGTAAATTTGCTAAAGAAGCAAATCAAAAGATTTCTCAGGAGGATCACTCTTTCAAAGGCAGTTTTCTACTTGTAAGCAAGAGAACTTGGATACTTCCACGAGGCATAACTGGAACAGAACTGCAAACAAGCCATTATCTAAACTATGATTGTTTATTTTGCTCAATTGAAAGCCAAGGATGAGTATGCAGGATTTAGGATTCTTCTTCAATGGTAAATCCAGTTTTATTTTCTCCCTCACCATTCAGTATTCTTGCAAATGCTCAGGAGTACAAAACCTTTCTATTCCTCTGCTCATTTTTTCGTGTCCTAGTTCTGTTCAAAGAAATGGCAACCATTTCTTTTGGCCTCTGTGAATTATATGCCCAAGTGAGGTGATGTGAATTCAAACACAGGTTGACGAACACACGAGTATTACTGGTCTGTATGTGGGTGCGGGAGATGGCAAATGTACTACAGAGGAGCAGCTGCCAGAGGTAAGCATACAAAATGTGGCTCCTACACAAAAGAATGAGATTTTCAGAGAATCTGGTGGAAAGCCCGACAAGTACATTTTGTTGCTGCTAAAAGAATTTATTTCTGCTGAAACCTATAACTCCTGGGTTAATAAAGTGAACTTTGATGGGACTAGAGGGAAATATGGGCTTCCCAGGAAAGTTAGGACAAACTTAGATGCATTTCTAGAACACAGATTTATGGAAGTGATTGAAGCTGATAAGATCAAAACCCAAGTTAACACTTTCCTTTGCTTTCCTATCACACGCTAAATAGACCCCTGCCACAGTTGGCCTGCTACCAATAAAACTAATGATGCCTGTAAACAATAAATTTCACAGAATCATCAAGCTCACACAATTAGTATTCATGCATGTTGTTTTGCTTTGAATTTTGAGGGATTTTACAGAGCCTGTTATTATGTTAGCGCTAACTGACTATGGAAATAGCCAATGGCTTGTCAGGATTGACTGCTAAATCACAAGGCTCAAGGAAAAAAGAGACATGCAGAATCCGAGTTAGTGTGATCGGGTTTGTACATTACAGTGAGTACCTTGGTAGGAGTCTCCAGAACCGGTAACAATGAAGGATCTTGACAAGATTGACTCTGCTACTAGTTCCAAAAAGTATACATTTATACTATTAAAATGCTAAAACTGGTGCATTCTTTATTCTATTCCCTCTTGCTTATTAGTTCTCTATCTAAAGCTATGCAAACAATCAGCATGTGCCCTGCTCATGTCGGGGGTATATCAATACACTGCAGGAAAGTCGAGCACAATGAAAACCACTAGTTTGGCCGAGCTGATAGGCATGTTAGAAAAGAACAATCTTTTTCTGTTGGGAAGGGGGAGCTTTCCAGATGCATCTAATAACACATCTTTTTCTGCAGGCACTGAAGGCCGGCTAAATGGCCTTTCTCGCGACATATGTACAGAGGAGGCTATTGAAAAAACCAAATACCTGCCAAGCAGGGATGTGGCAGATATAAATCAGGACATATGATAAGCCACATCTGCATTTTGGTCACGTGATGGGGATATTTCCTTACGTTCCACAGGGAGGGCAGTAACAGCTCTAAGGAAAAGAGCAGGTCATGGGTTGAATGAATAGTTCTGGTGAGACAGATTCAATCCGTGGGCTTGAGGTCAAGCTACAAAACACAAGTCTATGGCTAACATATTCTCTGCTTCTCATAAATTTAGAGCACAGGTTAGTTTCTGAAATTTAGGCAGGAAGCCATGTTTCCACTACCTCTGTTTCTAATTTTAATGTTGAAATGCCCATCCCTACCTAACTCTTTTTTCTTTGATAAGTTTCACAGCTTTCCTGATTTCTTTCCACCCTTATTTTACATATGAAGTGTTCAAGTCCAGATCCAATTTATATAATTTCTTTTTTACCATAGGTTACTCCAGGCTTCTTTTTCAATGACTTTTTTTTTAATCTTTTCTTACTTAAGTCAATCCTACCTGCAGGTAGATTATTCAGATATTGGAAAGTTAGACTGTCTTATATATGGGCCTAAAACCATAAAAGGTAAATAAAATTCCTTCACTAGTTGTTGAGTATGTATGTATATTTATGTGTACGTGTGTATGTCTCTGTGTGTGTGGGCATATATATATATATGTGTGTGTGTATATATATATATATATGAACTCCTTGGTACCAGATACATTAACTTTTCCAAAATATCCATTGGAAAAGATATTTTTCATCTTTCTAGTTCACCCATTCAATAGAAATCAAACATCAAAGACACAATTAGACAATAATCTTTTAAATATTTCAAAATCAATTGACTAGGGTGCCTGAAAATGAACACTGCTAAGGAACAAATCTTAGTGGCTTTTCACAAGTAAAAATCTTTCTCTAACCAACATGCATTTTTAGTCTTGGAATTACTTTAGTCCATGAAAATGTCACATTTCCAAAATAAAGCACTGGCAATATCTAGAGTCAATTCAAGATTGCTTTTGTGTAATTCAAAAATTACTATGTGTTCTTAATAAAGAATTTAGAATTATTTGTATTTTGCAATAGTTGTATTACAAGCCTCTATGGATCTATTAATAGCTTTGTATTCTTAGCTCTGAGCTAAAACCGTCCATGTAACTTTATCACACAAGAATATTGACTTTCACAAAGACCTACCTGCTTTACAAGTTTTACTGGGACAGCCTTTTAAAATGATAAACCAGGGAGATATAATCTCTTAAAATTAAATCACCACACCTACTTCTTTTTAAGATACTTACTATGAGCACTATTGAAAAATGTGCTTGCTTCTATACTGAAGAAAACTTGACTGGCCCAAAAACCAACTCCATTTTCAATAATGCCCTAATTAAAGGTTTCCTCCTCTGCTAACAACATGGTTACATAATAAATTGAAAGAACCTTCAAATACAGAGAAGTACACAATAACCACTTACTGTTATTAATAGGGAAAAATTAAGAATTAATATATTTAAAATGATAAGCATATATTTTTTTCAAAATGCGTATTTGGAAAAAACATGATTGACGAAAACATGTTTATCTATTATTTGTTTTACTGGTACGAGTCATGTGCATGACTCTGATGACACACAAGATGCACAGAGCAAACCTCTGTTTTCCTCTATGATTCCTCAGTTCTTAATTTCACAAAAAATGGAAGAGGAGGATCTGAATTTCACATGTTGATTAGATGGTATTCACTTAAAGCAGTTTTTAACAAACTTTACTGAAAATTTCATTGAATCAAGCATATGGTGCCCTAAATCAACAATATATAATTCATTTTGTAAATCACCTGTATAAGTAAATGCCAACTGTAACTATCTGAATTTCAGGTCTGAGTTAAATCTTATATATTTAGAACCGCAATATGCGAGTGACACGGTAGGATCTTGTTTATTGAGATACAGAGTAGAACCTAAGGAACTGATATTACAGTGGAAAGTAATCTAAATTGCTTTCACAGAATTTCTACTACTTTCAAGTAATAAAAATGTTACACTCTACGCTCTAAATAAAATCTTAGTTGCTATCGACAGTTAGTATGAGATTCAGTCAGAACTACCAAGCTGTGAAAATAAGGCCCAACTTCTGTTGTTTTTGTTGATACATTTGGCATCCAATCATGAAAAACAATGTCCATGTCACTAAAATGGCCTCCAGGCATTCAGTATATCTACATCGAGGTTAAACATCTATGTGAAGATGTGACAGCACACCTTATAAAAGATATTATTGAGTAATATAGACTTTCTGTAATAACCAAACAGTAAAGAATATAGCTTTTTAAAGGTCTCCCCATGGCTGATCTCATGACTCAAAGATGAGAGACTGTGCTGCAAGCTAAGTAATAAAATCTGGTGGATACTGTGGGCTAGCTTGTGACAAATCATATCAAAGTATTATTAAAGAAGGAACTTGAGACCCAAGACTATTATTGATTCTTGACAGAATTTCTTATAAATAAATGTTGCAATCTGATCCTGGACTCCCAAGGCCCTGGTAGAATTCTGACTATTATAGGGCAGGTTGCAAAACAGTAGCATTATATTAGTGAAAGTTGAAAGAAGCATATTCAGTGTCAAACAGGTAGCATGGTCTAAAAAGACCAGTAAGAAGCTGTTTTTCACAGGCCTCATACACCTACAGCTGTGGATTACTGTTTAAAATGGCAAAACAATTTCTGAGCTTATAACAGGGCTGTGAACGTGTTAGTGGAATGAATCTGTGACCCTTTAGAGCACTAAGGACACACCTCCATTAGTGTCCATATTCCTGCACTGAAGAGGCTGATACAGTCAACTGAAATGACAGGGTGATAAATATAAAACCACTATCATCAATAAGACTGGAATGTAAAAGCACTTAGTTTCAGCCTAAGTAACTCACAGAAAGTTTGGTTTCAAGAACCAATGTATCATCCATCACTACTCTACCTTCTGTTGACAAAGTAATTGTAAGATATCTAGAATGGAGGTTCAATATGAACTGACATTTTTGAAAGGAGGAATTGTGTGCTGCACTTACTCATTAAATGTATTTTCCTCCACTAAAGATGTTTCCTTTTTTAGTTTATGTATGAATAACTTTAGTTAAAGTTCCCTTGACACACTGACTTTGCTTTGAATAGCACCTATGTTCATTAACATAAAACCTGAAAGAAAATAATTTTAATGCAGCTTTTTTAACACTTCAAAAGCCTTTAACAAATTGATCGAGCACAATTATGTATTCTAAAGGGAATTGTAAAGAGATCACACAAGGTTGAAAAGTTCTGGTTAATAAAAAGAAAAAAAAATCCTAAGTAAAAACAGGCACTCTGTGTGGAACTTTGACGCACAGTGGAAGAATAATAAAAGTATATAAAAAACCCCTAACGTCTCCCTATTTTAATACAGACACACAATTATTGTCTGTATTATTTAGTGCATACAAAACACCATGCTAGCTTGATAATGTAAAAAGAAAGAGTAGAGGTCAAGATAGTCAGAAATTAGAGAGAAGCTAAATTACCAGTCCACTTACTTGCTTACTACTGAGACTAGTGAGTCAAGGCAAACCTGAACAGCTACTTAGCAAGGAGGTCACACCAATTTATAAACATGGCTGTCTGCCTTCGGGCAGGAATAGATCTCATAATCACGGCATTTTTCTCTTAGCTAATGGTATCCTATTACTGGTATTATTTTAAAAGACTGTATGATAACATTATTCTTTCAAAAACCTTATAAACTAAACCAACAACCCATTGCAGCTGAACGGATCAGCTGATACTGAATGAGCCGTTACCAAATGGGAAATAGACTCCGACCTGCAGAAAGCAGTGGGTTTTCCCTATATTTATGGGCCTAAATTTATATCTGATTATTTTAAAAGAATATTTTAGATGGTGCTTTTGTCACTACAGATTACTGAAATGCAGCCACATTGGTAAAGAAGCAGAATAAAACCATCAGTAGATGGAAAGAAAGATGGCTACAAGCTCTCCAGCCCCTCACTTCACTCGATATTGAACAGAGACCAGCAACCACAGATCTTCTTTGTTTGCATAAGGTATTTTCCCAGGATGGCAGAAGCTCTCCTTCGGAAGATGCTGTAGGAAGACCTCCATTTGCACACCCTTTCTGACCACCACCCTGTCAGCAATGCTGAGAGCGGACATAAAATTGCACAGACTCAGAACTGGATGGACGGGGAAATGGACTGTGTGTGGGGGCAGAAAGCAACTAGATTTGGGCAACTACAAGTTGCTTGAATCTAAAACCCGTTTCCTCCAAGTCAGCTTCTCTGTGCTGTTGGGAAGACTTTGCAGACAGGTCTAGCATACCTTGAGGGATTTGTAGCGGTACAAGAGATGCTTTTTGATGAGGAGTGGAGAACGTCCTTACCGGTATCTCAGAGGATTGCAGAAGAGCTCAGTGAACTGCGCTGAGGACATCTGCTATTCTTAATAGACTTGAAAGCTCGGCAGCAGGAATGGGCAGAAGTCAAAGAACAAAAGTAGGCGGCACCGCAGGGAGTTAGAAACGGAGCGCTCTGCCCGCACGCCAGGCGGCTGGGCCTGGGCTATCTGCTGACCAGCGCTCCTTGCAGGAGGAAAAGGAGAAGACCAGGCAGGAAGGATGTACCCAGGATGAACATCATTCTGCTGGTCACAGAACAACATGAAGTAGCTACTAGGAAAGTTACTGTTAGGAAGAGACTTGCATTGGTGGATATGTTTTTCCTACTATTGCTATCATAAATTCTCTATTCTCCCCCAAATTTTCTCTGTTGCGCATGCTGGATGAGGGGTTCTAAGTGGGGAATTGTCAGCTTAACTTCAGAAAACGTTTAGTGAACCTGGGCTTTCAGTGTTAGGCTTGACCTAACGTCTTAGTTTTAGAGAGCTGCTTTGACCTGCCTATTCTTTGTAACCGGTGACAACACTGGGCACAAGGGATACATGACTGATGGTTTGCAACAAAATAGCTATTACTTGGCGTGAGATCACTATCATCATTTGAACAAGATTTGCATTTTGCTGCAGATAAGGGGGAGTCTGGGAGTAGGCAGGTGATGGTGTCAACAGCAGGAGTGTGGGAACAAGAGCAAGCAGAGGGAGGGCAATCTTTATAGCAATCTCCCAAAGGCTGAAGGAGTAGGAATGTGGAACTTGCAACCCCACAGCCTAAGCACTCATCCTCCCCGCTTCCTGAAAACCCGTCTTTAGAAAGGACAGACAAAAGAGAAACTCCCAATCCATTTCAAATGCCTCCTCCACTCTCTAAAGTATCAGATGCAGTGAGATAGGACCCCAGACTAAACTAAGTAATGAAGAAATGCTGCTAAATTTATTTTTTAAGTATTTCAGAGCTGCTGACTCCACTCTAAAGATGTCTTTAAAATATTTTGCTTAGAAAAAAATCAAGTTTTGCCGCACAAGGTTAATACAAAATAAGTAGGATCAGAAGTATTTCATACCTCAAAAATCTTAAAAGTCTATGAGGTTATATTGATTAAATAGGCAATAGAAAGAGGACACCACATCCCCCTAATATTGGCAGCAACAATAGCACTGTGAGTCAAATTCTTTTACAAACGTGCACAGAAACCCATGCTTTCTCATAGTTCTGCTAGGATGTATAGGATGCCTGGAGGAATAAAATACCATTCAGTAAAATGAGGATGACAAAATCTGGCAAAGGATCGATGTTAGAAGTAAAGATAAGTTCCAGCAAAGTATGGACTGAGTACATGTTTTGTTTATCTATCCAATGACCCTACAAGATGCAGGTTTATTCTGTTAGGTTCCAATGTGTTTTTCTGGATAGGCTGGAAGGGATGTTTATTTCTTTGAAACTCAATGATCTCTGTTGAAGCATCTTTAAAACAAAAACCCAAATTAAACCAAACCCAGATTAGTGCCAAGGCATCTTCAGAGATGATAAAATGAGTATGATTGAAGTTGAGATTTAAAAAAACAAATCTGTGTGTCGATAAATATAGTGATCAGGACGAGCAAGAGGTGTCAGACAGAAAAACCTGCTGCAATGTTTGTTGCTGCCAGCGCACAGAAAAAAAGCCTAGGAGAGCTTGTTGAAAAATTCTTAGGCAAATTTGCAGAGCACTACAGAATGATGTAGTTGTTGTCTTCAGGGGCATAGCATTTGGGTGGACAATGACCAATAACACAAGAATCCTACACAGAACATTCCTTTAGCAAGATAAGCTTCTTGCCTCTCCAGCGATGCAAGATCAAAAATACTGCATCCTTCTCTACTATATTTTATCATTCCACAGGATCGGTTTTGTCAGTGATGAAGCCAGTTTAGGAGCTTCCTGGCCCTTCCCTAACATAATCCTTCCGCCTCTTCCCACTCCTATATGTACACACCCTCACTTTTAGACTGGCAGTTGGTTAGAAGGGAAGGGCATGATCTATGAAAGAGACAGCAAAATGGTTTGGGATTAACACCTTCTCTCCCTCAGTACCTTCTCTTCCCCAAGGCTTACAGCTTCCTTACAAATGGAGGTACGGGCACAACCGAAATGGCGAAAAGAAGCAAATGGCACAACAAGGAACATCCCGTGTAAACCTCACTCCTGAGGAAAACAATCTGCAGTTACAGTCTCATCTTGTGAGTGTAGACCTTGGTATTGAATTAGGAAGCAGCATCAGACTTTTAATCACTGTTTACTTTAATTAAGCACAAGGTACTAATGTATTCAGATACTAAATGCCAGTCTAAACAACGCAATGCCAAGTAATGGCATTCAGGTTACCTCTGGGAAAGTCTGTGTGGGTATTAAAAAAGCATAGCTGCCTTTGTTATGCTTTCTTCATTCCTCCGGAAACGGCTGCAGAAATGGTATAGACACAGCAAAGCTCATACTGAATTCCTTCTCTAGTTAGGGCTACTAAGAAGTAAGAAAAGGCAACAGTTAAAAAGTCAAAGCACAGATTAACAGCTGTCATGTTGCCAGTTTAAGGTGGGAAAAGTTACTGGGTTATGAAGAGTGAGGAAATAAGTAAGATTTTACAAAATACATCAGGAGATGAAATGTAGGAATAGTCTCAGCAAAAAAAAGGGAAAAGGAAAGGACTTAAAATTGGATGTGCTGCCAGGAAGTGAGGAGGAAGAGCTGGATATCAAATTTATAGGTCCTTTGAGCTCCTGAATGAAGAATTTGGAGAAGGTAAAATGTCACCTTCATCAGTCTCGGCTGACTTGCTATTCTATTGCCAGATGGGACCATTATCGTCTGATTGAATTATAATCATGTCAAAACTCTACTTGGATCCAGGAATGAGCTTTCAGAAAAAACCCTGAACCAAGGCAGAGCTTTCCTGCCTTTGAGAACTGCAGAACACATGACCTGAAACGGGATTTAAATGTCTGTCTTTGACTCTCTGAAACACATTTCTATAAACATTTGTTACTCTTGGTAACTCCTGTGTACCTTATCTCTATATTTATCTTCTCTTTGTTTCTTTCTAATCGATAAGATGGTTATCCAAAGTTTATTTTCCTGGAATACCAGGAAAAGTGGGGACGAGAGGGGATTCATTTTGGAATGATGTGAAAACAAAAGGTAAAATGTTCAGCAAACCAAAAAGTCAAGTGTTTGGTTTAGATGACATGCAAATTTTAGATAGCATTTCAGCACTATTTTGTTTTGTCTCAGTCAACTGATTTTCTTAAAATAGAAAGTTATTTCAAATAACAATGTAATCACTATATTTTGAAAATGTTGAAACATTGTTTTGAAAATATTTGAAACACAATTAAATATTCTGACTTTAAAAAATGAACAGTTCTTGACAAACAACTCTACAAAAAAAAAAAAAAGTAGTAAGCCTGTAGAATTTGTTGCTATCATTAAATCGTAACTTTCCACTGGTGAATAAAAAGGTTAGGGTCTCAGATGCTGACATACACCTTCTGGGCTCATTCATTCATTTCTTCTTTGCTGTGTTTCAGGAGCTGAGGAGGCAGTCACGGCAACTGCACTTATTCCAAGAAAAAACTTTGAAACAACGATTCTGATGGTAATTTCCAGATGGACATAAGACATTATATTGCTGCTGGCATGTCTTCCTTTTTGAAGGAGCAAATGTCAGACTTACAAAGTGATCAGATTACCCAGTGAGGAATACTTCAGCTTTGATTTTTAAATTTTAGCAGAATAAGGATATTCTAACAGAATAGATCGGAAACTGGTATTTGTCTCCACAACCTTTTACATCTACTGCCACCAGAATTTGCGCAATTAGGTTTACAGCATCAAGAAGCTGTGAGTTATCTATGTCACGTATATATTCACTACAATTGGATAATTATTCCCTTTTCCCTTTTGTCAAGAGTTAACAAGTGTGTTTTTGCAAGCTTTGCGTCATTCTCATATGCTTTTCCTGGAAGGGATGCCTGGAGCTGATCATGAGCTACCCAGCAAAGTATCCCACTCCTGCTCCCAGACGTATTTGGTATCAACAGCACTGTATCATGTTGTTGCCAAAAGACCCGATACAGGCTGAAAAGTACTTCCTTAGCATCTCACAGTTTGCCATTATCTGAAATATATTATCTTTTTTTTCTAATACAAGTATTTCTGTATTTTCAAGCTGCATGCACTTACATCTTCAGTATATAAATCACGTGCAGTGTAGAAAACTGAGCATATTCTCATTAATGGAAAGCTCAGCTACAAGTAAGTTATCCCAGTGAAAAAACTTTTATCTTCTAATGCCATATAATCACAAAGAATAAGGAAATAATGCTCTTCAGGTGGGATTTCCAAGATGAGGTTTAGAAATGGGTGCCTAACTCCCTTAGACATCACAGCCTACAACAACAGATACAGGCTCACAAGAGTGTGTTTCATTTACAGATAAAAGCAGAAGAGGCTCGATGTAGTTTTCATTTCCAGAAGAGCTTTGTTGTGGTTACTCTGCTGACTAGAAACTGTGATTCCCTGAAACATTTAGCCCTTGAGAAAGAGAAGCAGGAGACAAATCATGTGAGGAGTGGTAGGGAATAGCAAAAGATTGAACACTTCTTCAAGCTTGAACATGTTTTACTAAATTTTCATCTCTGTTTGGCCAGGTGGTAGTTGAAACACATTAAATGAAAAGCCATGTGGGAGTGTAACACTACGCTGCAGTTGCACTTTGTGCATACAATTCTTATCTTTTTAGGAACTTATTCCAGATGTTTCAGTAGAGGAAAATAAAACAATTATCTTGGTCATGTTTTAAGATAAGCTCTCAGCAGGTCTGGAAAATGTTTTAATCTGGCCTTCCAGCTCCTTCAGCAAATTCCCTGTAACATTACTTTTCTGAAACTGTTTATGCCCTGTTTTATTTTCTCTGCTATTTGATGTGTGTAGGAAATTCAGCAAACGTGATAATAAAATAGGAATAAAACTGCATCAGTATTTAGTGGCAAATACTTTTTAGTGTTTCACTTCAGTAAAATGTGGCAGTAGACCCTTGGAACCCTTGTTCATAATTAAGGAAAAGATTATGATTCCAATTTACCACTGTATTCTGATATATAGATTACAAATCAAACTTTTACATGAAGAATTTTTAGTTTAAATCCTTACAGAAAAAGGTAATTTCAGCATCATCAATACAACATCAGTATTTCTCAGGCTGTAGGTAGGATTCTGGTTGGTAAGTCAGGGATAGAAGGAAAACACTAAATCTGGAGAAATCCTTTAAAAGTGAGGGGAAATTACATCAGCGCTTTTCATTTTCCTGTGGAAACCGACAGACTGCACAGAGCATGAATGAATCTGAACAGACCAGCAGTGAAGCTCCAGGACAACACGTGTCATCTGCTCCTCATAGGGAGCTGCTGGAAAAAAACACTGTTTTGAAAATNAGGGAAGGGAAGGGAAGGGGAAATGTGGTGTGTGGCATTTATTACTTAGACGATTTGCCTGTAATTCTCAGACCTCCAGGTCTCTTCACTGGTCCATGAATACGTGACTTCTCCCCCATACACTGCTTGCTACAGACATCCTGCCCCTTTCAGCAATGGTCAGTACACCCAGTGCCAGGACTTGGTTTCCAATTTCTCCCTCTTTCCTTTTGATTTTGTTTATACTGTTGGCCTGATAAACATACATTTCCAGTGTTAAACAGCTGCTATGAGCTCAGTATTGCCCCATGATATATGACGCCACATATCTTGCTGAATTGTCCTTCTTTGCTCCAGTCTAGGCCCTTTTCAGACATTTTTTCTAACTATCCTCATTTCATTCCAGCAAATGTCATATCTCCTTTAGCTTACAAATTCTCAGTCACAGAACTCAGGCAGCTACTTTAATGTAATGTTAAATTTTTAAAAATACTTTCATGTTATACATTCACTCGCTTTTTAAGAGTAATTTCAAAATACTGTTATGTCCTGACCAATTTTATTAGTACTTCTCCCCCCTTTCCTATGATCAAAATTAACATCTGTACAAAGAATACACCCTCTCTTTTAAAGGATTGCTTTTCATCTTGAATCATGCATAGAATATGCCTTCTAACTCTATCCAGTGTAAATAATGTGTAAAATAATCAAAGCATCATCATGACCTGACAGCAGAAGCCTTTTGATGAATAGGGTTTTATGTAGGATTATCATATGACATTTCCAAACTACATTATATCTGAGTCATATACTATTGCATTAAATTCTTCTATCATGCTGGATTTGTACATTTAGCAAGTTATCAGCGTTCTCCTTTGTGGTCAGATTTATACAGCAATTGCAATCGAAAGCACTAGAAGTACAAAAGGAAAGCAGAGCATAGGAAGGATATTCTCCTAATGAAGAATCAGATCTTGTTCTGCTGTGTTATTTATTCCTCTCTTTAGCCCTGACAATATTATTGGGTTTGTTCAGAGCACCAGATGCCAATACAGTCCCTAAATACGTTATCATTTACAGTATTAGCTATGCTGAAAAATCAAGCAGTATGACAACATAACAGCTAGGCTGAGATAAATGCCTTCTCTCCTGAACGCCACCACCAGTACATCCCATTCATGGCAGCCAAATTCTCTTTATCCTACAATTTCTCTGCAAGTTAGATAACCTATAAATGCACCATTTTCCCCAAAATTCATCAAGCAGGATTCCTCCAGAGAGTGTATATTGCAGCAAACTGATACCCAATTGGGTGACAGCCATGCTTTCATTCCAAATGCAGTCACATACCTAAAAAAGTGTATGGTTTAGCAGAAAGTGGCTTCTGTGACAGAGTAAACATGACAACTTGTCTGGTCTTTGGCACACATAAAAATTTCAATTGAATGTGTTCCTCAGTTTTCGTCAAGGATGAAGCTGAACCATCACTGCAGAGAATGATACTACAAGACCTAGGATAGGTTAGGGAGAAACAGTCCTTGTTCTTACCAGCTAATGGATTGTCCCAGCTTTATCTATGATGTAAGACTCCATCTATCAAGCACAGTAAGCGATGTTAACTTACAGCTCCAAAAATAAAAAGGCCCGTTTCTAACAGAGAAGTCTTCACAGAACAGGTGTAAAACACCCTCAAACACTCACACACCCTCAAAGGAGTGCTTTAACGCACCTTGTATTAAAGGTGCTACTAAGATAAGAGTAGCTCAAGACTAAGGTAACAAAATGAGAAACAGAAACACAAAAGGAAACTGAGAGAAGGAGGAACAGGACTGAAAAGAAGGGTCAGAGGCTGGTGGTTGGCCCCTACCCAAAAGTCAACAAATGCCATTGCTATGACCCAATCCACACTCTTTATCATGAAGCAGAGGCGTAGTGATATAGTGCTTCTCAGCCGATGAAATTCCATGCAAACGGCCCTCTCAGCAACTTAAAATAGTTCAGAATCCTACCCTCTACTATGGTTCAAAATACACTGCTCTTCCACTCAAAATGTCGTGCAGATTCCTAATTAAAGAAATAGACTTGACCTCTGCTCTGAGCTAATACTTTCTACTCTCTGCATACAGAAAAAGGACATTTAATAAAATAAAATAAAATAAAATAAAATAAAATAAAATAAAATAAAATAAAATAAAATAAAATAAAATAAAATCAATAGCTCTAAAATGGAACTATCTCCATTTACCCTTTCTCTATTAGGGACTGAGTCCCTAGAGGTCCCTTCCAACCTCTTGCATTCTGTGAACAGACTCAGAGAATTACAGGCACTGATGGAGTTTAATTGCTTATCACAGTCTAAGATCTAATGAAAATAGCCAAGTGCTATAAAATAATACGGTTCAATTGATATCAGAGGGAAATACATTGCTTAAGAACTTAAAACACTTTAGCTGCTAAAAGCCCAGTACATTCTAAATTATATCCACCATATCCAGTACTACCTGACAGTTTACCAAGTGCTAAATTCCATCGGAATTAATCCAGAATACTGAATTCATTTTTCAACATTCTGTTCTAGCAATTATTTCCTGTAGCCAGGTTTTGGATGAGCAAAGTGGTACTCAGGTTCTTGCTTTTGGCAATAAATATAATCCATATAATGTTATACATTGACAACATAGCAAAAAGAAAGTCTCCCTTCATAATAAAACTGAGTTGATGTAAGTATTTCCTGTTCAAATGAGTATAATCATGTCTCAGGTTGGAATACTTCAGTATCACAAGTGACAACAAAAGTATTTGGATGAATACAGTAATGAAGAGGTTAAATCTGATTGTAATTAGATTTCAGTATTCATGGTCATGTGGCTAATAGTAAATTTTCCTTGATTAACTGATCCTGTTTGTTAAGAGCTCCTATTAACATTAGCACACTCTATGGTGGCTGTAGAGACACACCATGGACCAGTGCAAGATTAATGAAGGCAGGTACGCATGCTGATTAGAATGTGGCAGTTTAATAAACTCTTCTAACATTAAATTATTTAATGCATTCATGCTCATGTAGGCTATTCGATGGTCAGCTTGACCACCTATGTGTTAATATTGGGAATTGAAATGCAGAGGATGGAAGAAATATAGCAGTGGATGAGGTAATTAGCTCTCATGTCTGATAAATGGGGCAATACCTATGTGTATACATGTTTTAGCACATCACAAATGGTGCTTTCATTAACTGGAATCTCTTGCTGAAAATTTTTGAACGTTTAGTTTGATTTTGATCCCATAAACAATTCAGTTAACTACTATAGCCAGTGTCTGTTTAATATTTGAAGCAAATTTAAAGCGAGCTATAGTGATAAAATACATTGTTAAAATATAACACAGAAATTATCCTTGAAGCTTCAAAGTCATTTGGATGTTCTTCCAGTGTACTGCTTTGAAGCAAAGATAATGTTTAATAAACATTACCTGAAAAGCTACAGCTGTGGGTTGATACTTATTTTATCTTGTGTATTCCTTTCTCCTGTGTCACAAGCAAGTGGTTGTAAACTTTGCAGGACACTTGTTGAAGTCTGAGGCAGATGTCAAGCCAAACAGCTGCTCTTCAAACCAGTTCCAGCATTATCTAAGTCTGCACTTGAGTTACGCACTGAGCTGAATCCCATCTTGTTATGGGGCAACACCGGTCCTGTGTCGTATACTATATCAATTAACATTAAAAGCAACATAAAACAAAAGCAATTTTTTCATAGAATCATAGAATAGTTTTGGTTAGAAAAGACCTTTAAAGGTCATCTAAGCTAACCTCCTCTGCAATGAGCAGGGACATCTTCAAGTAGATCGAGGTGCTCAGAGCCTCGTCCATCCTGACCTTGAATGTTTTCAGGGACGCGGCATCTCCTGCTTATCTGGGAAATGTGTTCCAGTGTTGCACTACCCTCATTGTAAAAAGTTTCTTCCTTATATCTTGTCTAAATCTTCCCTCTTTTAGTTTATAGCCATTACACCTTGTCCTATCACAACAAGCTCTGCTAAAAAGCAAGTTTTGCTAAAATTTTGCTGTAATTTGCTAAATTTTAGGTAAATTTGCTAAAGGTTTGATGTAATATGGTGTGACACGTAATTTCATGCACTGCATTCTGTCTCCTATGGCATCCAAAAGACACCAGTGGGAGAGCTGAGGACTAGCCTGGTAACCCCTCTGCCCAACCCTTTTCACTGGCATTTGAATCTCTTTTCAGATCATTTAGCAAATCTAAATAAATTATGGGAATGGCTGATGGGCTTCAATTCAACACTATGTCCAGCTTCAAAATCTTTAACAAAATATAACCTTGCTAAAGCACTTTGGTGAATGAGCACTTTACTTATTGACTGTGGTCTCTGTCCATTCATTTACAGTAAACCACTCATTTCAAATAGCTTTTGTAACATTTTAAAGATTAAAATGATATAAAATGAATAGCTTTAGTACTGATCAGCCATGTAAGTGCATATTACCAGAATTTAATTAGCCAAGCTATTACGTCATTGCCAAGAGTACAATGTGGCAATATTGATGAAAACAGCCCATCACTCCAGGACTAAGAATCTTACCTAAACATAGCTTTATTAGACAGGATTGGGGTGGAAACTCTGCCTTTCTTGATAAATTTTGGGTGCTATCACTGCAAAAGGTTTAAAAAATATGTAAAATCAGGTGTATTGAAGGTGTATGAGGGACAGAAAGAAATCTGTAAAAAGTAGGCAGCATTTAAAGGCCAGAAAAGTAGAGCGTTGGTAAGAAATAGGGGGACGGCTGGTGTTGGCCTGCTCATGCTCACTTAAGACATCGGAAAGATTCACAGCACAGCTTAAAAAAAGAAGACGACAAAGATGAGTCCAGAAAAGAAGCTGATCTAAAAGAATGGTTTTACTGGATCCTGCTTGAAAGCATGATGGAGGTGTGTAAGCGATGAGAAGAAAGTCAGTCTCAGTTTGTGTAAGCTAAGAGAAGCCTTGAGAGTTCTCCTGGCAATGCTGCTACATGGGGTTTGGTGATGTGGACAGGGCAACTGTTTCTGGCTGGCTTGATGCCTCCTGTATGCAAGCACAACAGGATCTTATCATCAAACAAGATTACTTCACAGAATTACCTATCTCAATTTCTTCCCTAACTGGAGCTATCAGAAGATCATTGGTTTCTATCTGCCTTCTTGGATCAACTAGAGTGATACAATTTTTCATATGCAATTGCTCCTTAGATTTATAATAATAGGTAAAATCAGAAAAAATACAGCATTGCTTAGGTTAGAAAAGGTTAGAGTTGGAAAAATAAATCCCCAACCTTCATTCTAAGGGAAACAGACTTCATTGATTTCCTTCCTCCACCTTGTAATACAACATTTAATTTAAAAATCTGCCTTCTCTGACTTGGATCTCAAGTGGTCATATTGGATTTCATCTGGTTTCACTGCATTTCCCATGCTGTCCCTCTGGGCAGTGTCTGCTCCTTAAGACTAGTGCTCTGCTGCATGCCAAATTCTACTCATATTATGGTTAGAAAAAACTGCTAATCATCAGGTAGAGGCAAGAAGGCTGGCAGTGACCGAATAGCATACAGATCCATCCCAAAACAGCGATAGGAAATAAATGGTTTGGAGGGACAATATCAAGGAGAAAAGCACCGATGAAAGTAAAGCAAAGCAGAATTGCGAAGGGACAAAGACAATGTAAAAGCAACATTAGGAAAAAATGGAGGCACAGTCATAAAAAGAGGATGCACATGCTTGCTGCTTGTTTTAATCCCTAACTGTAGCTCCTGAGCACTTGTTGGAATACATGATTAGATAACATGGCAAAGAAGAATTCCCAGGCAGTGGAAGATGCCATGGCAATTAAAGGGAACCTTCCCAAAAAATCCTTTCAAAGAGGCTCTCTGAACAAAAAGCAAGATCAGTGGGTGCAGGCAGATCACGGACCCCCACATCTGAGCAGCCATGTGCCATATGATGTGAGGAAGAGCATCCTGAAGTCTGATAACTTGTCCTGCTGTGACAGATCTGAAGATAGGGAGAGATGACTTAATATATGGCAGGATTAATAGGAGGCATTGTCAGATGAGCTGCCTACATCTTCCTAAGCGGCTTCCTTTAGCTCGTAAAGGCTTTGACAGTTTGCATTCTCAGATGCAGATTTCTGTAACAGAAATGAAAGGTGTGTAGTATTGTATTCTCTGACAAGCCTAGGATACTGAATATCATAAAGACACAAGAACTGCATTGCATTAGGTAATTTTCTGAAGTTGCTGTACTTATTCCTGTGCTTGTCTAATCCTCTCTTCTCTCTCTTCTGTAATCTCTCCAAGTCCCCCTCCAATGCCCTTCCAATTACAGTTCCATGCTGCCCATCATGTCGTTGGTTGGAAGATACTAGGTTTGGATTAGCACTAAATTCCCTTAAGTCTTTCAAAGTCTCCACCTGGGTATGAACTAAGCCTGAAACTTTAATTATATCTGCCCAGCTGATACAAGTTGTTCTTTCCAGCTAGATACTTGCGTTTCAGGAGACCAGAGCAGCTAGTAGTTTACATCTTCTGAGCATGGGCTAGCCACAAATTTGAAAGAAAAGCTCCCTGAACGAATTGCCTAACGCAGTATGGAATTTTTAGTCTTGAACTGCGATGATTTTCTTAAGCAGATGACATATTTTTCACAAGTAGTTGCTGCACAAACAGCTCTCAACATGAATGATGTTGGAGTCTGCTTACTTTAAATGACCAGTGAAATCAAACGGATCATGTTTTCAGTGAGGTTGCCAAAATTCTTGCAACTACAGATATACAGATTAGTTAAACCCTACTGAGAAGGACCCAGGGGCAGCTGAGTGAGTTCAGGCCTTGCCTTGCTCCAGATGCACACCTACAGCCACTCCACACGTACCACCCAGGAACAAAAGCCAGTGGCTGTCATGATCCCATTCCCAGCACTTTTCAGCTGTGCTGTGCTCTGCACGCATTATTTCTATGCCCTGCTTCGACTCAGCATAGACTTTGGAGGGGTAAGACTCTTTTACTATTTCAGAAATTGAATCTCCTTGATTTTCTGTCCTAGTATCTAAAATAGTGTGTGCGGGGGGAGCATCTTATGTGTCAGGGGGAGTTTATGGCATAATCTGACTTCATTATCAGTCTAAATAGAATATTTTTAATAACAATCCAACAGCACATATCAGTAAAGTCACATACAAAATCCAAAATGTAACTGCATTGCAGTGTCTTAGCACAACTACACCAAGAAATACAGTCCAATACATTTCTTCCCTTATTTCCTTTAAAACCCACACAGGGATACCAGGATATAAATGAAATTTTGGTTTGTTTTGTTTAATGCTGCCTCTCATGTCTATTTAAGTGCAACTACCTGAATCAGATGGAGAGATAATTTGCCTCCTAACAGCTCATGCCCTTGTTTTATTAATCTGGTTATCTTTAAGAGCAGGTTTTCCAGGTCAGGACCCCGAGGGGAGCCACTTAAAAAGAATACTCTTTGTTGGCATACAAATGACTATGACTTGCCAGTCGCTTTCCCCCATTTATCCTAGGAGAATGCAAGGCTTGGGAAGGAAACACCAGCTGTGCTTCTACCTGAAAAGCACTCTCACCTATTCTACTCCACAGCTGCCACCAGCAAAAGATGGAGGCTCATGGGGATGCCTCTGCTCCAGGGACAGAGGAGGACTCTTGGATTCAACTGGCTTGTCCAGAGTATGTAGTGACAAAGTTTCTGCCTGTAGAAGCGTTTTTTTGGTGCAAAGAAAACATGCAAGGTCTTGCTACAGACTAAGAGTGGATAGGAAAAAAATGACCACCACTTCGTCTTGTTTCTTCCTTTCTTAGGGATGCTGGGTGCACAGCTAATACAGCCCAGAGTCATCATGACAAAATATTCTTAAAAGTAGTTTTTCTACCAGCAGATTTTGAGTACTATAAATAGCCCCTAGGAAGCACTTTGTAAGGAGCACCTAGTACACTTTATATATTTAGACTTGTACAAATACTCAGTGTACTGTGGAGGGATTAGGCCAGACAACTACCATTAGCAGTAATGGCTGTTCCACCCCTGAATTCCTGGGTGTGACACTGAAAATTATCTCCAAGTATCAGATTTAACTGTTTTTTGATTACCTTTTTTTTTTTTTTTACGTTTTGATTTCAGTTTTTTTCAAAGGCTGCTTCAGAATTTTTTTAAGCTGTTTCAATACCCAGAACTGCTGAAAGGACTCCGCATAGAGTTAATTTCAACTGATAACTTGACATAGGAGAATATACATATATATGTATATAAACTTAAATTATTATATAAAAAACTCACTAGATTAAAGGACCACTACTGTTGCAAACTCAAGCAAAGTTATGAAGCGTAAGAAGTAAGGTAGCTCATTGTGTCGGCAATTAAGGTAGCACTAACAGTCATATGATTTTAATTCTTCCCCCTTAAATTCATGATTTACAATATGGTTTTAAATTATATGATTACATTATTAATTTTTACCACAGGAAATACTTCAGTCAGTGTTCTAGGTAGATGGTACTCAGCAAAGGAGCAGGGCAGGTATTCAATATTTTTACCCTCACCGTCCAAAGAGTGGTTCCCCCGTTGTCCTCAGTGCACACTCTCTTAAACTGGGTTTTACAGAACAAAGAATCTTCATTTACTTGTGGGGTAGTCTATTACCCTCCATGGTACAGTATCTGAATATTTCTCAAACATTAATGAATATATTTTCAGAACATCCCTTTGGTTCATTTAATTGTAAACCATTTTACAAGTGGGAAGCTGAGGAACAGAGCTAATAAGGTTAAAAATATCTGCTCATCTTGGGTTCTTCTGAGATGCCTAACACTCTTTCTCCTTACTATTAAGCATTATGCAACACCGTATTTGTTCAAGTGTTCTTCCTATTGACCTACTGTAGTTACAAAGCACTTCACTAAATCAGAGCGTACCTCTGTGGGGTAATGAAAACACACTTCTGGGTCAGCTGACACAAGTGTAATACTGTTGCCATTGGCAGCAGCAAGGGTTGGGTTTAAATTTATGGGAATTACAACAAAAACTCAAGCCATCATAATGAACCTAGAGATAATTACACTAAGTTTTCTGGTGCTAAAACCAGAAACCTCATTTCCCCACTTGGAAAGCAGCAGTTTAACAACCCATATTTTCATTAAAGGTACAACGGCAGATAAGCCGGGAATGACTTATTTATAAAACCGTAACTTCACACCTTACACTTTTCCTCCAGGAGTCCACATGGGTCAGCAGGCTGCTCTCCCCTCCAGCTCTGGGTTTGGAAGGACCCATTCTTGCTGGGTAGCAAGGCCCCGTTCAGGCTGGATGAAGCGAAGCCAGGGGTGTGGGATGCTCCTGCCAGCTGCCCCGACTGCCTGGCTCCTGCAGGAGCACCAAGCCCCAGCCACAGCTCGCACTGCTCCTCTCCTTGCTGACAGCGCTTCAGCTAACCCCAACGGTTTTACCAACAGCCTCTGCTACTCCACCTCTGGGAATGTTGCACAGAGTACTGACCACTAAACATGCTTTCCTGGTGTCTCTTTCATATGGGCATTCCAGGTCCGTGAGCTCTTGCTGTGGATGAGGACGGCCCTTTCCTCCCCTCCCATCTCCTCCCTTCCCTGCCTACAAGGGAACACAGACAACTAGCCGGCCCAGGCTTCTCTACACTGGCTCAGGAATGGTCCTCCAGATTCCAGGATCTGTTATCTTTTAAGGACACAAGTCCCTTTTAGCAGAAATGGCATTCAAACATAATAAAACACCACGTGCAAACCTGAGCGTGTCTCAGGCTGGAAACAGCCCATGGCAGAGTTCTTCCCCTTTGCTCTTCCTCCCAGCCTCCCCTGCCTTAGTTCTCCAGCCGAAGAGGAACGCGGGGTTTCCTCTTTTAGTGTAGACCTCAGTTGCTCTGCTTTTTTTAAAAGATTTCTCCAACTAAACGGACATAAGAATCCAGTTGTCTGGGACAACATTCAATTCCCAGCCTCCTTTAACTGATCTGCTTCTTTCTCTCCTGTCTAGTGGGAGTCTTTCTTATATTTACTGTTCCTAACCCTAGCCTCATCATTCCACTCTTTTCCTATCACTTTCTCCCAGCTCCCATACCCAACTTAGCAACTTGCTTTTACTATCCTCTTCATACCGAAATGAAGTGGGGTCCCAGGGCATAGCAGAAGGGCACTGAGGTAACAGGAAAGTTTATTCTCACTCTTAATTTCCATGTTCAAGTGCCCAAGTACCCACCCTTTGGTGCTGGCAGCATCACTGCAGGAAAAGCTTGTTCTGCTTTAGCAGCTCCAGGGAAGGAAGGAATATTGGTGCTCTCTAGGGATGCGATCTCCACAGTGATGCAACCCAGGGGGGAGAGATTAAATCTTGCCACAGGGGAAAAAAAAAATCAAAAAATGTAGCTACTGAACTCTAACAACTCTCCCTGAAGCAAACAAGAAAATAAACACTGGATTTTTTTTTATAGCAGCCAAACCTTCTCACTTTCTTCATGATGACACTGAAAGCCACATCCTGACGTGCTTATCATTGCTGCCAAATGGTGAGTCCTTCTCCTTCCATGGAAACACCAGGTCTTCTCAGTAAGACCATAACTTAAAGTAATGAACACAGACAAAGCAACGTGTTTTCCCTAGTTTTAGTCTCTGAAAGAGCAGAACACTTTCAGCAAAACTCTGAAACCAAATGGAATTTTTCAATCTCATTATTTCAACGTGCAACTTCAAGGGGTCTTGCAATGGGTGCTTGCTGTATAAGTTGTGGCTAATACAGCAAGAGGGCCAGATGATGTGTCTCTTGCAAACAGATAGATGGCTCGACAAAGATAGATATTTTTACACCTTTATGAGTCATCTGGCTGAAGAAGAAACATTTAAACTTGAATTTTTCCTCCTATTACAAGCATTCACCTGTCATCATTCCACTAAGGGGGAGTGATGCTGTAGGAGAACACCTGTCTACACCCATTTCTTGTCCTCTTCAATCCATAATTACACATTCCTGGGAAAAAAGTGCTAAACTTTGTACCACAGGCACCTCCAAGTAATTATTTCACTCTAAAACTACATTAAAAGTATTCTGCAGAGGGTTTTAAAATTCTCTGTTTTGAAGAAGGCAATATATTTCAATAATCTTGTGTTGAAATTTTTTTATTAAGCTCTCCACAAATTTAAGGAAATATTTTAAAAGTTGGGGGTTTTTTAATATTGAAAAATCACCTTCTTTAACAAGAAAGCTCACTCTTAGCCATTCAACACCTAACATGTCAAAATGAGAAAACAAGCATGCAATGTAAGGCTAAAAGGGGGTAGCTCTCACTGTGACAGATTGCTTTCAGCAACACCATCAATAACTACAGCAGAAAAGCTTCTTGAATCTACTTGCATGACTCTCATACTTAACTTACGAACCTTACGGCTCAGGAATTGCTGCTTCTACGGTCTATACAAAACCAAATAGAACCAGGGGATCAAGCCCTCATGAGGTATCTGGACTGTATAATAGTAATAATTATAGAGCAGTATTATTAACAATCAGCCTACATTTTTCACTGTGACAGGTTCAATGCACTATGGAATCTAACTTTTAATTGAAAAATAGTCAAACTATAGCATTCCTGCTTGCAAAGATAAACTTTTCATTTGTACATGGATGCAGTCTTGTCTTCAGTCTAACGCAACGGCTTTGAGGAAGATTGCCCTCATCTGTCTCAACTGTTAGTTATTTGCTAAACCTAATGCTTCAAATCTCCCCGATACTAGATAACAGACTTTAGAGAATCTCAGCCTATATATTCCATAGTGTGGAATAAGTGCAGTCTTCAAGGATGTTTCAAATCAGCTCAGAAGGATTCTGTCCGCACCCCAGAAACTGAAGTGCTAAAAATCAGTGTTGGAAAACTCATATAAAATAATAGGAAGTCCATATTCATCATTATCATTGCAGCTTGAAGCTATCATCTAGTCCTGATACTAAGCTAAAGCTTCAGCCCAGGGGCAGCAATTTAAAACTTTTTAGGCAGAGTCTACAAAATGGGTACATACTCTGGAATATGAGATTAAATTGTCATTAATTTTATATTTAAAAGACTGATCTGTCATATAGAAAGGTGTTAGAAATAGTCACTACAACACATTGTTCAATGCTGTGATTCAAAAATCCCAAACTCAGATATCTCAACTTTTGATTAGCATAAATACTACTATCTGAATGCAATGTGGCCCTCTATCCCCCACCAACATAGAGCCAGACAGATACTGAGATAGGGAATGCCATATCAACACATTTCTACAGCACCTTCAGCTCCTCTAGGTCTCAGTCAAGACCTGTTAAACAAAGGGTAACTCATAAAGTGTGACCCAGTTTTGAAAAAGGGGAACCATGTGTAAAAAACACCTGTAGGTTGTATGGTGTGACTTCTTGGGAACATTCATGTCTTCTGCATAGAGAGTTTATCATGGAAAGCAAAATTCCGACATAAATAAAGGTAATTCATTAAATTAGTGAAATTATAGAGATAATCTGCATTTTTGCTTAATGTCCTGCCTGCAAAATTGAAGATTGAGGCCAACAAAGATTCAATATTGGTGAACTTCTAGAAATGCTGGGAACTACATCCAGGGGCTGCTGTGTCCTAGTAATGACCTTTGCAATTTTCTCATAGACAGACTTCCACAGAGTTTTCTCCTTGCAATAAATGTCAAGTACATACTCATTTGACCTTCTCAAGTAAACTAAAAGTGAGACAAAAAATGGGAGAAAATATTCTGATTAAAAGGGTAAAGTGCATCTTACCTTGCTTTCTGTGAATTTTTGGTGCAGAGTGAACACAAACACCTCAAAGAATCATCTAAACTACTGCTCAGTTAATTGCTGAGTCTCCATCTATTTAAGTGGAATTAGGGCAACTGACATAGCAGTTCTTTTTGCAATAACTTTGATAGACAATAAGTGCTCCTCCAGATGTCATCCTGGAGAAAGCAGTGCACATCTATCTCGCATATCTGTCTCTGGGACAGGTGGCAATAAATTTCTACTTCTCTGCTTTAATTTTGATGGTCAGACAGGCAGACAGGCATTTATTTCACAGTGGATTCCTTTTTGTCAGCATTTCAGAATATTAGCTCTTCCACAGTCTTCCTAGAACCAAGTGTTAGTTCGAATTTCATGAACACCAGCAGTTGGTTCACATGAAGGTCAGTTTCCTAAGTTTCATCGTACTCCCTTATATTGATTTACATTAGGCCATACAGAGAAGATCCGAGCTTACTTCTGCTTCACCACAAAATCTTCTGAATGTTATACAGTGGGAAAATGTAACAAATCTGAGTTGATCAGTTTGTGAAACCATGTTAAGGTAAGTTATGTGAAAAATTGGACTGATGCTGCATTTACAGCTAAACTCCACTAAAGCACAAGAAAATAAATGACATTCCAACTAGACACGCATTCCTACTAATTATCATGATTTGGGAGGGGTGGGGGTATGGACCTTCAGTTAGTACATCATGGCACTCCGAGTCCCAGACAATTCCTGCACTAATGCTACTTTAACATTCAGAATAACGTAAGACCTTTAATGTTTAAGCAAAATGGTTAATATTTACATAGAAGTTATGTTTCTGATAATAAGTCAGTATTAATGCGCAATGAAAATTGCTTTTGCAGCATTTGATACTGGGTTCTGATTCTGCTAATGTCCCTAAAAATGTCATTTTTTAATCACCTGAAGTAGCCTTTAAATTAACAGTCTAGATAAACTTACAGTGTGCTTACAAGTTTAACTAGGATTCAGATACAAGCTTTTAAATAATAGAGATGTTCTCTAAGTGGATGTTTAAAGCACAGTTGCACTGAAGCCAACTTAAAGGATCCAACTCTTTAATGGAGAGTTAGTTAACTTGCGTCATATTAAATTGCAATCTCCCATGTAGATACCTCTTATATGTTAATTACCACAGCAGCAGCCAATGCAATCGCTCATCACTGGTGGCCCAGTGCCAAACCTTTTTGCTATGGCTCTTGAATTTCAGCTCACCAAGCCACTGAGAAGAATCCTTGCTGCTACTTCACTATGCACAGTGAATACCTTTGCCTTCCAGGTACCCTGGCTGTACGTGTCTCCTACAAAACATCTGTGCAACTCCTAGAGAACACTTCTGGGTGCTGATGGAATATTAAAAGGGACTTGCTGGAAGAAATCAGAAACATAATCGACAAGAATAAAAAGTCACAAAAAACCCCACAAATAAATGCTTTAACGTAAAGAATGAGAGGAAAAATAAGATGACAGGGGTGACAGCGTACAGGAAAGAAGGGAATAGGATGACAGCAGAAGAGCATAAAATAAACACAGAGAGAGGTCAGTGAAAGAACTGGACTGTGGCCTGCACTCCCCACAGCTGAGTTTGGCTGCTACGGAAGCCAGAAGAGGGGATTAGACAATGGCTCTTGCTATGAGGGAACAGTCAAGCCCTTGCCCGAGCCTAGAAAACTTATACAAAGACCAGAATGTGTTGAGATTCCCTTCCACACACAAACTGAGTCTCTCTTTCTGCTGGAAAGATGGGAGGTTTCCTTGAAGGGTGAGGGGAAAAGACGCCTCCTACCACCAGAAAGCAGAAGAAAGGCACAGGAGTCTTGCTCTGCAAACAGCTCCCCAAGCTCACTGGGGTATGAGATTGCTAGGATGGGAACAAGCAAAGCACACACTGTAACTACAACACTTAAAAAAATGTATCAATGGAAAATATTACAGCGGCTCCTATCATATATTATAGTGAAATGGTGGTTTTTTCAGTTGTGTGATACCTTTGAAGAAACGGGTGATGTTTATTTGTCAAGAGTGAACTTAAAAGGAATCTCTTTTATAAATTAAAAACTCTTACGAAAAGTCTGATTCTTTTTTCTTACTCCATAAAGCACATTAGCAATCATTTAAAGAGTATAGACTTAAAGCAGTATTGCTGAACAAATATAATGTATTGCACTAGAAATAAATTCCATATTAAAGTAGGGACTTCTACTACAGAATTACATTTTTAACTTTTTTTTTTCCCAATAAATTACTGAAACTTTTGCACTATGAAAGCTCTCAGGCAAAATTAATGGTTTTGTTTTGCAAATTAATTTAGATATTAAAAAATTATATTTTCAACCAAGATCTCAGTTACTCAGATTAAATATTAACCAAAAGCTGTCTTCTGCTTAAATAGAATTTAGCCTTTGAAGTGTTTTTATTAATCTCTTCTGATGTAGGTGCTTGAAATTCTATGAAAGTGCTGCTGCTACCAGTTCTGTGCATCACTTACTGTAATTTATTTTCAGAACATAATTCTATTTATAAATGAAAATCCTATTAAAAG
Organism: Chionis minor; assembly: GCA_013398295.1. NCBI lineage: Eukaryota > Metazoa > Chordata > Aves > Charadriiformes > Chionidae > Chionis > Chionis minor. Next base: position 168,592 of record VZSF01007805.1, on the reverse strand, counting down.
AAGACAAGAAAAATTAGTCCTAGACTTTGCATTGGTAGAGTAGAAACAAAATGAGTGGCCTAACCTGAAGTGACATTTACAAATTACCTGTTAATTTAAACTGGGTTGAAGGATGACAGAGTTTAGTCAGACTGACAGGAAGTACCGAAGGAATGACAGTTGGGCCTGTAGTGGCCGTAAAGCTCCCACAGCAAGCACATTTGTCTGCCTTCTCTGGGAAAAGCTTCCCTTGTAGTAAATAATATATTTGTAAAAATATTTACTTCATGGCAGCCCAGTGAGTGAACATTTTATGGAGCTGAACACCCACCCCACCCCCACCCTGCCATCCCTTCCTTTTAATTCTTATTTTTGCTCAGGATAAGAGCTGCTTTAAGATGGCCACCTGCCTTCAGTCACATGGTTGATTCATCACCACCCCCCTAAAGCCAAACCACATCATTTTCTTAATGAAAATGAGACAAGAAGTGACAAGGCTTGTATCCTCTAGTTGCTTCGGGATAACATTCATGCCCTGAGACCAGTTCCTTTGTTCACTAGACATTCTTTGAACGGACACGATTGCGTATCAAGGCCATGCAGTGCCAAATATTTTTAAAGATAGTAATATCTGCTCTCACTCCACTTATAAATAGTACTGAGAAGACTCAGAAAACAAGTGCTAAGAGTCTCATTATTTATGCACATTTGAAAACCAAAATTTTGTTTGAAGGAAGAGGCTCAGGGGTCTTTAACATTAAACGCTTTCCAAGCGTCCAAACTTTTATGAAATACTTCTATAAAATGTTTAAGTTATAAATGGAATATTTGGGAGTCTTAAAATAATCTCATGACAATTATTTAGGAATCTGTCCCTCTTATGACAATCGGTAAAGGAGAATATCATATAGCTGCTGTAGCTCTTTTCTGCTACATATGTCGAGAGAAACACAGACTATAGTTAGCTAACTCAGCCCACACGCAAGATGTTCTCGTGCACGCTTAATGAAAATCGCTTTAATATTTTTAAACAGCAAGCCGTAGTTTATGTACACACATAAATTACTGAAGATAAATTTAAAATGTTATACCTTGGTTTGGGGATCTCAAAAAGCATAAGCTTATTTCACCGGCCAGGCAGCCATCGGCCAGGCAGCCATGGTCTCCCCCCTCCCACCTCACCCCCACCGCCTGGTGCGCTCCGCAGGTCACGCTGCAACGGAGCAGCTAGTACGAATTATGCACACTCTGCTTTTTTTTGGGTACATAACCTGTGCTGACATAATGCAGCTGGGTATAATTATAAATGTATCTATCAATTCTCAAAAAAAATTTTGCATAAATCCCGCTGCCCCCATGAACACGACTGTATTGACAGATACAAAACAAACGGTACTTGGAGGTTGTGTTTATGTTCCAGAACAAAGGCATGAATTCCCACAGCCTATTTCAATCCCATTCAGAAGGCCCTGTTTTAATGCCATTTCCAGAAACCTTGCTTTTGAAATTGACATTCAAAACACAAAAATGTCAACCATAATCAAGTTTGCAACGCCAAACAAAGTTAGGGTTTCTCTGGGTTGCTGTGGAAGACGTGCCAGTGGGTACCATCATTTTGCAGTAGACCTTTTAAATGTAACTCACTTCTGATTTTTAATCTTAGCACAGGAGCCCTGTTTTTTTTTTCTTTTTTAAATAATGGCTTGACAGTGATGTAATTTTACACCTACTGTACAACAGATTTTCCTTATTTAATAGCAGAGTATAAATTCTGGAAGCAGAAAAAGATCTTATTATTACGGAAGAACAGTAAAATAAGATCTAAAGTACCATTATTTTTGAAATTAGACATTGTACCTTAGTCAAAAGATCCAAATATAGACCATGCTCTGGACTGTAGTATGTCATTGACAAAAAATGGTCCTCAAGGTCTACTTAAAGAGTCCAAGAGGATACAATTAATATTTTGATTTCTCTCAGGAAAAAAGGAGCTCCTACAATAGATAAAAGTTTGGAAGCTCTACGAATAGTGGGAGGAGAATAAGAGAAAAGAGTGAAATAAAAAAAACTGACTTACTATAGTTGATGTGTTATCCACAGACTTCCTCCCTCACTAAAACTGGCAAGGGTTCACCCTAATCACAGAAAGGAGAAATGACCAGTGGGAGTATCCAACTACAGAGCGAGAAATATCTTTTCTTCAGAGATGTCCAATACAACGAGGAGAAACATAACCCTGTCTCCAGCTTGACTCTCTGATATAGTGCTTTCATATGTCTTTGTAGATCTTCCATATATCTTTGGAGAGATTGTCTTCTATTTAGATTTGGAGATAGAACTAATATACAACATTTTATTAATTCTCTCCCACACATCTTTGCCCAGAAAACCGTGTATACTTCTTTGACCAATCACAATTATTTATCCAAGCTTATTAAGTGTTCCTGTATGGTAAGACTGATATCCTTGCCCTTATACAGTATATCAAGGACATATGATAATGATAACAATCAATGTTATTTTAACACTGCACAAAGGCCAGGATGTCAAGGCCATTTCTTCATTAGAAAAGAGGACTATTGATTATTAACTAGAGACTGGCTAGAAATGAAGAAATTAATAGGCAGATTACCCAACTACCAATTACCTGCAAAACTTAGTCAGGTATTTGGGATGCAAATTAATCACATGTGGTGGTGGAGGTGGACTTGTTCATTATTCAGCACCATTATTTCAATTGGATGTATTCCAGGAAAGGGAATTTGGGGCTATACTTGCACCAAATGGAAAGCAAGAGGCTACTTTTTAGTTTAGTAATGTCATGTCTGGGCAGGCAGACTTTCAAACTGTCACATGAAAAGTTCTGTAGTCTCTCAGAACTAGTCCAATGAACTGCAGCAAACGGAGCCAATATTCATAGTGCCTTGGGAGTCATTATGTGTTAGCCAGTGACTGAACAGCATAAAATGCTCTACTGGAAGAGTCTGGCATCTTCCAAGGATCTGAATGTTACTCTGTCACCTCTGAAGCTCCAATCATAGGGTTCAGACCATAGGTACTTATCTCATACCATCTCTGTCCAGAGAATTGTCTTTGTGTTTCTGTAATCAAAAGATCTAATTGCCTTCTACACATTCAGAAAAGATAAAATTCAGTGCTATCTGTTAGGATTTATTCTTTCAACTGCAGAAATTCATACCTTTCCTTTTTTTTTCCCTTTTTTTTTTCATTACCTACTTTTTATTGAATTTTAGTAGAGTGAATTCTGATGCCCTGGCAGAAAAAAATAAAATAAGAGCTACAAGATGCTTTGCCGCTCAGACTGCTGCTTCAGGAGGTCATGTCACTAGATATGAAGTAATTTATGTAGGACGCTAACCAACATTCTGAATTCCCTGATTCCTGTTACCCCAGGGAAAATGGATGCTGGCAATGAGTCATGTGTCTGAACGATGGCAGAAGACATTCTTTGTCTAACTTTGTTTGCTAAATAGTCAATTATCTTTGGAAAACACTCCCTAATGTTTTTTGAATTTTATTCCACATCCTAAAAATATCACTGTAAACCTAATGCATACAACTAACTGTGTTTTCATCCAAGTCCTTCATTTTCAGACAGAATTTACATTATCAGAAGCCTTTACTATACATACACTGTTTTCTGTCCCTCTGGTAACTAAGCATCACAATACTGATCTTTCAGAGCAAAGGAGGACTATGGCTTATATGTCATCTTAAAATACTTTTTCTAGCTTCACCACAGCTATAGGACTTGAGGAAGGAATTAATTCAGAGAAACCCTTTGGCCTGTGTTTCATGGCCAGCCTTAGAGCTTATAAAAATGGGTAGAAGCGGGAAAATTTTATTCCTTAGAATTCTGCATTTCTTAGTGATGAGACCTCTTTGAGGAGCATTTCGGTGTTTTCAGGCTGCCAGGTAGGCATCAGGTAAGAACAGGAAGTTCTTACTTCTTTATTGGCATTACACTTGGAGGGTAAAAGTGATTTAGATCCTTAAATCCATTCTCTAAGTGCCACTGGGATTCTTAAAAATCACTGTTCTGTTGCAATACCTTCACAAAGGCCCCTGAACTTATACTAGCAGTAAGGCTGGAAACTGCTTAAATGTGACCACGTGAAGCAGCTTGGTGACTGACCCACGCCTAGACCCGACAGCCTTCAAAAATTAGACACTTATCCATCACCTCAACAGAGTTCATCAGACAGCTGTCTGTAGAGCACTGCCAACGCCACACAGAACACAGCAAGCTGGATGTTCCGTGCTGCTGCCAGTCAGTAAATCTAGCTGTTGCTGTAACACTCAGGACACACTGTCAGTTCTCCTGTCTGAGTTGGAGCAATGACTGAATTTCGGTCCCCCTCCTCCCAGGCAATATAAGATCCTCAGAAGCAAGTCTTTCCGGTATTGCTCCTGGAGGCTGTTCTACTTTGTATAAACTGCTTACACATCCTTTAGGACAAAGAAAGAGGGAGGATGTCTATAGGCTGGTGGGCAGAACAACGCCCAAGAAACCAAATTATTCATTACTGCACACAAAGTTTCCCCTGTATCATTCTGACCATGCCCACACAGCAGCCATTTACTGGGGCCACAAGGCACAAGAACAAAGCACGAATGGGCAGCAGAAAAAACCCACATCCTATAGCAAACACTTGATGAAATCACTAACACGGTGAGGCCGGATCTTTAGAAAACACATGCAGCATCATGAGGGAAACACAGAAGGAATAACAATAACAGACATACTCTGCACATGGCCCAAACCACAACACAAGAGCAAGGCTATCAGCTGTGTCACTAGACTGGCCATCCCAACTAAAGGCAGTGGCAGCTGAGAGACGCGCTGCAGCTGAAGGAAGGTGGATGGAAAGGATAGGGAACACTTTCCTTTACAAGCTGTAAGACCTATAAGCCAGCGTTGAAACTTCAGTTGTAAACTTTGTGACTTAATCAATCACAGATGAACTGCACAAGAAATACAGGGAAGGGAAGGGGAAGGGGAAGGGGAAGGGGAAGGGAAAGAACCAGGGTATCAACAGTAATTTGTGCATCATTTGCCACCTTATCTTTCTACAGGGGCAGCTTAAAAAAAGTGCAAAAGACCAAATAATGCACTTCTGTGACTATAGGGTAGTTTTTTAACCTACAGTTCATATAAACTAAGGCTGTGTTTGCCAAAACTAAAATTTCTTCCTTTCAAAGATTGTTTTAGAAAATTGTGTGTTCTTTGTCCTGTACTTAGTCAGTACTTGTAGGAATGTAACTATTGCCCTGTAAGGAAAGTCAGCAAGAATATTTTATTTTAACTAGTTTACTTAGAGGAGGCTCAGATTGATGGGTTTGCTTATTTCCAATGGAATCTTTCGGGTTTTGAACTAGATCCTTGTTGCTGCTGACAGCACATGCCAGAAAGACTATAAATGTTTTATTCCCACTGGAATATGTGAAACATTTGGGGAACGTTTCCAGCTTTGGCAATAGCTCCATGCTGTTATGACATTAGCCTCTATTATCATGGCCACTTTCATTTGGTTCTCTCTAGCCTGCCGGGACAGGGGCCTGGAAGTGGCAGCGTCTGACAGAACTTGTGCTATATTACGTGCAACCTTACTGATTCTTTCTTTCCAGACTGTGAATCATCCACATTTATGCTCAGAAAGCCCTTTTACCAAATCTTTAGACAGATGACCAAGGCAAGACTGAGGCATCCACACACACGATCTTTGGAGCATTCTTTAAAAGAAAAAATTTAGTTCCAACCCTACTATGTTTAAATTCCACCATGCCAGAGTGAACCAAGTGGTCTGTGACAAGCAAATGCTTACTTGTCCATTGCTTTCCCTTTCATTGTGCTAATTAATCACATTTGGATACTACTATAATAAAAAGCAGACACACCAAAAGCAAAGAGTGGTATTAGCAGAAATCCCCAATCCCCTTTCCTATGGGAAAGGGATAAAATAAACATCTATTAATCATGCTATTTGTATTCCTTTATTGACCAGTAAAAATTTAAGATGTAAATTCTGGCATGTCCCATGAATACGAGTAAGTCTAAACTGGGAGAATTGGTTAATGTAAGAGGGTTTTGGGTACTTATTAAAAACCCTAGGGCCCTTACTGGAGAGACTCGGGCCAAGATAGGCAGTGTAAGGAGCTCTTCTGGCTTTGCTTTGATTAAGAGACTATCTAAGTAAATAAATGTTCTCACCATCCTGGGCCTTAGGGGATAAATAACTGGTCTTATAAACATAGTAAAGGCTCTTAGGACTATGCACTGGCCAAACACCATAACTACAGACAGTTTCAGAGCCCCTTTCCAGGACAGCCTGAAGGATTTCCTAGAGCTTGAATGAAAATGCTGAGGAAGTAGTTGTTTATGTTTCCTATAGTTTTTGAAAGATATTCATAAAAGACTTTGATCTTTAAATGAAAATGGATAGTATCCCAAACTCATCCAGGGACCACAACTGCAGAATCTCAGGAGAGTTTCTCAAGTGAGTATATCCTTCCCAGTTCAAGGCTACTGTTCTCTGATATGGTCAGTTAATTCGCTTATCTTAAATGCTGACTGGCATACAAGATACACTAGGTACGCTAGATAGAAATAAATACATAAAATTTTAGCTCCCTTAATTTTACCAGACAGATTTAATAAATGCACATAACTAATGGGTATATAATGACTTCCCTAAACTCCTACTTGTAGATCATGCATTCTATTTCCCAGTACATCTTTTTCCCCATGAAAAATTAAATTGGAAAGTCAACAAGAGAGAAATCATATTGGGGACATTTTCAATCCATTCATTTACATTTTCACTCCTTGCAGAATGTGGATAGTGTATTTTTATGGCATGTTTGGTTGCTATTCAAAACATTTTTTTTTTATTGAATAGCAAAATTATTAGATGAGTAGAATCCTGTATGCATAATAACAGCACAATTTAAAGCTGTCCCTAGGCTAATTTATGAAGCACTAAATCAATTGCAAAAGTTTTCCCTTTTTCTTAAAGAGGCACAAGGTTGCTTTTTCAGCTGGTTTTGTCTGTTTTCATGGTCTGCACATTGATCATAGCCTGGTACAGTTAGCCAAATGTATATGGGAAAAGAAATATATGAGGGATTAAAGTAATGATACAAGCACTCTCTGTTGGTTTGTTTCACTTCCCTTTCTGAATGAATTCCCTGTTAACTGGTGCACAAGTCATTACTGAATAAGGTTCACAGGCACTGACCAATGTGTAAGAGAATACAATTAATGCATAGGAGTTTTGCAAACAGATGTTTGTGACTGCATGAAGACAAGGCTTGTAAGTCAACCCAGCAAAATGTTATGTGAAATACCTTTCTTCACATTTCAGGGAGGATGTGTAAGCACATTAAGTTTCCAATAAACTATTGGAAAAAATGTGCATTCCAGAGTAGGCATTGCTGCTTATTAATTTCAGTGTACGAAAATAATGATACTTAATGCATACACAGAGATCTCAAAGCGCATTACAAAAGCAAGCAGGTATCACTCCGATTCATATTGATAGGGAATGAACCACGTAGATGACACAAATTCCCTAGATCATCCCGCAACAGAGACAAAAACAAAATCCAAGGCTGTTGCTTAGATCAGCATATTTCCTACTCTCATTTTGCATTTGAGATAGTGCTTTAGCCTTGGCATTTCTAATTTACTCACAGAAACGATGTTCTGAAATGATATTTTATCCACAGATAACTGCTACTGATGGCAGTTGCTGGACCCTCCCAGTCCGAAAGTTCTCTGAGGGGAAATAGATTGCAGTTTATACACCGCTCTACAGATGGCCCTATAAAGACCTTTTGTCCTAGTTTCACGCATAAGAAGTTATACAGAGAAATCACTGCATTAGTAGGACCTAGCTGACAGTTTTGGATTGACTAATGTGTACACTCAGACAAGTAAGAAGCTCTTCTTGGGAAAGAGGCAGAAAAGACAGCAGAAATTTCAACTCTTTGGGGGCTATTCTGACAGCGTAGTCATTGAGTGAGAAAGCAGGAGGACATTTATTGCTATGTTTTAGTTGTTTTCATGTTTGATTTAAAATGTAATCTGTTGCATCATTATGTACTCTCATCCTGGGACTTTTAATTAGACACATTTTGGAAATTCAAAGTTTGAACACATGCTTGTTAAATTGGTAACAGTTACATCCTGAACTGGTAAAATGAACCTAGTTTTATCCAGCAGAATTGCACTGTGGATTCAAAGAGTTAGTCTTTATTTTATGGTCATGTTTAATGCCTCTCCTTAGTTGAAGAGAATGTAAGGATTCGCATACATGTATTTTTGCCCTTCAGAAGGACAAATTATATTCCCTGTTCATGTAACTGGCAAGAGTGCTGCATCTCCCTACACAACATAGTGTAAAGGGTGTAATTAGCAAAACACAGTCCTTACTTGTCTGCCACCATCTGAGGCTGAAAGGCAGGATATTCTATTCTTATATTAGTGTTGACAATAACCAGAATAGCTTGAACTTCCTCAGATATCTTGTCCCTAGGAGCTGACTTTTTAATACAGGATTTTTTGTATCTGTTATCTATAGGGAAGAATGCAAAATGCCTCTCAGAAATATTGTTTGAACTTTTAACACACTTTGCAGCATTTTAAGTCCATGAAACTGAGATAAACATAAAATATTTTCATTTGGCATAGAAAACAGTAATCCACTATTATTTTTCACTTGAAAGAAAGCTGTATTTATTTTGTTGGCTAGTTCACCATGACACTCTCCTCTCCACGATACTCTCTTCTTCACAGCTACGTCATATCCATACTAAAAGCTGTTGAACCAGCTGTTTAGTACTCAGAGCAATGTTTCAATTGCTCTGAAAAAATCTCTTCCGAGATTCCTTGTCCTAAACTCTCCATAATCAGAACAGCCATAGAAAACTATGATATAAAAGTGCTTAACAGTGCAATATGCACTCAAGTATCTCAGCAGTATGGATCTGTACGTGTACACTTAGTTTTTTTAAGTAAGTGTTGAAACCCTCAGGCAGCATATTTGGACTGGCTGGGTGAACAGTCAGGGTCATTAGAAGACTTTACTAAAAAGTTATGCCTGGTTTCATCACAGGAGAAGGCAAAGAGGACAGACAGAACTTATCATAGGATTTAATGACTTTAGCATGCCATTCAAGTGACACTGAGGAGGTGTGACATCTATTCCACAAGCTGGAGCTGCAATGGGCAGTGACAGAAATGTTCCCTTAATTCAACAGACAGAGAGTTTATTTTACCAGTTGGAAATAACTGGGTTCTGTGAAGGTAAAAGAGGAGCAACATACATGCACTACTTTAAGGTGCACTAACACCCTCTTTGAGAGCAAAAGCGTTGCATCTGCCTCATGCCGGCCTCGTTTGCATGACTGAAATTCACCCCAAATACACCACACAAAATACTGTAGAAATTCAGTGCATGCAAGAGGAGAAAAGGACTGTTGTTAATGTTTTATTAAAGTCTCGCCGTTATGAACTAGTGTGATGCCATTTTATAAGTGTTGGCAACATCCTCATGAATACCTCTGACAAGTGCCATTAACATAAAATACAAAGTGGAATTGGGCATGATGAGATATTTAAAACTTAGACATGCACTTGCCACATTTAAAAACGTACTTCACAGATATATTTTTATACCATATATTTTTAAAAAACAAGTCAATTCAATGCCTTATATTTTGAGGTTTAATTCCAATCAAGCTAATTTCTAGTCATCACAAACACATACCTGCCAGTAATGAAGGTTGTTTAATTAGGTCCAGATAAAATAGCTCCAATTCTGTTTCTGATCCACCTGTCAAAGCAAATCAGTCTTTTACATGACTTTTAAAAAAACAAATTAGACTAGCTGATGATTTTTTGAATATTCAAGTAGACATACTGAAGATAAATCCAAACAGAACTTGTGACTGAACAAAAGCCTGGAACGTGACCCCAAAGATGAAGAGATCTTGTTCTGCCAGAAGCAGATTTCCAAGCTTGGTATTTGAGGATTATGAAGTCAAGGACAGGGTGCTAAAAAGTGGCTACTGGAAAGGATAGCAGTGTCTTCCACAGCTTAGGGCAAGGTAACATTTCAATGCTATGTAAAATTAAACACAAATAACAATGTCAAAGGTCCTACTTAAAGCCCCAAAGCCAGGTGATTTCAGAACAGACATGTCCAACTCTTGCCATTATAGCTCTATGGAAAAAAAATACTTCTCTGTTTGTGCTGCTATTACAGAAAAAAAAAGAAGAAAATCTAGAAGGGCTGGTAAGGTTGACTGCAAAAAAATATTTTGTTTTTCTTTGGCTTCTGAGACGGACTAGTAGTCTGAACACATTTACTGGTAAGAAGATAGCAACATAAACTGATCATCACAAATGGCATTATTTGACATATGAAATGTTAATTAAAACAACTTAGTACAGTTCTGAGAGATCACTAATAATTGCTTAATACTATAGCAGCTTGTCCTGGTTTGAGGTAAAACAGGACCAATTTTGTTCAGTAACTCTGCTTTCTAACTAGGCCTCTTCTAACTGCTGAAATTAACAGCATATTGTGCAGAAAACTGCTCTTTCTCAGAGTGATAAGACCCATGTTTATAGCTGATGCCAAGGCACGGGATGCAGAGAGGTCCTTGCTTAGACTTACTGCGATAACGACCAAGGCCAGACACCTTGTTATTTGCCCTGTTGGAGGGCTGGAAGCAGAGAGGCGTAGAGGGGTCCCATCTGTGGGGAGGAGCAGACAGCACAGGTGACCCAAAACTGACCAAACAGTGTATTCCATCCCATCTGCATCATGCTCAGTATAAAAGCCGAGGGATCAAAGGCTCAGCGTTTTCCGTTCCGTTGTTCCGGTTTTATCCGTTTCCCGTTTTACGGCTTCACCTTCTTCTCCGACTTGCTTGGGCTTTTGCTCTTGCTGGGACTCTTGCTTTCCTTCTTCAATGGCCGGCATCTGAGGAGGACTCCATCGGTTCGTCTGCCTTTGATCCTGACCCATGTATTCCTGGATCCAGTTCCCTTCCGTCGCTGAGTCCAGTCTGGGACTTCCCAGTGCCTGCTGGTGACGTGATTGTCATCCTGGGAGCTTGATACGGTTTTGTATATATTTCATTATTTTCTTTTGTTATTTTATTCTTTATATTTCATTAAAGTAGTTTAGTTCTTACTAAACTAGTCTCGACCAACAACTGGCATTCTAAGCACCATCCTCATTTTGTCTTTAATTTGTTTAGATTGGACATTTTTTGATTTGGCTTTCCAAATTCAGTGACAGTGATCTGATTTAATCACATGTCTACGTTCATTTCTTAACTTATGCAGACAACTCCTGTAAAGCACAGTTATGGTAGCAATGGGGCACAGTTGTTATGGCTGTACCAGATTCCATAATGTTTAGGGTTTTTAGTTCTTTATTCTATGAATAAAATCCTGACCCAGTAAAGTCAGAGTTCTTCAATTTCCCCCTATCACATTCATATGAGAGAAAGTTATGAGTATCAAAGTCTCAAAATCCATTCATGTTTATTTCATTAGAGTCTCTCCACTTCATTGTAAGGAAATATGTCTTGTTAGATGATGAGGTCTGATGTGTATCTCACAACCTTATGTTGTGGAAACAGCAAGGCACGAACTTGTTATGCCTACGTATGGCAAAGAGTTTCACAAGTCCTCCTTGAAATGAGGCTGTGACTTTTTTTCTGTATTTTTAACTCCCATCTTATTTTGCTCAAGGTACAACAGGAATGAATTAGGATCATGACTCAGAGGAGGAGATTTTTTTTTTTACGTCGTTAGGTCTCAGCCTGGAAAGACCTATGTATTGACTTGGTTGCCAAATTAAGGAGCAGACTTCCCCAAGTGATTCATACTTACTTGCTCTGCCTAGAATACATGCCGTTTTTTCTAGTACTGGATGCCCATGATTATCTGCTATTTCTACAGTTCCAAAAACACGTACTGATATGGCCCTGTCTACATCTGTGAGAAACAGGGGCAGCTTTAGGCCAGTTGTCTGTTAAAAAGGGTTATGTTTTAACCTGGGCATTTGCACACAATTCACTCCTGATGTTGCATATACCTATATGATGGATATTAACTAGCCACCGTTTCCAAAAGACTTCCAGATTGTTGTCTTTCGTATATTGTCACCTCCACCATACTTAAACTGTATTGTATTCAGCTATTCCATTTATGTTCTTTTTTGCCTCTAGATCAGATGATATTTATTTCAAATACAGATGCTGCATTGTTTCAGAAAATACCATATACTACTGCTGTTTGAGCCCGCAGAAACTCATGACAACTTTATGCAGCATGATTAATATTTAACAATGATTGGGACAAAACATCTTGCCTTGTTAGGTTCCTCTTTCTCAAGTGAATACACTCTGAAGTGAATATAAGTTGTTCATTGTGAACCTACAGAAAGGAACATGGATGGTTCCCTTGACCCTTGCTCATTATACTCCACATACAAACTGGTGGCAACATATGGCAAAACTACTAAAGACTACCTGGATTTTGCTTCCTTTTTTTTTGGAAACAAATGAACCATCGACTGCGTGATCATCACTGCTTCTTTGCAAGACCTGAAATCTAGGTTAGAGATGTTAAGGATAGTGGCAAAAGTTGGCCAGTGGTAGATTACTGCTACTCACACTTTGCTCCACAACAGGCGCACTGAGATACTGACTATATGACCTAGAAAGGTTTTTACCATAAGGAGCAGTGAAGACCTCATGGGATGGCACTGATGCTACTGACATTTAACCAGTCTAAACTGGTAGATACTAGTAGCATGTTTGTTTATTTAAGCTCTATTTACTACAAAACCTGCTAGCCTTCCAATGGTATTAAGGATTTTGCTAATCTGTTTTTTTCTCCAAAGTCAGCAAGCGGCTCGTAGCAGCACCTGCTTCTGTGCAGGTCACAGACTGGCTACAGAGAGCCTGCCTTTATTAGGTGTTTTGCATCATTTGTTGGTGTTAGGATGATACAGTTACTCGCTTACCCCATCAGCACTGGGTTCTCCACCTCTCTGTGATGTTGTATGCTCCCAACTAATTTCTATTTCATCTCTCACATAGCCTTAGTATTTCTGGCACAACGTTTCACCAATTACATACCCTCCATCAGCACAAAACTCACTCAGCTTGTCAGTGCTTGTCTGCTGTAAAAGGGGGAAAAAAACCCAGGACTGTCTTATATCACAAGCCTACCTCTCCAGCATGCTCAAAATCATGCCCTTAAAGCATGCTTTCAACAAGCTGGTAAGTATTGTACCTTTTTCCCCAACTCCAGAGAGCAGGGAGGTGAGGCACTTCTCTGCGTAAAATGGCACACACATTTTGTAGATCTCATGTTCTAATGCTATTAGCTCCAAAGATTGAATTAAATAGAGAAAGGTTAATGAAAGGTTTCAGTCATGATTGCAGTGACCATGATGAAGCAAAGGGGAAAGAGAAATGGCAGCTTTAACAATTAAACTCCCTCAACACATTCCTTTAACACTACTGCCATAACACAGTGAAATGCCACAGTTAATCAGATCACGCTCGTTGCTAACACTCTCTACTAAGAAGTTGTTGTGACTCCCCTGTTGGGACGTTCTTCAAGATCATCATGTTCTTCGCTAATGCTAAATAAAGGCAGCATATTTTAGATGCCACACAAATTAGTATCTTTAACTGTTTATAAATATAGGAGCTATTTATATTTTTTTTTCATTCTGATATTTTAAAATAGCATTATAAATACATAAGGTGCAATCAAGTCCCTGTGCCCCTGTAAATCTCATTTCTACCACGAAAAAGGAGGCTACAAGCACCTTGCAGCCATGTTGTACCATACAGAAGTTTCTTATATATGCTGGAAGTACTTCGCTCACCTTACTAAATGCCAAAAGCAAGTCTGGCACTATATCAGAGTCAGTCACATCTTCTTACTTCAAGTATTTATTTCTCTGACTCTATTAAGTTGTAAGCAAACATCTGAGTAGTTGAACCTCCTGCAGGGTCTCATCACATTTTAGGATTGGCTCTTTCTGCATATCAATAAAATTCAATTGCAAAATATTTATAGTTCTAGCACATGTCAGAGGAATAAATTATCCTATAAAGAGCCCACTTTTTGCTGTAGTATGCTCTGATGTCCTTCCCGAGGATAAAAGGAAACAAAGCAGCCCAGGTTTGCAGAGGGAGAAAGAATATTGGCCAGCAATAACATCATCAGATCTGAATGCAGAAGACCCTAGTTCAACTCACTGTTTCCTCCATGCCTCAGGCAAGTGAGTCAGAATATCACTATGCAATAGGGTTAAGAGCACTTACAACTCCACCGTATTTCAGTGTTAAACAATTAAAAGATTTTGGGACATTTATATATTTTATTAACACAAACACCCCAAAGGAGAGAACTTCAGGTTAAAATGAAGCCAGCAAAAAGACACAGGAATTAAAAACACCTTCCACAATTTGATTCACCACCTATCTTACAAATGTCTCTTAGCAATATCATTTACATGTCATATCAATATTCTGAAAACTAAGATAAAAGCACGATGTGTCAAGGAGAAAATGTGTTGCCATCAGCAGTAGATGGGTAAATCATGGTTTGGGTGGAGACCACTAAATTACAGTTAGGCTCTTGTAGATGTAGGTGCAAAGCTTAAGATGTTATTACTACCATCCATGTGAGGTTACCACCTCACAGCAGAGATGTGATGTAATATGCTCCTGAATATAAATGCAGGCCCACACTCCTTACGAGTCTGAAAATGCTGCAGGCTATGGACTAAGGCAGCTTGTAGGGGGTATATCCCAACACTGGAGAAGGGGCCTCCAAAAGAGGGGCAGAATGGGTATTTTGGGGATTGTAATACCTTAAACCATTGCAACTTAAATCTACCAGAACACATTTACCAGAACCCTACATGAATAAAAGTGGGAATAGGAATAGGATAAATAGGAATAGGAATAGGAATAGGAATAATTTACATCACTTCCAGGAATAATGTCTGATAGTTTTGCTAGCCTTCAGATAGCAGGTCTTTTGTGGCTTTTACAATTTTACAGATATTAACTTGAGGAAAGAGATTACAGAAAGGTTAATGAAAGGTTTTAGTCATAATTATGATGACCATGACCTAACAGAAGGCCAAGGAACCCTGCAATTAAAAAAGAATACCAAACTTCTATTTACCCATTGCCAGAGCACAAAGAAATGCCACCATTAATTATACACCACATTGGTTACTAAAAAAGTTGTCAACTAAAAAAGTTGATGATGCAAGATGGTTGTTATGGCACTAAGATGCTACTAAAAATTCTTCGTAAGACTTAATTAGGTCATTTATTTAATCTCATGGGGTTTCCCCCCCCCCATTCTTTCATCTTTTCTTTCTACTTCTCTCCACTTTGTTTAGCTGCTTCCTTTTTAAAAGCTAGAAAGATAGTTTCTTAAAGTACTCAAGGACTTTCAGTATTTATGTAAGTTATACTAGATATCTTCCTCTGCTTTGGATATCAAACGCAATAACCACTTGAACAGTGCCAATATTATCTCTCTACAACCTTCAAAGTTATTTCTGTGATATACTGTGGTTCAAAATGCTGATCAGTCACTGTGTCTAGACATGAAGCAGAAAATTCCCATTGAAATCTGTGACTTGGGTCTTCCTTTACCATCCTATAGCACAGAGCAGAATCCTCCTCTGTTCATAAAAACATCCACCTATAAAATAATGTTTGCAATGCCTGCTGAGTATTCTCCACTATTCATGAAGTTAATTTTAAACTTCTTGTTTTAATTGCTTATCAGTTCCATAAGCATAATTCCCATGATTTAACCTGCTTTCTTAGTGATCTGCTACCTTTCCATATAGAACTTCACGTTTTTATTAATTTTTACTGTTTAAAATGTATATGTATGTAAATTATTATGCATCTGAGCCTTTCACATCAGAGGTACAGTATAAATACTAAATCAATGTGGAAAACATCATGTCTGCTTTAACTTGACTTGATTATACCTAAATATAAAAAAAAAATTAGCATTTTACTCTATTTTTAGTTCTCTTCATTGTATTATACCGTGTATTTGTTTAAAGTGTGTAGATTCACACCCCTCCCAACTATTTCCTATAGTTTTATGCTTATAAAGTGAAACTAAAAACATCTCATGAGGGACTAGGAAGAGAAAGCCAGATGCCTAACACAGATATTCCTCAACTGAAGGACAAATATACTGGAAACCTTGGAATACTGAGTTTTATCTTTTCTGAGAACAGACCTAGCTATTGCAGATGGTCAATTTAGCACAAGTTTTGATAAAAAAGGCTGAGACAGTATAAAGCTTTCTTTTAATTTACATTGTATTTTTACTCATGTTTTCCATAATTTATTATTGATTACTCTTAGATTTATTGCCTATATTTTAGCTAACAATTTAGTATTCAAGAGGTTTTAAAAATAAAGCAGCTACAAAAAAGCTGCAATTCGGCACTCGAGCCAAAGACCATTTTTCTTGTCCATGGACGTGATTGACATATGAATGTGACTCAGGAAGAAAACAGTATTAATATGAAGAAAAGTTATGACTTTTGAATGATGTTGGCTTGCCTTGTAAGTAATTCCCTGGGTTATATCTGTATTGCATATTCTGATAAGTATACATAGTCAGATTCTCTTTACACATTTTAGCTTCTTTAATAATTTTGTTAAATGCAGAAGAGGGGAAAATAAAGACATATTATTAATAAACAAGCAATTAAACAGGTTAGGGCAACAATGCAATTCTGGTCATTCAGGAACCCTGTGCTAATTTTAATTAGCTGCTTTCCCTTGCTTTCAAATGTAATTAAAGCAGCTTAGTTGTGCTCAGTGATGCAAACCAACTTATTTAATCACTAACATTATTTCCCTGAACTATTAATGATTTTCAAAACGCTTGTTTATGCAGAATTAGAACAGTAATTATCTTACCAGTTAATTTTGTACCTTCACATTTCACACCTCGCTCAAACGTCATTCATTTACCACAGCCTTTCTGTCAAAACAAAGAAATGCTTGTTCTAAATGTGCTTCTGACTGCCAAATTGAAAGCCAAGTTTTGTAACACTAATAAAGTAGCTCCCAAGTGAAACAGGTGTAGTAATTTAGACCCTTCCTGTCTCGAGCTTGCACGTACATGCTATGTCTTTTCTTTATTAGCTTTAAAATGAGAGCTTGGTGTGCAAAATAAGCTATTTAATTCAGACTTGTGGAGCAGAATATAATCTTTAATTTAAACTAGAGCAGTAAAAAAAGGCCTTTAATTTTAACTGGCATGTGCGTGTGAATTTGAATTAATAATCCAGAAAATTGAAACTGTTTTGCTGCTGTTGCTGGATAGTGACTGTTCTTCACATGCCCTTAGTTTCACTCACTCTATTTCTCTCTCTCCCGAGCTTTGCCTAGTGCCTATTTTATGATGTTGCTGTCTTCCAGAAAGGGAATTCTTCTAAAAAAGAAATTCTCAGTTGATTGAATTCTTGCAAAAATGTATTGTGTTGAAATAAATTCTTACGTCTGTACTAATTCAGTTTACAAAAAGAATATAATTGGTCTATTCATTATATCTACTTGAGACAGAATTTAAATGCACCATGAATTTATACTTCACGAATCATCAGATTCTTTTCCTGTTATTTCTTTTACTCTAAGTTAACAATTAGTTGTGTACACATAATTGCAAAATACAATAGCCTTACAATCGGCAAATAATTTTTTTTCCTGACTCGTGCAAGAAAAGGAAGTCTTCGCTATTGCCAAGGAAATTAAGCAACTGCCCAATGTCACACAAAAGAAAATCTGTGGCAGAACTAGAAATCTAAAAAAGAAAGCCCCATCCTTCTCCTGTTCTGAACAGTCTCTGAGGTCTCCTACACTTATCCTAAATTGTGCAGCAAGTGCTAGTGACAAGTGCCTGTTGCTTCTTTTTCAGAAGATGGCTTGTGAGCTTGATGAGCAGCCTACAAGGAGTCATTCTGACTCTTTCCTCTCTGGGGGCCACATATCAGACAAATAAACATCTATCTATTTAATTCAGTTCAATTAAGTTCACCTTTTCAACCACAAAATAGAAAGACAGCCTTAAAATCCCACTGTAAATCAGGCTTATCACGTACACACACCACATCTATGGATGGCACCGATACACACACATCTGGCAAAAGTTCTTCTGAAAAAAGGGGGCACAAAAGGACTGGATTTGATGCAATTCCTCTACCACTGACATAGTTTAAGATTCTGTTATTTTTCTTTTCTTTTTTTTTTTTTTTTTTTTTTTTTTTTTTTTTTTTTTTTTTTTTTTTGGAAAGGTAATTGCAGAGTATCAAATCTTAGTTTTTAAAGGCTCGTTAACATGATTAAATTTAAACATGAAGCAGTGCATTTGACTTCCACTGGACTACTTCAAGGCAGAAAGCTACCCGTGTAAGCAAAAGGATGGCAGGACGGACACCTAAGAGTACAACAGTATTTTTGCATGTGTTCATTAAAGGCGCTGAATTACTGCAGTCAAGATTTTAAATACTACATCACATTTTGCAAATATTCTTTCTTAATACATTATAAATCATAGAGAAGGCGGTAGATCAATGTGCAGAAGAAACTGGTTTAGCTAAAAAGCCATATTTTGTCTAAAAGCTTTACATGCACTCTGACAAAGTAGCTGTATTTTAATAAATTTAAATGTATTAGATTTTTCCACAGATTCTATAAATTTGAGACAGCTAAAACTATTTCAATATTTCCAGAATGCCCAAGATCCATGGTCTCCTGGCAACTAGCAATCACATGGCTGTAGAGGTTTTGGCCTACTGTTACAATGCCGTTATATGTTTGGTTGATGATTTATTCAAACCCAGTTTCAAACCTGCTGTTAGCTCCCTCATTGCTTTAATGCAGCTAGTCTACCATTCATAACTGTCAAGAACCAATTCATTGGGACTTGGGCTTATTAAGCACCCAAACTGTGTAGTGAACATACTCAGTTTTGTGCCTGAGAATGTGAATAAACAGTATACTTTCCATCCATTTAAATTGATCGCTGATGTTTTTAAGACCATGCAATATTTTTATCTTGTTATCGAGATACTCAACCACAAACCCCAAATAATACGCTGCGCGCAGCTCAGTGTTGGTAGGTGGCAGTAAGCCCGGCTGCCTCCTTTCTAACAGGGGCGCAGACACAGAGGGAGAGGTTGGTTTAATACCCTGTCCTTGCAGTAAGTTCCTGTACATACGGCGCCATAGGTTTATGATTTTACGGAGAAACAGGAAGGACAGGCTCATCTTCTGTGCTTGGAGAAACAGCAACAGACTTCTTTTCTTGAAGAGTGACTTACTGCTCTCTTTGAAAGGCGAAAGACTGCTCCGGCAATTAAAGAAGTAATCACAGTGGATATTTACCCTATTGAAGACAATATATCAATTCTCCTGGTCAAACACACCAACTGTACAAATAATATAAAGAAAAATGGCTTTTGAAATTAAAATATTACTTAACAAGTGCATTTATATTTTAATCTAATTCTGTTAATTCAATAGTTTCAAAAAGGCATATTTGAATCGGAGGCTTTAATAGTTTTTCATGTTGGATAACACGGTAATGTGATTTTTCTCCATTTTGTACACATAAGGAACATTCTAAAATGTGTTGCCACAATTACACACCAGCAGTGTGCATGCTATTTAATGAGAGCCTGGGAATAAAGCTGGTTCAAACCATTTGGTTTAAAACAATCACAAATAGCCATTTTAACATAATGATTCTAGTATAGTATGCTTTGCTTGAATTTCAAGGATTCTAGTGGGGAAAACATAACATTCTGAGCGCTAATTTAATTTAAATTAGGACTACTGTAAAATTTAGGTTCTGACCAAACGGCAATTAAATAAAGCTTGAAGTTGGTTTTTTGGTGTCTTTTTGGTTTTGTTCTGGCATAAAGGACTTAATATTTCTCAAAAATGAAGTTATTATTAAAAATACCTAAAGATGCCAGCAAGAATAATCGGAGGGTCAGGAGGTTTTTTCTTGAGTGTTTGCTGATATTTTGCCCATCCCATCAAAAATTTCAACGGAGGAATAAAATGACACTCTATCTTCTGGACAGCTTGACGTTTGTCTTTGCTGTCAAGCAAAAAGTGATGCAATTCCATTCATACGGAGTAGATTAGAATAGTGCAGAAAATAGGATAAAACAGAACAATTCACAATGACAACCACTCATTTCATACATTAAGGGGTCTAGATTCCTTCGGTACACACAAACTAACACACAGGGCCCTAACAAATCAAGGTTGTTCATTAAGAACAAATGTACTGTCTTACCAGCTCTTTACATTTTCATGAAGAAGATGTTAACACAAATAACTTGTTTAAATTATTCAAAATTATTGCAGCATCAATTAACTACACTACATTTTAAGCTTGATGCTGTAAATGTAATAGGCTTCACTGCTTCCACTCAGCAGTGGCTGCAACAGGACTACTCTACATTACACCTAGGGACACCTTGTGGGAAAAATCCTTGAAGTAGTACTGGGAGAGTCATAAGATAGAAGTATGAATGTATATGTAGGTCTTTAAAAAGTATAGTTGCCTTAGAAAATTAATCATAATTCCTTTTCTACAAGACTTTCAGTTTAAACTCATGCCTTCCTTTAAAATAAATGCAGTAGACACAGCTCTTCAGGCTGTTACATTTATTTTGTGGCAATGTAATGTCATTAAATTTAACTAGCCTTGAACTGGCAAATATACTCAGTGTTTAGGCTTTATCTTTAAATAAAGCTTACTTTTGCTCCAAGTTAATCAAAATCTTTTGCAAGCTTGGAAAAAAGGTTAGAGCACTTTCATCTCTAGATCTTATTTCATAGTGACCTATAGAAATGTCTGTTCTTTGAAAGGCGAGGCAATATGCAGCACTCCTATGGTCTCTTTCATTGTTATTAAACTGAATGCTGTAAATTTTTCAGTTGCGGGAAGCAATTCAGTATTGTCTTACTCTTCCTGAATATTTACTGATTACCCTGGGATGACATCAGATGGAAATTCAGGTAGTATCAATATTGTTTAGCTTTTTCTATAGTGATCACATCTACAGGAGATAAAGGTTTCAGGGAAAAACGGCTGGGAGTTTGGATCCAACTTTTCATGCTCTTGGGCTTATGGAAAAACCCATAGAAACACCTGAGCCTAACATGCTCTGTACCACACTGTCCTTATATCATATCTTACCTTATCAGATACTTAGACCTATCCATTAACACCATGTACATCTGGCCCCAAATATAGGAATTAAATTAATTAAATGAAAAATTATGGGTAGTAGTAGCAATTTATAGTCTCCGAATTATTTAACCATTTCTTATTCAGAGAATTAATCTGGGAGAAGTAATCGCCAGTTAAACTAATCAAAGAATGCTATCAGAGAAGGGGGGAAAAGAAGATTAGGAGGCCAGAGTGCAGCTCTGTACTCTGAAGCAAGGTCTATTACAAACAAGGTATAACCTGTAAATTTCTGTATAAACTATTTCTTAAAAATTATGACAATTACATAGCTTCCCTAAATAGCTGCTCAGACAATTAGCATTATTGTCTGAGAGATTGCTTCTTTCCTTATATTTAATACAAATCCCTTTTGCTACACATTAAAGAAGTATTTCTTGCCCTGCTCTTAGGGAACATAGGGAACAATTGGTCACTATCCTATTTGTAGCAATTGTTTAGAGCTTATAGTATTCACCTGAAAGTCTTTAGTCAGCTAGGTAAATCCAGGAGTTTCCAGGGTTTTTGTTTGTTCTGTTTCATAAGTTCTCAGTTAGCCCACATTTTCCTTGACCAAAACCCAACCAGAGTATTGCACCTCGGGTCTCACATTTCAAGGAGTAATTTTCTCCCTGATTTTAAACCTGAGGGTCCTGGTCATGCAACTTGGAATTACTTTTTTTTTTTTTCTTTTCCCCCAAGATTCATCAAGATCTTTTGAATTCTAAAACTAATCTCCAAAGGGCTTCCAAACTCTTCTCAACTGGTGTCTGAAAAATTGTATCTGCTCTTTTATCATGAGTAGAACTGCATCCATGAGACCTTAGGGAGGCCTGTTGTGTGTGCTGCTGAGTTGCAAAACAAAGTATTTGCGTATTTCTGTACATTTATATAAACATTTTACTTAGCTTCATCCTGTTCATAGTTTTTTACATGGAAATTTGTATTATTTAAGCAGCTTCAAGTTCTTTTGTGAAACAGAGGAAAAGGATATGGAAGGCAAGGCATACCTCACCTGCCTTAAAGCTGATGAAAGAAGATAAGAATTAAGAGGAAAGTGGGAAGGTCACCAACAAGCAGAATTCCAGGAAATGTAACAGGTAAAGCCAACTTTAGTATAAAAACTCTCCATAAGACTGATCATAAATATGACCACTCAAAATTTCCCATGGAATTCTAAAAGACAGAAAGAAACTACACAAGACAGGTAACATTAGTTTTGCTTTTACGTACAATTTGAACTCTCAGTTCCTATATAAAGTATGTGTTTACTGGAGAAAAAAAATACATACGTTAGTTCTTCCCTTACTCTTCCACACCTGAAAGATTAACAACACAACTAGTCTGAATAGGGTTTTACCTTGATTATTTAATACTGCTAATCACACCTCAGGGCCTTGGGTTTCCACAGAGGCTGAAAGCCATGCAAGGACTGTATCTCCTCCTTTTGTAAGATGTCCTCCACAAAAGACGCCCTCCTTCCTTTGTAGATCTCAGACCACATAGCCCTGGCCTTTCGCTCTGCCTGTTCAGTTCCTGCTCGAGCATTCTCACTTTTCAGCTCTTCACAGGAGGGTGAGTTTTCGTTTGTTAACTCAAGGCCCACAAAAGCAACATGATAGATTGAAGGTTGTTTCCATCTCCTTCCCTGTGAAAGAACATATGTATATACATGTATATACATGAAGTTCCTTGATTATAGCATTGTACCTGTCCCAAAAGGGTGTCCAGAAAAATGGGTTTAAACCTTAAAATATTTCCCCCATGCTTTACACATATACCTCCATATATCTTTCTTGAAAAATAACATTCTGACATGAAGTTAGGTATGGGAGAACATCAGTTGAGCAAAGCATAGTTAATACCAACTTTAAATATGAAGAGATTCACGTACCTCTGCTTTACTAAAAAGGAGAACTACATTTGGTCACATTTACAATGATAGAGAGGGAAGATTCACACCACCAGGCAAATTCAAAGGCAGAAGTAACAGGAATTTTTTCCAACTTGTGTATGAAAATCCCAAGAGAGTAAACTAGTCACTGCAGATGCAGAAGTATTTATCTATTGCCTGTAAGTATCAAGGCAGCCTTCTTCATTGGTGTAATGGGCAATGAAACTAGAATTACTGCACACATTCAGATAAAACACAGATCAGACGGTCAGTCCGTTCCCTTGCATTAAGTGATGTTCAGCAGCCTGTGTGCAGCCTAGGCGTCACATCAAGACAACAGATAAATGTTCCAGAGCTCTTGTGCAGGTCTCTCTCGTGGCCTTGTGCATTCAGTCTCCCCTCTCAGAATCTCTGCCAACTCAGATAAAACCCATAATATTTTTGTAACTATTGTGTTTTGACAGCGTCAGAGTTGACTGATGTAATAGGTAGGAAGCAGAGAACCTAATAAATACTATTAAAAGTTAAAGTTTCAGTCCAATAGCCAAAGGTGCACGAGGTAACGTATCCACAGTTTTCAATCACAGTCTCCTTTATTACAGCCTTTTTCAACCAGCCTAATCCAAAATGAATGCATTAGGGTTTGTGTTCTTTGCAAAGTTGCTGCTAGTGTCTCTCTGCCCTTCCTCCTGATTTGCTGGGTAGTTTGGGAGCCTAAGGGAGGGGTGGATTAAATTGGAAAATATAAATAACAAATCAAAAATTAAAATTGATTGGATAAACAATTTCCCTTAGACTGTTTCTTAATAAGTGATCGATTTTTTAATCAATATTCATTATTTTTCAGAACATACCAAACTGTTTATTGAATAAATGAATGGCTGGAACTACAATGACATGAAATCAAATAGGTGAACCAATTTCTTTAATAACATGGGCTGAACAGGCCACCTCATCTTACCTGGTTGGAACTAAAAGTCAGAAATTCAAGACCATTGAGTGAGTGATCAAAGGAAAGGATGCAATTTGTTTTAGGGAGCATGTATTTTCATGTTTGATATGCACAGATGTGTAGCCACATGCTGATTTGTGTGATATTTCTAAATTGTAGCTGAAAGTTTCTTCCTTTTTGATAAAACTTTTGTGTTCTTTCCCGTAATTCTTCATTAGTCAGCATACTGCAAAGCTTCTGAAATAAAATTCAGATCTGAAAAATGAGATCTGTAACACTGTTCACCGTGCAGTCTTCAGGCATGGCAAATGGATTTCTCTAATGAGTTTTTATTTACCAGTATCAGATTCAGTGGTACATATAAACTATATGGTGCCTCCTAATATATAGTTCAGACTATTTCATATTATTTCGCGTAATGTGAAAAATAATCTCCTTTTGATATACAGTTGTGGGGTTTTTTTTCAGTTGAAGAAAAAGCACCAGGGCGCAAGACCTCCAAGAAATGTTTGCACATTTGTTTAAAACACAGGCAAGCATATTAATTTTGTTCTACATAATACAGATCATATCGCTTATGTGATCTTCAACTCACAAAACTTCTTCCAGTATGTGGAAATGCTTAACCTTCATTTGTACTCATAATATAGATGATTCTACTTCTTATGAAAAAAATATAAACTGTACTAATGAACTGTTAATTAATTTGTAGGAGCTCTCACTTTAACATCTATTTTAACTTGTCACAATCAATTTAACATATGACCAAACGGCGATACAATTCTATAGCTCAGCAGAGATAAAAGTATGAAATATCCTGAGCAATGAAAGGAAGCAGAAGGATAGCAGGTTCAGTTATACACATTTTGTAAATGAATTCCATGTGTTCATTGTTGTCACAATTAATTATAGAAGAATCAAGTATCAATCTATTGTGCTACATTGCCATCTACAATAACACTGACTAATATAATAACAAGATTTTTCGTTCAGCTCACTCCTGCGGATCACAGATTTCTGCAAATGGTAAAGGCCCATGGTAAAACCAGGCATCTAATCTAAAGCGTGAACTTTCAAATCTAATTTCACTTTCAGTGTCAATCTACCTTACGACACTACTTACCAATAATAAAACTGTTCTGTAAGTTCTGTAAGTCCCAAATACTTAATGAGTGCAACAAATAATTAAATGGAAGGATACCAGCAAAAGAATGAAAAAATTTAGAAATGGGTCAGTCAGACCTAACTCTTCAAGCTGCCTCTCTACACCTACGTAGAGTTTCAGCAAAAGCAATCCACAAGGGTTTGTATTCAGGCAACAGCTATCACACTAACCTTAAAGCTAAAAAAGTGTTGACTATTGAAATGAAGCTGTTTCCTGCCACAACATATAAATATTCTGCAGGAATTCAAGTCTGTCGCTATCATGTGTAACACACATTTCTAGAGCATTCAGAACTATCTGGCCACATAGGAGTCATCATCACTGACCAAAACAACACTTTCCTGTAATTCCAAGCATAAATCACCGGCACTAATGTTCTGGATTCATTCAGAGAGCTTTCAGCTCCCAGGCATTTCGCACTGTCCACTTTAATGTACATCTGCATGAGG
>VZSF01007805.1:67783-140283 GCA_013398295.1 Chionis minor | reverse complement strand
CAATTATCAGGTACTTTGGGTCCGCAACATGGATATTACTCAAAAATCTCTGATCCTAAAAGCATTTCCTTGAAAACAGTGGGTTGTTTGACTCTACAATATTCATCTGCAGCGTTTGCACTTACTGCGAGAGTACTTTAAGGGCTCACAAGATCCAGAAAAATGAAGCTAGCAATAACTAAATGCTAAACTGCTAGGCCTATTTCTATCCTCCACGGTGGCTGCTGGACTGACAGCAAATGCTGACCTGTTATTCAGAACCAAACAAAGCGGGTAGCCTCATGGGGAACGCTTGCAGAGACTGGGGCTTGCTGTTTTTCCCCCCATTCAAACACTAGATAATTCGTAGCACTGTTTAATTTATCCAGTTTGTACCCTGTAGGTCTTGGAGTCCTAGACAGCTATCTGTTTGTTCACCCCTAGAGCCCTTCTGAAGCTCCGTATTCAAAGCTTTAAAGTATTTCCACAAAATGGAAAGTGCCACCATCTCAAAGGCAATCAATCAGGGATAAATATCACCTTCAGAAACAGTACTCTCAGAAAAGGTATTTCTTGTGGTAACAAAGATCAGGTAAAAGTTTTGTACAGTTAGTAAGATCCACTAATAACTTGAATTATATTTTCAAAATTGCCTCTGGGGCTGGGGAATATGGTTTCCTTTTCTTCTGTTGTGATTTCTGGACATCCTTGAGATCCTTTTGAAAAGTACAGTTCACACTTAATGAGCCAGCAGTGCATCCAAAAACTTCCAGTTGAAATTACTGAAATTTAGATCTTTTTTATAACATGATTTAAAATTACACTGTTAAGATGAAAGATTCCCCCATGATCTCCATTCACTCTGAGAATCAGTGTTTAAGGAATGATCCTCTAAATTCAATTATTTAATATTTTCCCTCTTGATTATAGGGTTGTACATAAAGAGCATCTCTCTTGCAAGATCTACGTCAAAATGAGAGCTCAAATTATTCTTTAGAGCCCTGTTAACTAAAAAGGAATATTTGGAGCTAAGACCAGAAGAGGAGACCAAGCTGTAGGATTTTATATTGGACAAGCAAATGCTAGGCCAATAATAAAGTCATTCACATCTCACGCTGTACATAACTTTTGCGTTTAATGTACATTTTTATTGAAAACATATGTTTAGATTATCCATAGAAATAAACTGCAGAGATTGTGCTACCTAAAACATGCTTTTGACTCTTTATTAACTGGTGATAATCTGCACTGATCCGGACTGCAATTCCATCGCAGATGTTGCTGACATTAAGATGTATGACAAGGAAACTACAGAAAGAGACGATTTAAATAGGTATTTCACATTAACTCAACAATACATGCAGTGCAAAATGTCTTTCATAGGAGTTCAAGTTTTCTACTTTATTATTTACAATTTTACGTGTATTATTATAAATAAAGAGTAATGAAAGTCCTATTGACAGTCATTTGACTTTCTCTAATTTCATAGCTTTCTAAAATTTGCTGGTTTGTTTTTTAAGGTTCCTTACTGGAGGTTAGAGAAGGAA
The DNA here is from genome assembly GCA_013398295.1 of Chionis minor. Classification (NCBI taxonomy): domain Eukaryota; kingdom Metazoa; phylum Chordata; class Aves; order Charadriiformes; family Chionidae; genus Chionis; species Chionis minor. The sequence continues at coordinate 138,757 of VZSF01007805.1, read as the reverse complement.
CTGCAATTATCTAGTTAGACTGAAACTCTGGCATGGGAAAGGCTGGTTACATGTTTTCAGATCTCCCATCCTTACAGCCAGAGCAAGCACAGCTGCTTTCAGACTTGTTAATACATTCTGTAGGGACTGAAAGGCTTGAAAAGGATTGTACTGCTGCGCGTTTTCCTCCTCTCCACACAGTAAGTGGAGCTGGCAGTCCACCAAAGCTCCCAACATACGCTCCTGCACTGTGTAGAAGAACGTGTGGCATTTCATTAAGGCAAAAATAATGCCTTCGGGACACTGCATAGGACCATCTTTGTTACAGAGGAAGAACCATAAAGGATGAAGGAGGCAGTCAAAACCCTGGGGCAGAAAGGTGGCAAATGAGTGTATGACTAGGTGAAGAAGTGATCCCTGGATCACTTTTTCTTTCTTTTTCTTTCTTTTCCTTTCTTTTTCTTTCCATTTGTTATAGGCAAGGTCCTCAGCATTAGCTTTCCATTTAGGTAGAAGTAAGACACACCAAGCCCCCCAAAAGATTTTTAGTCTCTATCTGGGAAACGCATTTATTATGAAGTCTTAGGTAGGTCACAGCACCTGTGATATTCCTCCAAGCTGGGGTGAATTTTGTATGCTTGTACAGAGTGACAAAGCAGGAAACAACCTAAGAAAACACCTTAGTCAGTAGAAATCAAAAAAAAAAGCTCCATGTAGGTCATCTGAAAAGGCTGAAAGGCAATCAAAAATCAAACTGTTTACCAGGCACACTATGTACAAGAATAGGAACAACCTCAGTGCAAAGTATAATAAATAAATTTCTCTAGTAATGTGAACTACACAGATGCTTTCTCCATCAACTCCATACATATTTTGGAAGCCACACAGTACCAATGAAGGCAATGGGAGAACTTACCCAATTTCCATAGTTCAGCAGTGAGCTCTGTGTACTTGTCCACCCACCTCCCTGAAGAAAAGAAACATTGCATGTCAGGAATGAGTCGAGTAATTATCTTCTAACATAGAAGCAACGCCAGCAACATTCTGGTAATGGCAGCATTAACACTGAAAGTTTACATTTTCAAAAGGGAAAACATTTACTGGCACAATCTGGATATTTTAGCTGCCACAGGCCTCAGTGATCTGATATTGCTTAGCCTTGTGGCCAAGGCATTAAACCACTGGTATCTGTCTGCCACCAGAAGAGATCTTTTCAGTACTTCTCTAATAAACTCAATAATTAATCCAACAAAATTTGAGAAAGAAAAGTAAGGGTCATGTCATTATTAACAAATAAGAAACAAAGGAAAAAAAATACTTATTTTGCTAAAAACAAATCATGAAAATATTTTCTACTCCATGATATGACCAGAAAACAACATAAAGCTGTAAAGGTCTACAGTAATTCAAATTCATTGTGTTCACTATAAATCCCAAAATGCAGAGAGTAATTTTAACTCAGCTGCTTGGTCAATTATTTCTCTTACCTATCAAAACAAAGGGGAAAAAAACCCCAAAACCCAAAAACCGAAAAGGGCAACAAGCTCACTTCCACGGTGGAAGAACACATGGAAAAGACAAAGCATCTACTATACAAGGGTAATCAAATGCAGGTTTTTACCATATAAATATAAACAGTACAGATTGGAAAAATACTTAAATAATAAAGTACTCCATGCAATTCCAAGGAAAATTAGATGAACTATTGAAAAGGATACAAGTGTACACAATTCATTATATAGATTATGGTAACGCTTGGCTAAAACTAGTGCTGAATTCCTCACTTTAATGAGCACAGTCTTCACCCACAAATTAAAAACAAACAAATAAAAAAGATACGAGTATGACCTCACTTATTGGCAGTTGATCAAACTGCAATTTGTCCCAAGAGTTGTGAAGCCACTGACTTATAACACATCAAGAACTCTTGCTTATTGAACTGATCTGATTTTTTTTCTGGCTAGAGCAATTGCTTTTTTCTATCAAAACATTTAGGTTTATGTAAATGACAACTTAATGGTTAATTGGAACCATAGCATGATGTTTAAAGTTAAATCATGCTCATTTAACTTCATAGTGTCAATTCACCATCACTGAATAGAAGTGTGTTTCTTTAAGCTGAGAGTTGTACAATACAGGAAGTAGTCCAATGTTAGTGCACAATGTTGCTGATGTTATTAGCAAAGTTTCATAGCTACAAGGAATAGTCTAAGTCTTTAACATACAACTATTACCATAACTTTAAAAATTGCCATTTTCATTAATCATACAATGGCATTCTTCTTCATTTGCAGCCAGCTGTTTAAAATACAGATATATCGTCCTGAACATCATAGAAATTGCAGGCATGCAGTCATTCTTTCAAAATAGTGTTTTGTAAGCTACGTATTTCAGATTACAAATATTGTTAGAGATTCCAGCATAGAAATGGACACAAAAGATCCTAAATAATAAAACGAAGGGCATAAACTTTCTGCCAAAACAAGAATAAAGCTTCAGGTAGAGAATGGCTGATTCAAATGTAATCAAAAAAGAAACTAATTTGAATTTTTGACAAGAAAAGCCTGAAAATAACTTGATAAACTATGGACAGACATCTGTGGCTTTAAATTTTTATTTACATGAATCCAAACATCTAAAAGTGTTTGAAACACAGGGAAGTCTATGCTGAAAACAAAGTTATTTCTTAGAAAATGGGTCAGCAGTCTAGAGATTGTAAGGAATTGATTGTCCAAATCTAAGTGAATGTCACATGAGTTAGATACCTGAAAAGGAATAATTAAGATCCAAAATACAATTTTATCTCTGACCTAGGTCCTCTAAACATATCATTTACTCAGGGGTTGTAGCTTCATCCAAAGCTACGATTTTTGAGGATTTTCCAGAGGGGATGCAATGTGTATATCATTAAGCTCTTAGTCATATAAATAGGCAAAAATTGGTAGTCAGGCCAGCTTTGGAAGGTGGTTGAGGCAGGCTGAGATTTCCAGCTTGTGGAGGGATAACTATTTCTTTGCCTACATTTCTGAAATGTATATGAAGGATAAGCAAGGACCTATTGTAGTTTCTTGCCATCAGCTTGTGAGACTTCTGAATGCACAGATTCTTTGATGTGTAGAAAGAAGTCTGCAAATCTGAACTTATAGTGTAATTCTTCAATATTTGGATAAGACATTGTGACTGTGCAATGAGTTTTGGGCAAAGAATGAAAGGGACAGAGGCTGAGGGTTTTTTTAGATTAGCTTGAAATACTCTGTCTTTCATTCTCTTTATAAAAAGTATTTCTCCTACAGTAAAGTATTTCTTTTCAGTAACAGAATCTGTTTTCAAGTCTTCTCCTTGGGACTTTTTTAATTTGTACCCTTGATATTCAGTATTCTTTACTGTACGGTATTATTTACTATTTACTATCATTATTTACTGAATACCTAATCGTACAAATACAGAATACATACTTTTCTAGTTATGGAATCATAGCTGCCTATTCCATGGGTCAATTTTTAAAGCATTATTTGTTCGCAAGACAATTTGGCTAACAATAAATTAAGGGACTAGCCAAGGTACTTTTTACGCTGAGTCCTTCAAATTTGGTGTTGTATCTTCTACAGAGATTTCACAAACTTTGGAGGATAAACCTTGTGACTATTGCAACACCTACCCATAGAGACAACTGTGAAAAAAATACACGTAGGCTGTCATATGGGACAATTTACAGATACAATTTTCAGTTAGACTGAGGTAGATTTTATTATAAAAGATAGGATTGAAGGTATCTTGTTTTTTAAAGTTCTCTTCTCCTATAAGGTACCTGGATGGTCATTAAATGTTTTCAATACAGAAAAATCCTTTATGTGTAAAGGTAACATTCTGCAAATGAGTTTAGGATGTTTTGTGATGGAATAGCTAAAAAGATGTCTCGCTACCAAAAGCCACTTCCAGACTTTTCTGTATACCAAGTACCACTGCTATTCAGTCACCCTCTTCACCGTTTGAGTCCAAAATGTCATCCACTGAAACCTGGTCACAGCCTTACTGGCCTCTGGATCAGAGAGTCCCTTCACTTCTTATCCTGCACTGTCAGACCCTTACAAAACAAAGTGGCAAAGTCAGTGCGTAACATTACTGCCTTGTCTAGTAATCATCTCTATTTTTAAAAAAAACCACAACAGCATTTCATATCACAGAAATAAAATTGTGCTATTACTGACATAGGCAATGGTGATCCACAAAAACAGAAATTTGGAATTTATCTTTCATCCATTTTCCACTTTTACCAAATAGAAATGTCGTTTGTTCATTATAATTTCAAAACCAGAATACAGTGTCTGCCCATTATCTGCTTGATAAACTCATTCCGATGAATCAACTGCGCAACAGATAACACAAACAATACATGAAAGATCCTGTGGAAGATCGGGTACTGCATACCTAATTCCATTTGTGGATGCAGCCCTATGTAGCAAGAGCTAGACAGTATAATAATCTTTTACAGAAGGGATTATTATTTATAAAGCACCATAAGAAGTCTTGCACACCATCAGACAGGTTTAGCTATTATTTCTCTAATACTCATTGTCTACCTGTGAATATATACTGGACACAATAAACTACATGTTTTTCATTATAATTTATGTACATATTTCCACAGATTTTCTTGGAGAATAGCATTTTGCTGTGAACTGAATGCAGAACCAGGAACCAAGAGCTGTTGCGTTCTCACCTTCCCTCCAGGAACCGGTTCTGGAGCCTGCAGCCTTAAGCAAACCACTTCCTGCCTTTATAAAATGAAGACAGAAACACCTGCTTGCTCACCTAGAGAAGGGTACTGGAAAACTTTTCAGCTTTCAGAACCAAAAGCCAAGCCTGGCAAATCCATAAGATATTTGGCAAGGAAGTATCGTACAGCACACTGCAATCTCAGTGCTGCTTTGGCACCCTATTGTATTTTCTCTGTATGCCTTCCAGGGCAAGTTTAAGTCTCTGTTTGACCTCCAAACCTGTAGACAGTTACGGCTGCTAAACTATAATCACAGAATTTGTCCCCCTGGCTTCAGGAGGATTAATTAGATGCCTAAAGGTAAGGAAGTAAGCAAATGTTTGCAGAGTGAGGGCTACAGTTGGTGATGGGCCAATCTTCCCAGTTGAAAATGTATAAATAAAAATCATGCCCAATTTACTTCCATTACTAATGCTTTATATACTATATAATTGGAAGAAAATGAGATGCCTTATTTTAAATTGTTTACACACAAATCTTACTTTCTTAAAGAGTAGAAATCAAGAGTTGTTTTTCTTCTAATTTGATGCTGTTGTCACACATTACAAAGACTGAGCTTAAGGGGCTTTTTTTTTTTTAGTATTATCTCACTATGTACTGAACTGAAACATTTGATATAACACTACCCAACTGAAATCAAATTAAAAAGTATTTTGATTTGGAGAGCACCAATAAATGAAAAAATAATCTCAAAGGTTTATTTATCTAGGGCAGTATCATGTTTGATGCACACACAAGAAAGTTTCCCCAGCCATTTTAAAGATACTGCTTGTATTCTTCATACAAATTACATGAAAATGACACATGCAACTGAGAATGTTATTAAACGATATATATAGTTAGCATCACTTTTGTTAAACTGTCACTGTATTCTTCAAAATAACTTGACTTGTTCTGTTCATAAGGAAGTAAAAAAGTCCCACAAACACCAGTTAAAGACTCGTTCTCTCAAAGGTAAGTCCGTAAAAAATGATGACTAAATAGCAGAGTGGTAGGACCTTAAATTTGCAAAACACGATACAAGTCATCGTCAGGAGCTCACAGAAATGGAACTACACTATTTTTGCATCAGTGCCAGATCAAGGTTAAAAATAGCCTGATTATCTTAAGTTTCTTGTTTCATTCTCAGCCTTACTCCTCAAATGAACATACGTGAATATCATTCTGGGTCTATCACATGTTGAAGCATAATTACTTGTGTGTTAAAGTAGTACAGGGACTTTCCACTCCCTCTCCGTACCTGACCAAAGAGTCAGCAAAGGCAGAGTTACTATTGTCAATCATATGTCCTTCACAGCTTTATTTTCTTGCAAGTACCATCACACCACATCCACCATGGAAGGATACAGGAAATATGAATAAAAGAGACTTTTTGTGAGGTATACAGTGAAAACAGACCCCATGAAAACACAGATGATTTCACTGTACAGATTATAAAACAACAAAAAAAAAAATCACAAACAAATGGCCTTGATGGAACTTCTCCAAACTTGTGGGCAGAGGGAAAATAGAAGTATAAACTCTACCTTCCCTGCCTTCCTTGATTTTTAAACCCTGATATCACCTATGTTTCATCCCTAACTACAATTTTGTATGACTCGTGTCAATTCTTCTCGCTTGTGCTCATGACAGCTACATGCATCATAACCAGGAAAAGAAAATCGAAAAAAATTATGTTCTTTGGGGTCCAGAACACGAGCCACCTTTCTTCAATTACTCCTAGCATAAGTTCCCTAACCTTGATGAAGCAGTAGGTGTTTGGAACTTATTGTACCTTATGATGACTGAAGCTTGTCAGTGAGACACAATTCTCTGTTAAACCCTTACCATTTCTTTACAGCAGACATCAGATTACATAGAAATTATTTGCAAGAATACAAATTACCTCATTCGACGCCAAATTGGAAATTACACAAAATTTATTAACTGTGAAATAGTTGCTCCTGTCCAACCATGTCATGGCTTTCTCTCATTTGGGAGATTCATACCAGTCATGAGATTTTTGATATTACCTGTATTTTTCGAAACTCCTTAACGATGGTGCTCATAATTTGAAAGATAGTATAAAGAATTTCATCTGTTAAAATGTTCCAATCCTCAGAATGAAGTGGTATAAATACTAATGTCTAACGTACTAGAAACAGGAGGTAATGCCGAGTAATGTTTGACGGAAGAAATGCAGAAACAGAAGTCGGGCTGCCTAAGGAACTCTCTTCAAGTAGTTCAGTCTCTTTTACAAACACTTTCCATGCAGTTCTGGATCCAAGTAATTCCAACATTGTCTGTTTTCTACAAACACCAGTTTAATGGAAAAACTGCTGCTAGCTGTGTGTTCATTAGAATTGGAAATGGAGAGTCACTCTTCTAGCCTGGAGCCAGAAGGTGGGCTATCTTGGAGGCAGGGTTGATAGCTTTTGAATACCAGATGAAGTCTATAGATACAAGACTGGTGTCAAATGACAAGAGCCTTAAGCAGATGGATGACAGTGTGTGTGCACTATAGGCTGTTGTTAATTTACTAGCTAGAGATAATGCTTCTTTAAAATTAAAAATGAGTCATTGGAAAACAGCCCGAGAGGCCATAGCCTGCAGATTTCAGGCCTCCTGGCATGCCTGCATTGTGGGGGATATGTTTTTTTAGAGTTATGAAAATTAAAATTGCATGTTAGAGAAGAAGAAAATGTAATTGTTTCTCTTACTAGCTATTTAAGCTATTCATAGTCTGGATTTGTAATTCACAAGTACATTTTCAGTGAAATGGAATAAGCTAGTCATAGTAACTCATAGACCAGATACAGATGAGCAATGGCAAAGATGTATAATATTAATGAATTGTCAAGTGGCAAGATGTGGGGTTTATGTTTGTAACTATGCTTTTATTATTTTAGCATGACCATATACAATGTCTTTCCTTTTCACTATTGCTCTGCATAGGACTTTTCATTGCCATTTGGTTATGTTGGAAATAGCATGTTTCCTCTGCTTTGATCGTGGGATGAAAATTTCCTGTCATATCTCTTGCAAGAGTGTTCATATATTCCCATATCATAATATAGACAGGGCTGTCTCATTGTTTCCTTGCTCCAAACATCAGATTCAGTGTAAAATTTCTGAGAGAATACAGTTTGATAAAGAAGTAACTTATCTCCAAAGGCAAAAAAACCCCAAAAACCCCAACTGTAGAGAACGAATACACAAATGTATCACTTCTCATGCTAGTCTCTGAGGGCTAACTATGCTCTCTAGAACTTACTGGGGCAGTCACCACCATCTAAGTATAAGAAACCAGTGAAGAATTCAAACAGTGTTGTCCAGAGAGGCTGGACTCTGGCTGTCTATATAGCCAAAACTGTTCTTGATCTCTACAAGTAATTGTCAAAGGAACAGTAAAAACTTTAATCATTGCCTTATAACCAGATTTTGGCAGACCTGCAAAACATGCTGTAGGAAATACAACCCTAAAACCCAGATGATTCCTTTAATATTATCATCTATCCAGTGTAGAAATAACAATGCCTAACAATTTTACAGCACTTTGTGCCCCTACAGATGCTGGCACCTATTGAATATCATTACCCCTATAATCCCAGTTTAAAGACACAAGAACAAAGTGATGCATCAGTTAGTGAAAAAGTCAGAAGAATAACCCAGTCCTCGTGACGCCCAGTCCTGTATCCGTGTGGCTGGAACACAAGGCTCACATAGTTTTTAAATCCATACCACTGCGCTGATAGAGAGAGCCTGTTACTCTATTCCAAAACACTCTACACTGACGCAGCACCATTGAGCTCAGTGGTATTACTGATGGTTTACATGCATGGGAGTGAGGGCAGAATTAAATATGGGATATTTAAAGAGATGTTCTTCAAAGTTTAAAAAGAAATGAGAGGAAAGAAGGGGAAGAATATGCATGCAGTGAATTAGTTATCCTGCATAATATACTACAATCAAAGTCGCATATAAATATTTATGTACAGTGCACTGCCTGTGCAATATTGTACTGATCCAGACTGTGACAGAGATGCCTGCGCAACAACTGGCATTTTTCAGCTTTAGAAAACTTTAAGACAAAAGTATCAACCATAGAGACTTCAGTCACAAACATGTCCAGGTATTTCAGTGCAGCAGCAACGTGAAAGCACTTCTCGTTTCCGCTTGAAGGTGAAAGGCTGACTTTACGAAAAAGTTTCTCTCTTTTTTTTTTTTTTCAGTCCTATACAACACCACCTGTCTCATCAGCAGGACCACTCTAAAGGGATGGGCCTCAAGGCACCTCAGTCCCAAGATTCTCCATGCCTCATTCTTCATCCACGCTGCTAGTAATGTACCATCACTGGCACAGTTACACCTGAACACTCTGGTGCTGCCAAACACCTGGCTTGATTTTCCACTGTCCAAATGAAAAATAAGCATAATCTGCTTTTTGAGGATACAGCAAATGAGGGAGTTCATGACAAATTGTGTTGGTTTATGCAGAATAGTGATAATAAGATACAAATGAGAATTTTTTGCTTAATGAATAATACTAATCACGTTTCAACAAATGCTGTGCCCTTCTAATTAGAGAGAATGCATAAAATCAGCTTAATTTATTTGTGACTAGTTATATATAGTTTAAATATTTACTAGAGATTTATTCTAACGTTTGAAATGATTTTAAACAGTTCTTGCAGTAAAAGCAGACCTAGTAACGTAAAGGAGGTTACAATTCTAACTTCTGCCCTCCCTTTCGTTATGCAGCGTGTGATGTATCCCCTCAGTTTTCAAGATGCAAGAGAAAGGATATTATTGATTTACATGCTAATTCTCCAACTGTTACTAATTTTCTTGATTCCTGCTTCCAAAGTTGCACTTCCAACATTCATCACTGTAGTACACTAGAGGGGCTGAGCATCTTTTTCAATAAATTACAGGAACTATGACTAATTATAGTGATATTAACTATGCAAAGTAATGTGTAACTTAAAATGGATACGTTTATCATTTCAAATTATGCTTTTGACTCTTGATGGCCTAATACATGGATGCTTTTCTTTTTTTTTTAATACAGATTATGAACTGTGCTGTATTTTTTTTAAAAAATCTGTTTCACAGTTATAGGCATACCTTGTGAATTTAATGAATGGAAATAAATCATTTACATCCCATAAAATGCTTAGTAGGTAGATGACAAGATTAGTACCAAGGGCAAGAAGGGCCAAATCCTGATTGCTTTAGTAAGGCACTCAGGATACAGCTTGAACAGTGCCATTAGCATGTATTTGGCCCACAGGTTTTGTACTATGTACTTCATGCTACAAAGCTAGTAGTGCCAGTTGCTTGGCTGACAATACCTGCAGTGCCTAGCATTCAAAGCAAAACCATCAACTGTAACTGGCGTTCAGTTCAGTGGTATGCAAAGTATGTCGCAAAGGCTTAAGATACAGAGCTTTAAAACAACGGCAGCGCAGTTGTGCCCAGTGTAAGAACTCTGCGTCACATCAGGGCTTTTTCGCTCGCATGGGGCACCATATTGTTATAGTTCTCCTTCCCATCTGGAAGAAATGTATCCTCTGTCATCTTGGTCATTTTCACATTACCTAGTATTGCATGGTACAGAAGCATAGCTCTTAGTAAGCAAAAAAAAATTAAGGAATAACATAGATTGGTATGTTGCAGAGACACTGTCAGATAAAATAAAGCAGTACAGGTGGAGAGTAGACTAGATTTCTCTACAGAATATGCAGGAACTGGGCACCAGAGACCAAAGAGTTTGGCCAGACCCTTCCATGAAGTTAGATTATTCTTTTCCACTATGCCAGAATAGTCTTTGTGTTACTCTTTTAAAAAAACATGCAGACATCTTCAGGGACTTACTGGAAGAACATCTGCACTTTGGACCTCTGCCATTAGTTGCCTGCTTAGCTAATACATCCACTTGTTCTGAATATTGGGATGGATGCTGTTGTGTTTGGATGACACTATCCTTAAAAACCTGCCACCTTTCCTGGGCATGTTTGCCCTTCAGAGCTGCCTCCCATGGTATCTGACCACTAGTTTCCTGAATCAGTCAAAGTTGCCCCTCCTAAGGTCGAGGGACTGCACTCTGCCACTCTCCTTCCTCATTGTCCTCAGGACCTTGAACTCCACTATTTCATGGTCATTACAGCCAAGGCTACCATTGATTACCACATCCTCAACCAATCCTTCCTTGTTAGTGAAGAGCAGCAGATCCAGCTGCGAATCACCACAGCTGGCCCTTCCAATATCTGTATCAAGAAGTTATCCCTACCACCCTCCAGAAATCTTTTTGACTGCTTGTCTCCCAACATCTGCCTTTCCATCAGATGTCAGTTCTTCCAAAGGTAAAGGCTGCCTTCATTCAAAGAACAACAGAAAACACAGGAAGTACCACTGAGAAGCTTATGGATAAACATACCCTTTTCTACAGCAAACCTGAAAACACACACATTTTTGGAATAAAAAATTGTTTTGGAATAAATTTGGACAAGGTTTGGGGAAGATTCTGCTGAGCTATCATTGCAGCCGAACCTCTCATTTCTTGAGGACGAGTAAGTATTGTCTAGCATTTCTAACCTATGGTGACTAATATTTCTAGACTTCAAGGTCTCATTTCTTCTCATCTTCGCTACATTGGGAAAAGCTGGGCCAGCTGACTGTCAGTTTTGTGTTACCATCTGCACAACTAGTGCCTCTTCCGATCAGCAGAAAATGAATATTTAGGTGGGGACCTGGACATCACCAATAGCATTAAAACTTAAATCAACGCCTTTTAAATGATGGTCTCTTGGGGCTGAGCTGTTTGTCAGTTGCCTTGGCTATGTGCTATGAACACTCACTAAAGATAATTTTGGCTCTTAGAAACTATATTGGTAAACAGGATGGAAATCAACCACCCTTCCTGCCATAAGAGGAAATGACATGCTTTTCCCAGAGGCCTTTAAGGATGGTCTTTCCCTCTACACAGCTCCCAGGAGGATTTCTTCCACTCAGACCTGCTTACTACATCACTGTGATTACCGCACCAGCCCTGCTTCCTGCTTCGCACAGTCATGCCATCATTGCCTCATGTCACCAGAAGGGACAGAACTCCTACTGAGGCTCCTCTTGCTTCTGAGGAGATTGCTAGACTCCGGAGCATCAGTGATCTTTGTTCTGCTTAGGGAGTCTTCCCTGTTCCCTGTCCCTCATCCTCCATTATTCTACAGATTATCATGTAGTCTTAAGACCTGGCCCTGATATAGCAGTCTGTCTTCTAGGTACTACCACTACCTGCGCAATCTGTACACCTCAGCTGGTCCCTAAATGCTGATATATGTCCAGAAGAATGGGAAGAATGCAAAACTGAGTCTTGAAAGAGTTTGAATGTGCTAATATGCTCTCGCGAAACTCTAAATACCGCACAGGATAGAACTATAGAAAAATTAGCGTTGGAAAGTACCACAGAAGGTCGTCTCATCCAACCCTTTGCTCAAAGCAAAGTCGACCAGACAACGGTCAGTCAAGTTCTAAATACCCGCAAATAAGCAGAGTCCACAACCTCTCAGGGCAACTTGTTCCAGTATGTGATCACTCTCATGGAAAAAAAAATCCTTATACCTAATGAGAATGTTTTGTATTGTAATTTTTGTCTGTTGCCTTCCATCACTGCATATCTTCTAGAAGAGTCTGTCTCTGTCTTTTTTACATTCTCATATTAGGTAGCTGTAGACACATTGCTACCACAGGAATAAGATATCCCCTTAACCTTCTCTTCTTAAAGCCAAGCAAATCTAACTCACTCTCTGATTGTATGTAATGCGCTCCAGAATACTTCCTATACAGTGGTTCTGATTACTAAACATAATGCAATTCAAAGAAGCTTTGGTAGACGACAATTTCTGAGACTATTAAAATCAGAAGTGAAAATCACTTACTAGCATCATTTACAATTTTAAAGCACAGCTCACAGCTGTCCCAGTTATGTTCTTATCAATCTCTTCTGGACAAGTATTCTCAAGTCCTTTACCTCATCTAACGTTTTCTAATTCTCCTCTCAAGAAAATTTACTCTCAGGAAGTCATTGAGAGTTCACAATCTAATTAAATGGAAACGCTGTATGATAAAATTTACCACAGATGCATCAACCACGCTCTTTAACTAGAGCTCAGAGATTCTCAAATTTGAAAATTCCTGATCAAAATCTAGGCCAGTTTAGAAACAATTCAAGCAGTATGTCCGAGCCAAGGAATAATGAGGTTCTGCCCTTGTAATGTCTTCTGGATCTCAACATAGTTCATTATCATTATCACTTGAACAAACACATAGCTTTAGTGAAAATAAAAAAAAATGAAGAGTTTGTCTACAATTCAAAACATTTCATGTGACTGAAACTATGTATGCACTTTGCCTGGGCGCTTAACTCCCTTCTTTTACTTTTCAGGCAAAGGTAATAATTTAAAGTTCATAATAACTGAACTACTACCAGGTGTAAAATTCCACAGCACTGTAAAACTGTCCTCTTTGTAAATAGGATCTTTACGTTGTGTTCTACGCTTTTAATATTTATCAAAAAAAGAATTTCAGCCTTGGAGATCAGAATCCCACACCCCGTGTTTAGCTCTATTATGATTAGACATGGTCTACTGAAATGCTTTTTATACTGTACCCTGTTTCTGTACGTCTTCAATTGTATTTGATTTAGCTGTAAAATTCAAAAATTTAGACATTTATGTTAAGATCTGCCCTGGTCTACTCCAGGAGTCCCAGAATTCTAATTACTGTTCCACTTTTTCCCCCAGGTATTCCTTTTTTTTTTTTTTTGTTCACACAAAGATACAATAAGACTGCAAACATATATACTCGAAAAGCAGCTGGAAATCTACAGCTTGCTTTCCTTTCCAATGTACATCAATTTAGAGACAGAAGACTAACAAATGAATTGCCTTGCAAGGGTGGAAGAAAGCCAAAACTCTGCCATAATTTTATACTGCGTGAAGAAGCAAAGTTCTTATATTTAAATAACAATAGCCAAGGATGGGGAGGCACAGTATGACTAGGAGACTATAGACACGATCCTTTGGTGTCCATCTGCAAACAGAAGATCTAATGCAGAGTTATTGAGGGTCCTAACTGAGACCATGAATCTCATCCAAAGTCATACAGCCATCCTGGAATGGCCGTCTCTTACATTCACCACTACTACCCACAACTGCTAAGATCTTCCTGAATTTTTCTAAGCTTTTTTTAAACTTCCCTGATCTTTGCACATCTGAGAATGAACCAAGCTTCAGGATTTGGGCAGAGGGGAAATGAATGCTTAGGAGTCTTGCTTCTCTTTGTCCTTATTGTAAATTCCTGTAGATTGCCCATCCAACATAACTGATTATTCCCAAAAAAGCACTGAATGATTTCAAGGGTAGTGATACACAGCCCTTACCAATGCTTTTATTTTAAGCCTCAGAGATACACAAATTGATATTTAAAGAGTGCTTCCTGGAGAATTTATAACATCCAGATCTCCTACACTGAGAACAGTGAGGTTTCTTGAAGGGAATGAAGAAATATAGCCATTTAAATTGTTCAACATAATTAAAATACTCCTAACTAGCTACTCCTAGAGAAGAAAAATACTACAGTTTCTCAGACGAAATATCAGTGCCTCCTTAGACAGATTTTAAATAAGGCTTAAGTGGGATATCAGTGACTGACTGAAATATGCTCGTGTTTCCTTAGCTTCTCCAGAGAGGATTTCCTCTGATTCTAAATAGGAATAGTCTAATGGCTTTCACTCAACTGTGTTTCTGAACCTAAAGAAAGTAGGCTGCCTTCCCTGACGTCTTCCTTTGATCTGATATTAAGAGACATTCAATTGCCTGTAAATTCTTTCATTAGCCACTATATATCAGATTTTCAGAGGTATGCGTACCAGAACTCTGGCTTCAGAGGGAGGGCACTATGCTGGAAGATTGTATCTATGTACAGTCCAACATTTTCATCAATGATATATTACACTGAAAGGCACCAAATACATCAGTATCATTTCACAAAAGTGGACGTGCTAAAGTGCAGCCATGCCCAGCTGCCTGAGCAAGTACATTTCTCCATTCTTAACAGCTGGACTCAAAGAGCAGGGCTGATGCCAAAAGCCACCGGGCACAGCTGTGCAGAGGGTATAGAACTACCAGGGCACACGGGAGTTCAAAGCAGGGGGAGGCATTAGCTCCATGCTGCGCATGTGTGTAGCAGCAGTTTCAGTGTGACATTATAAGGAGATAAACACCAGGATACAACTATTTCCTCGGCACAGCACAAAAGTTTCTGGAATGAAAATTCTTTGAAAGCCCATGTAAGTTCCCACAAAGTTCCTTTCACAAGGACAGGCTTTAGCTATTTCAGTGAATAAACTGTTCACGCCAAATATTAGCCTGACTCTGGTAGAAAATTTGCTGAAATTCAACTTTCTGTAGTACTTAAAGGTTTATGCACCCTTTTCATTTCAATAAACTGGTCAAATTTCTGCCTCCTTGAACCTCTCTTTGCAGTAGAAATTGCATCAAAGACATCAAGACTATCCTGAGTATATAATAGCAAATTTCTAGGAAAGCACAGAGTGAAGGCTCTTGATGAAAATGCTGTTCTATCAGGCAGACCCAAGTTTTGTGGAGACCACTCCACTTGGCTAACATGTAAGTCAACCCATATATATCCAGTTCCAGGCTGCCACAAGCAGCCTGCTGCTAGTACTTCCATTTGTTTGGTTAAAGACTATCTATGCTCTTCTGCATGGCTCAGTGTGGACGTTGAACAGAAGCCCACCTATAACAATTCTTTTCTGCTTACTGCTTACTTTTTAAAATTTATTTTACCTTTTTGAAGATCATCCCTGCAGCAACCTTCAAATCACATTTCTTCTTAACATTAACAATAAAGCTGATAAATCTGAACAAACAGGAAACATGTCTTTTACTTGCTCATTGTACAAATAACACCTTTTAAATCACAACTGTTGCCAAATGGTTAGCACCAGGTCCTGCCTTGTTATCTGAATTCCTCCTCACATGGAATCTACCTAGAAGTCCCTTCTTGATAGATGTAAAGGCTCTGAGTGGCCAGAGCTAATCCCTCTCTAGCTGGTAAACTGGCCCAGAATGCTATTCCAGCATCGCTTCAATTTCAGCTTAAAACACGTTCCTAGTTATGAGTAAACGGTACTTCAGAGTTACGAGAGGTACCACACTGCCAATGCACATTCATAGCATGGATTCCAGGATACTCCAATGCAGTTGCTTACTGCTGCTGATCCGATTTAGCATGTGAATTCCAGCTCCTACTAAAATGGTAGGAAGACAAGACCCTAACTTGTTACAATTAATTTCAATATCGCTGAGGCCATTTCAGCTCACTGAAATGCTCATTCAGAGAAGTTTTCATTACTCTTTGGTTAATGTGGCAGTTAATGTCCTTGAGCTGTATGTTCCCGTGTCAATTTAAAAATGTGGAAAAAACCTGGGTTGCCCTTATTTAGGATACAATCCCTGAGTCGATCATTTGAAAAATCTTCATTTGCAACTGCTCGAGTGGATAGTGAAACCATTTCCTGAATAACACTGCTCGCCTTTCAGATTCCTCTCGATGTTAGAAAAGCTATGTTAATTCTGGATCAGTGTTCTTTAATAAAACAGCACAGCAGTAAACACCAAAATAAGTGTTTCATACTTAAGGTACTACAAATTAGAACAATGTAATGTTCTATCCTTGTATCTTGCTGCTTTATAGTTACCTGATAAATGTCGGACTTTCAATCCCTTCTGTGTCCTGAGCATTCATTACATTTACACATTTTAGAGTTCTCTAGTATTTTTGCAATACGTTTTCCTGAATCAGCTGATGACATTTAATGGAATGTTTAAGACACAATATAAAACCATAAATGCTTTTGCTTATTCTGGGGAAAAAAACTGTGCACGTAGATTGGTTTTCAAATTAAAAACTATGTTGGTGTACCCAGCATTTTTGCTTCTGCTATACATATTAAAATATAACTAAATGCCTCTTATGCAGTACTGCAGCATAAGTACAAATAACAAGCGTCTGTACTTTACAACCAGGCTATATGATTAAGGAGCTATTAATGAAGTGAAACAAAACCTCAGTGCTAGAATGTAATAGTCCATGAAATTCTTATGGAGAGAAAGGGAATCTGCAGTGAATAAATATTAACCTAAATGCTATAGAAAACATAAAGCAAACAAAAAAATGCATTTTTAAAGCCAAAATTTTGGTGAAAACTGCTGACTACTTAAGGAAAGTCTATTTGCATACCACAGGGCTCCATCTGCTGTGGAAAATACAGGCTGCAAGAATGATTTAATATTTAATAGAAGTAGTGGCCGTTGTTAATTATAATTTGCACATTTACAAATCAGCACTGATAGCAATACAAATTATGAAATATAAGGGTGTTATGCTGGATACTGGGGAAAATAAGATGACAGACAAAGTTAATGGAGTATCCCTAACAACAGCTCTGTCAGAACACATCAGAGAACTAATCCAGTTACAAAGAGCCTGCAATGGAAAATCTATTTAAAATATTAAAATGCTGTTTGGTAAAAGCTTTTTCATAGTGCATTTTACTTAAACAGTTGCTTATTGCTCATGGGTCATTAGCTGTACACCCAGATGCATTCTGCAAACCGCCGTTTGAAAGAACAGTAGAAATTAAATAAGAAATATATTTCTGCAGCATTTTTCCTGAAATCTAGAATCAGCTTACTGCAGATTACAGACAGAAAAATAATATCAGCTACTTCCAAGATAGATGTTGTTGCTGTTACAGTAACTATACATTTCCTTTCTCACAAAAAGTAACATACTATGAAGAACTTGGCCCTTTTGAAAAATATTCCCGCTATGGACGGCACTACAAGTGGATTAATAGACCAATATGCAGAGCGACTCATTCCAGTACCATAGGCCTGGTTTTAGTTTAAGACTAAACATTAATCTCATTTCAACACTGAAGCTATAAATTGACTCTTATTTAGTAAAAGTACAGAAATCACCATTGATTGTTTTCATTAATCTTCTGTTTCACCTCACTTTTCTCATCATCATGTAATATGGATTACAGATAGAAACCATTAATGCACAAATGCTTTAATACCAACTTTGTTCGCATGCTGCTACTGATCTCTGTGTTTTAACATCAGGTAGGTGGTCTGTAATATAAAACATGAGGCAACCTAACTCTACTTAATTCAACAGTTAGCTTAGTATTTACGTCACCTACTAGATACAAGGCAAAAGTAGATACAAGGCAAAAGCCTGTAATATTCCCAGTATACAGTTCATTTTAATACATATAAGGCAATTGTGCTCCTGTAGTACAGACAAAACATATTCTGCCTGTGGAAAGAGACACAATAGCTATCTCCTTAAAGTCCAACAGCTTAAGAATTACATACTAGTCTGAAACTCTGTGCACGGGTCACTGTAGCCTGGTCTAGCAGTGATTTGCAAGCTTACAAATTCTGCTGGAAAAAGTCAAGAGTACCACATCTTGGCTGCAGGTTCTTTTTCCCATGTGTATTGGCTTTTCTTATTATTTTTTGTCCACAAAAGGAAGGATGCAGAACTAGGCAAGATGTCTCTTGCTATATACGTTGATGGAAATGGTCTGGGGAACCAAAGCTAGTGTTAAAGGGGCACAATACTCCAGTTATGACACAGCCATGAGCCTACAACAATATTTGTGTTCCTTCTGTTGTTCGTGAGTATGGTTTGCTCTCTAATCAGAAGAGCTGCTTTTAGTCTTCACCCTGTTGCTAACCCCACTAGCTGGATACGTAAACTTATGAAGTTAACGTTTGTTTTACTGGAGTGCAATTTAAGATGCACTTAGATGTATTAACTTCAGTCACACAGTGTCAGTACCCCTCCAGAAAATGTTGTTCTTGAGCATCTAATGAAAAACAGTATTTCAGCATCAGAAACAGTACCCTCTGGTGCAGAATCAGTATCTGCCCATTTTCACCTCATCACTTCCTTCCCTTAGTTGTGGTTTTCTGTAAAGAAATCATTCTTACACATCCATGCCCGCAAAAAGAGGAAAAAAACACTTTGCTATTTTTGACTCTGAGTCTCTATTTATTGCGGTGCAATCAGAAAGGTGATTATACTACTATCAGATTAATGTCCAACAATTGCATAATGTACTCACATTGGGGTTCTTTACAAACTTATTTCCTTGTGCCTTTGGGGGTCTGTAAGGATCACCAGCTCTTTTACAAGACATGTGATGATGGGGGAGACAAACGATCCAGAATTTTAGGCAGCCTGTTCTAGGGCAAGCTGCCAAGTCTTCATTTGACCACTGATGTCCTAGTCTATAGTAGTTGAGGGTAATCTCTGCTTTTTGTTAGGCAATAATTCTACATCACAAAGAAAAGATGCTGCAAGACACAACATTGATTGGTGCAAGTTTCTCTTTTGCAAAACACAAAAATGTCTGATTAGCAGAAGAACTAAGAAATGAAAATTAAAAATAAAATGGTTCAAGCAGAGAATGCAATTGTGTTTGATAAAAAACAGACCAAAATAACATCACTTTCAGATATTTTTACATTCCTTTTGTGTTATGCCAGCAGTGCAAAGGGGACATAAAGACTCTCTTAATACATGGCTGAAAACGTCCTTGTGCCACCAGAGGCTCCTCAGACCACTACAAAACCTAGATCACCTGATCTCAGTGCGTGAGTATTACGCAGAACGGGCCAAAGAAGAAACACAGCAAGAACATGAAATAACTCTTCAGCATGGTTAGTGGAGCAGTTATTCAGCAGCTGTTACTCAATTTGGCACTGTTATCTATATTTGTACTAGAGACTATATTTCCTTCGGCAATCTCTAGGGTCAAGGCATCAGAAAAGTGCAGAAAAATCACCGATGTACCCCTTGTTTTTCCATTGTGTCAAGCGTAGACCTAGGAAGCATATGAAATTCCATCCTAAATAATAAAGAAAGACCATTAATAGTTTACTAAAACACCATTACTTCATATACACTAAGGAACAATCAGTATATAATATTCTGGGGCGAGTAGAGAAATAAGAAAATTAAACTTCTTACAGGTAACAAGTACCAGAATGGTCTCTCTGTGTTCATCCTGGCCTGCCAAGCCTGTGTCATTTTAACATCCACATGCACACTTATTATACCATCGGTCAGATCAAACAGCCACGCAAGTTGCAATTTCCACAGGCCAAATAACATGTAACTCCCATTTACTTCTCTGAAGTCTCTTTTGTAGTAATCATTTTCATTCTGGGACAAATATACACTTCACAAAGCTCATCTAACAAATTTACGGGTGTTCCTCCAAAGTCACCAAAGCATTTTCACACAATAGTCCATAATGAGTATAAAGAACCTGCTCTATTTACCACGCACTGTGATTTCTTGCTTAGAAAACATGAAAATAGAAACACATGTAGTAAATTTCCTTCCCCACTTGGCCTCTTGATAGCAGGACAAAAGGAATAAATGATTGCATGGATAGTGAAGATGTTTCCTTTTGCATAATTATACTGTACTTGGCCAGGATAATGAAAGGTTCTGTGACACAGACACCACTATTTCCTATTCCTGTAGGTCAGACCTTCCTGAAAGGTATCTAAAACCCTAGTTCCAGTACGTTTTGTTGTAAAGAGTAACCAAAGTAGCCAGAATGTCACTTTCTGAAGATCAACAGCATTCTGCAGGATGATAGACACTCAGCGCCATGGAAATTCATAGCAATGTGGCATCCCACACAAATTGTAATTTATACAGTCCTTGAGACTAATTATATTGGAGATCCCTCAGAATCCTGGAATGTCTCATAGCTGGGGAAGTGCAAAGGTAACTAGCTAATGCAGAAATTGGGCTTGAACGGTGGCAGAAACCAGACTTGAATGTTGGATTTAAATGCTTCCTGCAGGCCACAGAGCAGTTATTTAGGCTCATGAGGTTTAGCCAGTAGCCACTTGACGTTAGATCTGAATGGTGGTCTAAAGGTAAAATACTTCATGATCACCTCTCAGTGCCAAGCCATGGGGAGGTGTATTTCAATAGTCTCTTGGGTAGCAAATATTTTCTCTGAACTTCTTGCTTTGAAGTTTACCAATATAATGTCTTTGATCTTTGCAAAAGAAACCAACATGAAATTTCAAGCTACGATACAATACACTTTAAGATAGTAAGGAAAAATAAAGTTGCATTAATTATGTTCACAGGTTGTTTTAAACTTGTAATATGTATAGGAAAGACTGACCTCGGCTTTTTATTCCACTACAGTTTACCAAGGAGTGAGATACAAGGGACAAAAGAGAGACTTCCATTCAGGAAGTACAAAGACAAACCTTTTATTGTGTCCTATACTATGCAAGATTATAAACTCACACCAAATGACACGTCATCCACTGTACCCCACATCCCAAATGTCCTTGCTCTAAGAATATTTTAAAATATTCTCATTTATTTAAACGTAAAGTTCTGAATAACAGGGAATTGCTCAAAAAAAGCAGTAAGCCATCATGTAAGAGCTCAGTGATGGCACGTAAGTCATCAAATAATCAGCTTTGATTGTCTTTCAGGAAAGTGAGATGAAAGCCATTAACATTTTATACAGTAATAGTAGTAGTACTGTACTGAACAGTACTGAATAACTGTTAATTGAAAGGAAATCTGTAACTGTGATGAACTCTGAACACCTACCAACCTCTGGGTGTGAGTCAGCTGAAAGAAACTGAATTGTTAAAGCCTACCGCCCCAAATGTAATACAAAATCCTAATTCCTCCAATTTTGCCTGAAATAAGCCAAACCTAATTTTCAGTATTTAAGTTATGTTCCTCTTTTGCTCACACAGTTATTTATGGATTTGCTTACATTCTGTTAAAATCAACACAACTGGGTGTGCGCATAAAAGCATATTCTTAAGTGCCTTTGTTAGAAGAGTGCTGTTGGCGCAAATGAAATCCCAAACCACAGCAGACCTGGCCATCTTGATCTCTGTCCCCAGAGGTACTGCCACCCCAAAAAGTAATCATTATGTCTGTCATTTGGCATGCCATCAGCAGTTCACCTCGGAGGATGCTCTGTAACCACCCCAGTGTGGTTACCATCCCAGCAGCCAGGGCAGAGCCCTGAGACACACTCCTGCAGCGACCACAGCTCCCATCAGCTGCACTAGCTGGTCCAGGAACCTGAGAGAGACACAGAACCTTTACAGAAACAGCCTATAGCTACAGGCTCAAAGAATCACCTCTGAAGTGACGCCCTGTTTGGTAAAAGCCAAGAACAGACATTGCAACACTGATCTCACGCAACACTTTAACCAAAAATCATGTCTTTTCTAAAACTGCCTTTGCGTTTCTACAGTTTATTATTTTAACACAGGAATTGTTCTTGTTCCAAAGCATAAATGGAAGTGAAGTGTTCTAGTTTACCCAGAGAAAAAAATCCCCAACTACTTTTGGACATTCAACTAAATACTTCAACAATTCTCTTTTTCTGTTGTTATGCTTTTAGCTAGCACCTACAGAATCAGCAGGGACTAGTTTGATTCAAAATTATATTCTTTTGTCTTTTGAGAAGTTCTCTTCTAACTTGCAAAAATTATATAAAGTTACCTGACAAATAATGTCTTAACTAGGCACAGATGCACACGGGTGAGAAAAATCGAGCAAAAAGGAAGTTTTCCAACTGGAAAAAAATTCAGAATATACAACATCATAAAAGTATGGCTGCCAAAAGTGTGCCTTTTTATTATTGTCAGCAAGTTTCTTCTATATTCTTATTGATACCTCCACCTTTCATACACTACTGCCATATAACTCCAGCCATGACATTCATCCAGGTTGTTTACTTGTGGCATCCTTCACTTCCTAATGGGTCTTTTCTCTTTATTTAGATCCAACATAAAAGCATCCTTTCAAGTTTGTTTTTAAAGAGGAAAACAATTTCCCCCAACTGAATCAATTAAACATCTAATATAGGTGCCTAGACTAGTACTTTACGCTTTTTATCTAGTCAGGGAAAGTTTGGAGCCACAAAAGAGCTCTGAATAATCTCCTTGAAGCTCCACTAAAATGTCACTATGCCCGTAAGTCAGTCACTTACACCACACATCTACAGCCAGACCCCTAAACATATTTTGAAAAGATACGGGGTGAGATTTTCAACAGCATTGACCTAACTTTACTGCAATTTAAGTCATAAGAATTTTACCATTAACATAAATGCGACCATTTAAGGCAATGCTAAGTGCTTCTGAAAATCCCATATGTAATCTCCTTTTAAATTGATGGTTAGGAAAACCGGTCCAAAAAACAAGTAGCTTTACAATCATTGCTTGTTTTAGAATCTATACATCAGCAACGTGTGAACATGATATAGTCTGTGCACATATAAGAATAAATGCATGCATACATATAAATGAACTGAATTTCTGTGTTGACAGATTATTTGCCAAGTTAAAGCCAAATGTGATTTAAAATTACCACGATATTACACTGAATAAAGAGGATTTATAATGGAAATACTAAAAGAACCTCTGTAATAGTGATCCTACTAGGCACTGCTATAACAACATATATTTCACTCTTTTCAGTTACTGCTGTTTTTCTCCTTTCTCTGAATGTTTCAAAACAGTAAGTGAAATGTTAATTTTTTAAAGTCAGAACCATCTAGCTAAACCATCCAAATCGTTTTTGTATACAGAGATTTTATTTCTAATCTTTCTCTGCAAGCTGCTTTGTTAAATCCTAATGACAACTTTTATGCATAATGCATAAAATAAACTTTACCAATATTTAACACACTTTTATAAACATGTAAAACCCCTTTATAAGTGAGATGACACACTGCAGGGCATGCAGTTGCAGTACACTGGGAAACCACACTTCCTAGATGACTGAAGGCATCTGCTTCATGCCATTAATTTCTCAACATCGAATACATGTAGTTGTCTTAGAATAGCGGTGCATCGTATTATCCATCTTTTTTTTTATTAATAGACAAGTACATTTTATTGTATGTATAATATGTACGCTGTTCGAATCTGCAACCTTTTTTCTTTTATTCTAGGAATGCCTGTATTTCCTAAAAGAATAGGGAGAGAGGAAGATAGCTTCTTATTTTATCAAAACACTTCGTATTAGCAAATAAATACCTATAAAAATATATGCTAACAAGGAATCACTCAAAAATGGATGCTATAAATCTTCCTTATGCAAGAGGCAAAGAAATCAGAATAATAACAATGTATCACTAGCCTATGTCACTGAAATGATTTGTTTTACTCCTTTAATCTTTACCATATCTAAACTGACTATAATAAATGAATAATTACTCTGAATACTGTGGAGTTAATTGAAAATCTGCTTGAAGTATAAAACCAAGAAATCATAACAACAAATACAAGGTTTAGCCAGTGTTTAGGAACTTGTCTTTGTCAATAATTTTTAAGGTTCAGTGTAAATGATACTGTTTACCATCGTACATCATCTAACATTACTCCAGAAAGTCATGAATTATTTCAGACTTCCTATGAATATTAATAATCTTTAGAGTCACGGTATTTCATCAGCCTACACCCAAGTATTAAAGTCTTACGGGGTTTGACTTTTCAAAAAGAAACCAATTTAATTCGAGTTTGTTTTACTCTCACACCCTGATTTCTAACTCCAGAGAAGGTGTACACTTTCATGCGTGTGAAGCTCAGGCTTTCCTCGAATGTGAAAGGTATCTCACCTAACACAGGGAGGACAGGCTAATTCTCAAAACGCCCATCTCGATGTGCACTTCCTATTGTGTGTCCAAAACAACTGGAATACTGAGAGGAGCATGTGTTAACATTGGGGTAGGCAAATTTTTGTTGTTGCTTCCTGCTTAAAAAGACAACAAAACCAGTCCCTCCTTGGAGACTGTGCACTTGTGTATTAATCTGGAGGCCAAAAAAAAAAGAAAAAAAATTGTCTGAATGAAGGCCACCCCTAAAAGATAAACTGTTCATTCTACTGGCCAATAGAAATTTCCTGTTTCATCATGTTCTCAAAACCGTAAGTCCAGAATTTGCAATGAAGCTGGGCAGCATGGATTTCTCTTTCTTGAAAACAAACACTTAGCAATAAAGGCTTACAAGAAAGTAAGTGCACTTACCCAGTTCTGTCTCCATTGAACCTGACCTGCAGATTGCTTGTTTCACCCCTACAAGTGTTGTCATAAATTTGACTAGGGCTGAGGTTAAAAAGAAACATGACGCATAAAGTAGCTTCCACACAGAATATACAAAAAGAAGGAAAGCTTCCACTCTTCTCCCATACACATTCTTGCGCAGCACTGCTGTATTACTTTATTCATAATGCAAACCAGAAGCACCGGATTTGAGATTAGGTTACCACAGTAGAGGGCAATACTGCTCTCAGGCAATCACATATGTCCTTAGCAAACTGCAGCATATATACAATTACTGCACAGGAAAGTCACTGTGTTGGCTGTAAAACTGGTTCCCTGTAATCAATAACTCCACTCATGTAAAAGGAAAGATCATACTTTAAGTGTTGCTATTATACCACTGTCGTCTCCTACAAGAAACTCACTATGTACATAGTATTGCAAACAGTATAAATATATATTTACTGTATAGGTTATAACCAGCTGGCACTAAAGGCATAGGAAACATTCCATTATTTAACTCTCGAGTTAAAATAACAACCAGTAAGACACGGCGTTGACAAAAGTTCTTGTTGACAGTCCTTGCTTGTCAATTCTGTTGTTCCCTTTGTGAAGGTTTTCCCTTCTACAGGTCGTATTTTCATCACCTCTCTCATGGTAGCCTCAGGATTTTCAAGAATAACAATTCCTACTTCTGAGTATATTTGCACACAGGAAATACCTGTTATTGTATGACAGATGCCTGGTAAATCTGTGTAAAGCTCCTCTGGAAAATACCAATTTTAAGAAATTTTGAATAGCCAGAATGTGCATCCTGGGAAAAGAATCAGTGCGGTCTGTATGAACTCATCCTTAGCAGACCAAACCTAACTAAATCCTGCATGCTGCAAGTATTGTCAGTCCTATCCCTGTACCTGAACTGGGAAGGGGAATGGCTGAGGGAGCAAGGTCACCTTATTCCATTAGCCAGAGGAAGCTTTTTCTCTCATTAAGGCAAAATCCAGCAGCTGGGCACAGTCCTCGGTGAACTAACTTACACTCAGATGGCATAGTGAATGAGATACACTCTCTGCCAAACACTTGCTGAAGCAGAAGGAAATTCAAGACTCTTGGTTTCAAATTCAGGTTTCTGGAGGAATTTCTAGCTTCTCACAGTATGACTACCTTTTGTTATTTTGCCTCCAAACACATTCTATTCCTTGTTCTCGTTTCCTCTACAGTAGCTTTCTTCTTTTCTTCTCCCCTCTACTTCTCATGCTTCCATTTCTGAGTCCAGCAGATTTTTCTACTTTGCTCCATGTTCTGTTGGATTGTCCTAACAGAAAGTTCCCATGCCCAGCATCACAGTCATACCTGGAGGTGTGGGGACAATCCTATTTAGTGTCCCTAGAGGCCTGGAGCATAGCATGTTCAGTGCAGATGAATTCTTCAAGGAATGTAAATAGAAGAGGAAAAAAAAAAAAAAAGTGCCCTACTCAGCCTGTAGAAGCAACAATTTTTCTGATACATGTAATAGGAACATATTTAGGATAAATTTTCACACCAGCATAACCCTGCCAAATCAACACCCATGGCAGAAAAAGAGCTTTTCAAGAAGGAAGAATATTCCTCAGGCAGACAGAGAAATTGTCTCCTCATAACCTTTTACTTGGAAATGACTAAAGTGTTAGAGCTTAATCATCAAACATATTGTGCTTGGGACAGATGCCTGTCATGGAAAATGCCAGCTAAGATGTTAAAGTTTGGTAGAGTTATAAACTATTAATTCAGCAATAGCAATAAAAGACCATTACCAGTGACTTTTCTCGAAACCGAGGGTTGTGACAAGAAACATGATGAGAATGACAAGTAAACATTGTGCTTTCAGTCAGCAACAAGGGACTCAGTGCTTATAACCAGAAAATAATGAAGACCCTGCAATCTAAACTGGACACAGAAGGAAGAATATGTCCACTGTATCGAGGACCCTGAATCTTGAAAGGCACAGATTGTGGTAGTGTGAGCTAAAGAACCCTGCAGGGCTGGAGCTATAGTGACTAGCAAATCTTGGGCAGAGATGAATGTGGAAAACTCATGCTTGGTCATCCATTGGAAACTGCTATTGCCATAGGAAATGTTGTCCTGTGACTATCGTCCCCTGCTGTTTGAACTCTAGGCAAGCTGCTGCTTATCTGACAACCACCTTCTGCCTGGCCAGCATCTGAAAATGGGGAGATTTTTACTTTAGGGATTGCTTTCTAATATCAGATTTTTACTGAAAAAATGCATTGAGAGAATGTCTTTAAAGAAGGGAATTGTAGAAAGATGTTTGTTTGATATTCAGAGAAAAGGGAAACAATATTTAAAGCTAGACATTAAAAACACTGTAAAATTCCCAAAAAAGAAAAAAAAAAAGGGTGCCAAAGGTGCCAAACAGAAAGACATCTAGAAATGTACACCTCATTATCTCTCAGGAGAAGAATAAACGCAGTGCTACCATTCTGGTGTAAAAGAGGTGTAAGCAGACATAAAGGCTATTCTTCTGAGTTTAGTTTTCTTTACAAGGTGTAGGAAGCTATCAAAAGACTATCTTATTCTATTACAAGAATTGGTACGGCCTATTAGTAATCTGTGGAAATGATCCCTAATAAAAAGTCTTCATAAAACAAGGAATTCTCTTGATTAAATTGCTATTGCATGAGTAGACATGCAGTAAATGTTCACGTCATTGTACATGAGAAAATCACGTATACAGGACAAGATGTGCCTTTTAGAGATTGTGACTTAAATTAGTAAAGAAGGAAAAGATCCTTTCTTCTCAAATAATTTTACTTTTTTTACAAGGAAGCAGAAACATATCTACCAGAAGAAGGATTGTAACAAAGCAGCTGGAACACTGGAACCTCTGTAATATATCGCACATTTTAATCATGTTTGATACAACACTCTTTATATGGATATCAATTACACTAATGACTCTTACATAATACCCGTGGGTGCCTAAGGGATGTGTATTGTCACCTCCCTTTTGTCATAAAAATAGAGAGTAGTTCTATATACACACTAAAGTAGTTTCTTTCATTTTTATATAATGAATGAGTAACACTGTAAAAAAAGACATTTTATCCCATATTAGTTTAGCAAACAGAAGAGATTTCACATATGACAGTGCTAAATATACTCTTAAGCTGCTAATAAAGACAAAGCCTGAGGGGAAAAATTCTAATGATAAGCAATGCCAGAAGTTTTTATTTCTGGATCTAAAGTAAAAATGTTTCACTTAGGTGTAGTTTTAGAAGCATCATAGAAGAAACCAGGATTTCCAATAATTTTTATCTCTAATAAAATCACTTGAATTAATTTGAGCATCATTATAGCACTGAAAAAAATGCTTTTAAAGGTACTGTTATTTGCGTAACTTGTCTGTGTGCATTTTATTGAGTAATGAAAACTGAGAGGTTTCATCTGTAAATGATCTGCACTTTCCCAAGCAATTGCCTAGAAAACACTACAGACTCAGTGGTAGTCTATACAGAGCTGGCAGGACACAGGACTTTGTTTTTCCTCATTCCCATGAAAAGAATTAGACAATCAGACAAAAGGGGAAACCAGTTTCATCGTGGATTTGATGAATTTTAAAACAAGCGTTTCAGCATTTTATCCCTCAGGGCCAGTACTACCTTAAAAACTTGCAAAAATAAAGTATCCCCTGCCTAAAAGTTTTCCTAATGCTTACATGGGAACACCAGCGGGCAATGACAATCGTGCTGTTAGGGTCTGGCCACTGTCTGCCATATTGAACAAGACTATCTCATTATTTTCTTGCACTTGCATCAGCCTGCACCCATCTGGGATGCACTGCTTCATGCATAGAACTGGAAATTCTTTAGGCCAGAGACTGTTCTTGGTAGCACATATAAAATATATGAAATGGTATCTGTGACTAGGGCTTCTACACACTGGTGGAATACAAGTAGGATTAATAAAGAAAAAGTATACAGTGTGATTAATATTCCCATTTTCTTTGTCTTCAATTACCTGTGATTCTTAAGGTCGAGTTATGCAGAAATATAGATAAAGAAGTGTGGCCTCACTAATACAGTGGTCTGCCCTGGCTAGTTTATCTCCGTGTTTTCCTCATCGTCTTTGGCTTCTTTGGTAACCCAAATAATAGCATGGCAATTAAATGTATCCCAACTTTTTCCTTATGTTCAGCTGCTTATGGGATTTTCATACATTTTTCTCTATCCTGAAGTTCTAATGTATTTCTCAGTACTAATTAAATGCTGATAATACTGTGAGTTGGCAGGAATTCCATGGCATTTGCACAAAGGGGAGCCTGGTAACAGGACAACTCTCCAGAATCCTACATTGCTGTGTGGTGCCCTGGCACTTGCTGTCCTACTGCAACCCTATCATTTTGAAGAGTTTTTTTCAATCATCCATAAAAACTAAAGGAACCCACAGGAACCTGGATATGGCAAAGCAATTTGTATTCATGCATGTTTTCTCAATCTTAGTTTTGACCTTCTGAGTTCATGTATAAAAATACATGTCGGATAGCTTCAGATGATTTTTCCATTTGTAATTATTTAACATTGATTCTGATTCAGCCATGAAAGCAGATGTGCCTTTCCCATTTTGAACAAAAAAGTAAAACTTCCAGGATATTTAAATATTAAAAAGTGGCAATTGCATATGCATAGCAAGTAACTACCTCTCCAAGATACTTCAGAAAAATTGTATTTAGTAGAGTACTTGTGATAAATTATGTATTTATTGTAACAGAGTCAGAAGCTGTTACAATTTACTGTACTTGGTCAAAAATTCACTTTTATAAAAAGTACTTCAGTGTTTCAGTGTAAATTTAAATGAGAACTTGGATGAGCCAACCACATTGATTTTCATGGGAGGCAAGTTAAACATCTGAGGTCAAATTTTGCTATAATGTACAGGGGTATGAAAATCCAAAGCCTAGTAATTCTACCAATTTTCACACATTTAGCCTCTTCCTACAGACAAAAAATATTAAAAAATAATTTGGAAGTTGGTGTATATTTTTCAAGAACAGGCTATGCACCGTATACATTGTGCTGCTGTCGTGCTAATAGGTAATGCAGAAGAACAGCTTCTAACAGCAAATGGATGAAAGGCAAATGGCAATAAGTGAAATACTGGGTTTTAATCTTAATACAGAGATGAATTTAAAAAATTCCTTTATTCATGTACCTGTATGTATATTATGTGAATATTAAATCAGTTCTCAAAGTTAATTCTTTAACTATCATGTGGTTGCTAATTTTTTAGTTTGTCCCGCTGTCACCAGTAATAACTAACAGAATTCTTTACATTAAGATCTTCTGGAGGTGCCCGTAATAAAGTCTAATAATGTCACTGTTATAGGAAGCTTTAGAAGTGGGACAGAGAGGAAGTTCTTCACCCACAGAGCTATCCTTTCTTTGTCACTGTATATTCTGCCTAGATCTTGCATAGTTTTAAAATTCTGGAAAAAAAAGGGTTTTCCTGTATCTGTTGAGCACTCAGCAACTACAGAATGTCAAAACGTTATCTGCAGAGCAACATAGTTTGTAGTCTATGGCTGGGTCTCTGCCCAGCCAAAAAAACTAACAGCTACCCATGACGTACTAGAAACCTGNGAGGGAGGGAGGGAGGAAGTGAGAGGAAGATGCCTTGGACCACCTTCCAGTACTCATCTGACCTAGCACATAGTTTAAGCAAATCATGCCAGGAAAGCAGGCTTTTCTAAATGCATATTCGTTTAGTCCTAAAGCTCATCACTTTCAAGAACAAAAGTTCAGGTTCCAAATTCTTGTCAAGGCCCAGGGTAGTTGTGTTTGAGGTCCATGTAACTGTAGAATTGCGCTTCTCTTTTTCCATTAAGAAGATATTAAAAAGTTGCTGCTGTCTATGATTGCCAACCACGCGATGCATTGAATGACATAGAAGTCAGCAGAAAAACATAGGAGGTGATCATGTAATTAAAGGCTCTGCTGTAGTGAATACATATAAAACTTAAGTATCACAAGCAACTTATGTTGCAACATTCCCTACTTTACGAATACTTGCCTGCGGCCTTGGTACTGCAGCATGACCACACCGCTTTCACATTGCAGGTTACACAGTCTGGAAAAGTACAAGTGATTGTAGTGCTGTGTAGATGCTCATGAGAGCTTAAATTAGCTAACTCCAATCTCAGTAGCTGTCTTGCTCTAGCACTTTGAAAGTGACTGCCTCCTGCAGAATCTTCATGACAGGTAGGGTTAATTGGCCTACATTAAGCCTCATGCTACTATGGCGAGACAGCAACAGTACCTGGTTTAAAGTTAGCTTCCATCTATTGATCTCATACTGCTGTCATTGTTCTCTTGACCAGTCCTTATTGTGCAACTGTAATCCAGACATACTAATTTCAATATAGTTCTCTCTCATGAAAAATAATTTACAAAACATTTTAAACTCTCTTTAGCACAAAACCAGTCCACATTTCCTCATCATCACATTCTCTCACAGACAACATGGAACAGTTGCACATCAAAAAACAGCTTTTACACACATATAAAATAACACTTAAATAAAGAAAATTATTGCAATTCCTTCCCTAAGAGAATTTATCTAATTTCTACTTCAGAAATCTTCACCACAAAAAGACTACTTCCACTTGTCAACAGTTGAAATGAACAGTGAAGAAAAATGAATGGCATCTGTGTTCAATCCATGAGCTCAAGAAAAAGCTCTTCTTTTTCTTCTTTTGTTCTAGATCTTATTTTCTTCAGCTACATTATCTTGTATGTTAGCCAATGTTTTCTGTTGGGTTTTTTTTTGCTGATGGAGAGCATCACTATACATGAAGTAAAACTGAATGTCTGAAACATTGAGTATATAAGCAATAATACACTGGAACAGGCACAAGATGCTACACTGCAGTCTTTTAAATACTGTTCAATATGTGTGTCTACACATGC
Source organism: Chionis minor (assembly GCA_013398295.1). Lineage (NCBI taxonomy): Eukaryota > Metazoa > Chordata > Aves > Charadriiformes > Chionidae > Chionis > Chionis minor. The sequence goes on along the minus strand of VZSF01007805.1, from coordinate 106,842 downwards.
ATTTGCACTTAAGTATCTTTCCCGAAATAGAAAGATAGAGGGACTAGCTCGTACAAATCATTAATTTTACAATATACAGATGGACATGGACATGGAGACAGAGATGAAGAACCTTCTCAAAGGGAAGAAAAATACAAAATTCTAAAGCAATTTATTTTCTCAGTAGACTGATAGAAACTTTCCTTTTACTAATTTAGGGCCATGTACTTTCCTGGAGATATACTTCTACCTACTCTTTCCCAAATCAGAGAAAATTAAGTTTAGTTTCTGTAAGGACATGCAATTCAGAAAATTTAATGCAAGAACTGAGTTTTCATTAGTTAGGATTTTCTTACTTAAAATTTATTGTTTAACTTATTTTTGTAAGTTCGATCTCATCCCTAGTCTTCTGTTTGTATGTTGGTATGTGAAACTGAGAGGGAATCAGCTTATTTTTCTTTAAAGTGTCTGTAGTGAATGAATTTGGCCACATTTTCATGTTTACTCATGTTTCCCATATAGCCAGGTAGCACTACTAATACCACAGAAGCAACGCTGACTTTATAGCATGGCTCTCACTTTATACTGAAAATGCAGTAGAACTTGCATGCTACATGTGTACTTTGGATTCCTTAGTTGTTTGATCACATTGATGAAGGGATATGCAATCAATCTCCCACTAAGACAGTGAGTAGTATTGGCCATAACTCATTACTCCATCAAAGGATTTGGCATTTCAATCGATGGGAAATGATGTGTGATCATTCTAATTTATTATACATCATTTCCCATCAATCGGTGTGCTGAAGCCTTGACATAATAAGTAGTTACAGACACTGTCAATCATTCTTGGTCAAATACCTCTGAATGCCACCATTTGGTGCACCTTCAGCTATTAATCCAAATTGCAAATATTCACCCAAAACATTCAGCAATCAGTCTGTAACTAGAGGTACATATAAAAGACTCATAAAAGTGTTCAGGAAAATCACAAAAGCTTCAAGCATACATGGTACTGAAGAAAAGAGGCTTATCGTGAAAGTGCACTTTGTAAAAAAGCATAAAAATTGTGAAACTCAGTCTCTAGTGGAACAATGAGTCCAGCTAGGAAAAGACTGAAAAAGTGCAAGCTTCAGTACTGCACTGGATTTTAGTGGGATCATCTACTATGCTGGCCACCTTACTGTAAGATGGATCTAAATTCTGCTTACTTATGTCAGCACATTTCCTTTCGTCTTCAGTGAGTTGCACGGGTATGTAAAGCCATGCCACAGTTAATCTTTACCCTACTGATGAGATTAAAACTCTTGAAATCAGCCCTGAGCCTTAAAATTTCCTTCCCTCTCCAAAATTCCCTTTCAAGTTCGTTCTCCATAATTCTCTTTGAGGTCTCCTGGTTACTCCCACTAAAAACTGCCAAAATTACTCCTTCTATTAATCATGTTTTCAAGAATAATTATGTATTACTCAACAGTTTACTTAATACAGTAGCATGTTCTACAATTTTGCTCTGACACTCTAAATATTGCCCCATTGTCCAAAGGGTTACAGACTCCTCTCCATTCAGAAGCGCGACAACAACAATCACTGTCAAGTTTCTTACTAAAGCAAAATAAAACACGTTTTCCATGACAATTTTTCTTCTGGACTTATTCTGGGAATCCATTTGACTACAACACCTGCTTCCTAAGGCCACTGCATCTCTTTTCTACCAGATCAGTATGACACGGAACAACTACCAGTTATTCTTTCACAGGAATGTATTAACCCATCTAGTTAAAAACTTCAGTCCTCCTTAAGAAATAACTATGCATGTTTAAATCAAGCCTGAACTTTCTCTTTAGAATTTGCCTGTATTTAATCCAGTTATTGGGTACGAAATACGCTGCCAACAAAGACAGATAAAGTATTTGTGGTAGCAAAAACCCAATGAAACATTACCAAAAAACAGTATAACAAGAACTTTCAATGTCACAAAATTAAGCAAATGCCAGGTAACTAACTCCTATTGAAAGCTAGCCAACATCTTCTTTAAGATAGTAAGCACTTCTGTGTTGTATTTCAGATGTCCCACTAGATGATCCAGCAGGGCAGCTCTAGTTCCACTGTGAGCATTATCCCTCTCATTCTTAGCCATTCTTCTTCACTTTGCTGTTTCTCTGCCTACAAGAGAACTTGTACTATTTCTCTAATACTCATCATTTTCTCCACCTCTCTTTCTTCAAGATATTGTCTTGTCTTCCTGTGTGACAAATGTAAAAGCTATTGTATTGAGTTCCATACAGTAATATCTCATTATTGGTAAACTGGTTAGAGATACTTTGTATGAAACTGCTACGTAAAAACAATCCATTGAATCATCTTTCTCTCTGCCCATCCATCCTCCCTATACTCTTCATTAGATTTGTCAGCCTCAAATAATGCAATACTGGACAGTTTAATGTGGCCCTTAAATTGACAGGTTTATTTATTCTGTTACTATGAAATATTCTGCTTTCCCTTTCAAGTCCCATTCCCCCAGCTCCTGTATGCTGTTGCAACCCTCTCACCAGCCGCCAGCATGATCCTCCTTGACAATGGCAGCTCCCTGAGAAAAGCAATCTGTACCCTCTACTGGATCTTTAAAATGAAAAACATACATAACATAAGGTAAAGCTCAGGTAATGCTTTTTAAAAAATATGCACATTTCTGCTTTTTTTTTTTTCTTTTCTGTGTGAATTTGTGGTGGTTTGTTGTGAGAACTGCTTCTGAGAGAGGCGACAGACTTAGATTTGTCAAGTGAGTTTACGCTCAAGGAGCAGTCACAAGCCCATCCATTCGGAAACTAGGTACTCACTGATAATTCTGAACTTGCAAACACCAGGATTCAGCTTGGAAATTTCATTTTAAGAGTTCTAGTACCTTCTCTTACAAACAGGGAACGTAAATGTTACTACATCTAATCAACATATACAGAGTGATATCTGAAATTAGAAATTCAAATACATGCAACAATCTGCTTGCCAACAATCTCCAGACCAAAAATTATTCAGATAAAGTATTTGGTGAATAATTTTGAATAGCAAATTCATTTGAGAGAATCAAAAGCAGCTCACAGACAATTCACAAATGAAAAAAGTTATAGATGTTAAATCATTTATTATGAACTATTTTTCATCTCTGCTCTGTTATTTTTTCTCCCATTCCAGGCAAAGACAGCTTCAGAAAGAAAGGGATAGAAAGGAAAAAAAATCCCCAGCCCTTTCTTACTTGGCATTTTCGTGTAATTCTTGAGTAATTACTGATTTATTGAGAAGGGAAGAAGTTAAATGTTGACCCACTCAAGTAGAAAAAAGTCCAACCTAGTGAAAAAATTGCATACAAAGTTCTAGCCTGATAAGATTAGAAATTAAACTTACAGGCCTCCCAAACACAGGTCTCATAATTAACAGACTTTTAACTATATCTGCATTGCCAGGTGCAAACTTAATAAAAGATTATAAATGATAGATGAACTGTATTTCCAGCAGCTGTTTGTAATCCCAAGCAAAAATATTCATTATGATAGTGTTAACGGTGTAAATGGTTATCTATTAATTTAAACTATTGTGAAACATCAAACATTATTCATTTAGAAGACCATCGTGAAAACCAAGTTAAGAAACATAAAGTTTTAAAACATGAAGTTTTAAGCCAGACAATCCAAAGTTACAATTAATAACGTCAAACTTTCTGCGGTCTTGAACAGATTGCCTTGGGAATCAGCCGAGCTCCTCAGGAGCACAGCTAAGTGCTACCTAAAATCCAGCTGTAAGAGCAGGCTGTTGGTGTGCTGGAATTCAGCCTGCCACATTGTGTTAGATCCAGTGACACACAATGAAGATGTCGGCTCTGGCACTGGCTTTGCTAGAGCTCCTGATCTGGTGTCCTGGTTTGAGGGGTCAAACCATGACATCTGGGGAAACATCCAAGCTCAGCAGAGCAGAGTTGTAAGCAAAACCAGCTCTGTGGATACGGTCCTAAAGGTAAATAAATATATGTATTTTCTTATATTTGTCCCTTCTATACACTTTTAAGGTAAACGGGATTTGCAGGGAATAAAAAGGACATACCGAATACACTCAGCCTTCCTTCATTAAAGGTGCAGAGATGCAGAGAGGTGTGAACTCTATCTGGAGGAAGTTCCCTTCTTAACCCACTGTGTTTGGGATTTTCTTGCAACAGCAATGTATAGTGCTCTCCGTTAGGAAATCCCACAAAAGCCCTTCTCACCTAAAGCCTCCACCCTTTTCATAGAGCCACACCCTCAGAAATGCAAAGAATGGAACATCTCCATTTGGCTCCAAAATTTACCCCATACTGAGTTACGTCAGACAGCTATTCACTGTTAGGCTTTGCGGCAAGTGTTTTTACAAAGTTTTAGTGAGAAAAATAGCACACAGGAACACCTCCACCACATGCAGACCTGCTCAGCAAATTAGGAAAAAAAAAAAACTAATCTATGTATTGCTTTTATTAAGTGTATTCTGTGCAGGACTTATAAGACAGAACCCCAAATCAACATCCATTAGAAAAAACCAATAAAGAACTTTTCTTAAAAAGAGCTACAGAGAAAGCCTTAAGATTAACCTACACAATTCATGTTTTATTTCACATTTTGATTTTAATCATTTCTAACAGGAAAAAAAAAAAAAGAGCCCCAAACTGCAAGATAAACTCTAGACTTAGAAAATCCGCTAGGTACAATTAGATAAATAGTCTCATGGATGCTTAGTAATGATTACTACTTATATGTGTAGAAATTCCCTGATAAAGCTACTGCAACTAGGATATTTGTCTCCAAAAGGACTTTGTTCTTCAAACCCCTTTTTTTCCCTTCCTTCCTCATTCTTGTATACTTAACAATGTACAGAACAGTTTCCAATGACACTTAAATCATGACGATTAGCATTTCCAAAGATATAAGCTGCTCTAAACAGCTGCAGAATCTCAGTTTCAAACTAAAGCAGAGCTCCCTACTTCTAAAGAAAGTAACCTCCCTTTTAGTTAAGTTTCTTTCTCTCCATTCCTCCTACTCAAAGGTTTAAACCTCTTTTCTTTCCCCCTTGAGCAACAGGAAGTAAAATTCCACTTGATCGTTTGCATGATGAATACACAGCTAAAAAGAGATACAAAAATTAGTGTGTTGAGTAAAAAGATCAATAAATCACTATAATAATCATTTTAATTAGACAACTGTACTGTTGGATCTTTGTCTCTCTTTACACTACTTATTTAATACACTATGTAAGAAATAGTTCATAGTTAATCTAAACATTTTCTCTTTCTTTATATACTGTATGCACACCTTAAAAAAAATTCATTTTCATATGTATAGAAAGAAAAATGGACTGTATAGAAAACTATTTTCCTGAGTGTTTTGTTGCCCGAATAAAATTGTCATTTCTTACTTACCTGAAAAATAATCCACTGCCATTTTGGAAGAAAATGCCAATAGAGTCAATGTGGTGTGCAAGTCAATTTTTCCCTCTTGAGTTAAAGCACTGCCATGTACAATATCTGCAAGGAACAAAATTTTGATGGGAAGTAAAAAATCCAGTACAACTTCAATGATTTAATCAGGTTATTTGTCCCTATATTTTATCTGTGTAAAGAACAGAACAGTTTGGCCTAATCCAGACAAATATGTAGGAAAATATAGGGGAAAATCAGTAATAAAATACAGGGAGGCATTGAGATGCTCAGATTATACCATATGATGCTGATAAAATAATTTTAATTCAAGCAGAATGGTATGCTTAGGTGATCTTTCAATGGGACATACTGTTTATGAGCTATGCACCCAAATCAGCTAAATGAGGAACCAATAAAATGTTCCTGAAGTTTGCTCCCTATTGAATTCTGGAAAACAAATCATACCTCCAGAAAAATTGAGTTAAAATACAGAATTAAAATATTAATAATTTTTGACAGGCCTTGCACGGCCTGCACCATTAGACATGGAAAATGCGCTTAATGTTAGTAACAAGTCTCATATGTAAAAGTAAAAAAAACAAGTGTAAATCATGGCTGCACCAATGTCATTTTTTATGTATAAGCAACAATAAATGATGTACCAAATTGATGTGCTTTATCTAATAATTGTCTCTATGTGATGTAATTTTTGCTTGCTAAAATAGCAGGACTTTAACCCTTAGTATCAACCCTTGGGTAGTGCTACAAAATCCAACAAATGCAAACTGTGTGCTCCTCTTTCAAACATTGTTTGTTTTCTTGACATGCTGGATTTTTTAATGTATTAGTTATTCTGCTTTTTTCCCCAAAATAACAAACCTGCAGTCAAGAAGTTAGTGCACATTTGTACCACATGAAGAAGCTGGCATAAGCAAGCAGCAGTCATTTTGATGTGACAGATTAGAATGGCACAGAAGGAGCAATTTTGGTGTTTCAAGTTAATAATAGGAAAGATTTGCCCTCTATGATACTTATGTTAAAAACCCCCTTTATAGCCACATTCAAATAAGCTTCTTATTTAGATCAGACAGATTAACAGCTCTGAAAAAGTCATTCCAAACTATGAGACACCCATTTGCAAAATACAAGTATATATTTGTAATATGTTCATAAGATTGGTTAAGGCATCAGAGTATATTGCTTTGCTTTCCATACAATTTTTTACTTACAAATAAAATGCATGTATTTTAGGTCTAACAGAATCAGTTAAGGGGACACTCAAGCTTAGAAACAAAACCACCATATTCATATATTCAGCCCATTCCACTTATAACTCAAGTCCTTCAAAAAGCAAGGAAATTGAGTAAAGACATATGCTACCCTTAGCCACATGTTCCTATGCTTCTCCCCTAGATATAACAGTTAAAAGAAAACATTAGTCTCTATACTGATTTCTGCTTTGCTTCTGCAATGCCTTTTTTGTCACTTTTATACAGCCTTTATGTTCTTTCACCTTGGGAGAAGAGAAACGGCATTTTGTAAATAACTTTGAAAAGTGCTGCCTGTTCTGGAGAAGACACAGAAATTTGCTTTAGTCTTTCACCTATAGAAAGATTTATGAAATACAGTAGAAAGACGGATTCAACCACAAAGCAGATAGCTGGTTTACAAACCCTAGAAAATTTCTGAGGTGTTCAAAATAGAGGTTTTTGTTCAGTCAGTTGCAGAAATACAGGCCAACCATGAAAATTAGATCTCCAGTTAGATTTGGAAAAGACTCACTTCCCACTGAAGTTCAGGCATTCTGATCTCCGTTTAGATCCCTATCTGCTACAAAGACTACATTAATTTAATGTGTTACAACAAGAAAAATTCATTCTTGCCACAGACATTAAAAAAATAAAATTCAAAGACAAACCATTCTTCAAAGGAAACAAGGGCCCCATCTGCTGATGTTTAAATGTACTACATTAACACAAGCTCTACAGTGCTACCACAGATAAGAAAGGTATTGAAATGAATCGCAAAGACAAATCACCACATTAACTGTGCTGCATTCTTCTGCTATCTTTTTTATAGGCAAAAAAAGTTTTTAGGCCCTTGGGTCAATCAGTTTCCAATGATGATGAGAGTTTTGCCTGTGAAAAAAACTGGGAGACTAGGAAGGAAATTCAGGCAGGAACTTGAATTTGCACTGCGGTAAAATAAGGGAATATAGCCAGTCTGATATATAGCAAAACAAAATTATGTCTACACACATACAATGAACAGTTACAGAAAATAATAAATTATTACTATTTCATTCTCACCCAAAAAGTTAAAATTATGAATGATCAAAAAGCCCAAAAGCACAACAGAGACGTTAAAGCAGAACTTTAAGAGTAACGATGAAAGCAGGCGTCTGGGAAATGTAAAAATCAAACTTTTCTGAAGTTTAAAACATCTTGTTAAAGAGCCTAATGGTTGTTTATTGAGAGTTCTTAAAACTAAGCACTGTTTTGTTTACAGAAATCCCATACATAGCAGACTTTACATTAGCTGATGGCAAAAAATGGCAGGGAGCTTAATGAAGACAAAACAAATGTCCTTATTATGGACAAGAATATTTCAAACATTGTATCAACAAAGAGCTGGCAGCTGAATTTATAATCTCACATGACTATATTCTGCAATAAAAAAGTATAGCATTTTGGAAGCAGCAAAACATTCTTGTTTATATGGCTACAACACAGAAAAGCTTCCTTCTGATATACCTGGATGAAGCACATGCCTGACCTCTCTTCCCAAGCCTAGCCATATGGCAAATGAACCTCTCATTAAAGCTGAAGAAAGCACTAAAGAAACTTGCTTCTCATTTTCTCTGCTGGACTAGCTAGAACTGCAGCCAAAGCAGGCCAGGTGTTTATTTATACTAGCTGTCCTACACCCCAGAAGTGTAGCTCTACTGTGGAGAATTCCGGAGTCTGCCATATCCTACCTAAATATCCTTCTGTGCCATAGATCTTCTGTTCGTGTATGATGCTGAAGGCCACCACTGGGCCAGACCATCAGTGCTACAGGACAAAATCCTACGAATCATTTTCTTTCTCAGGAAATAAGAAATGCATACTGTGTTTCCAGTAAATATTCTACCATCATGGTAAGAGCTATGTAAATGTATTAGACGTGCATGCACCTTACAAAATTCTTAGTCTTTGCTACCAAAACCCTACAAAACTTGAAATTATTTTCCAGTTGGGCAGTGGTCAGAAGGCAATATGCAAAACAACTCACTGCATGGATAAAAACAATAATTAAAAACTCATTGCTAGCAACTTCTTCAGAAAGCATGAATATAATCCACACAATAAGCAGCACTGGCCTGGCTTTTGACTGAATAAATTAAAATTTAAAGTAGTCTGAATATAGTTCCAAGATGTGCTACCAAATTTCAAGGCACAAAACAAAACTATAAATAAAACTTCTTCAGAGCATAATTAGACCTAGGGTTGTTTTCTGGCATTTTCTTCTAACTGTATCTTTAGTAGAGCTCCTTCTATTAGCTTTTGTATTATAAACCTACTTAGAGATGTCCACGGTCTGATTATTGAAATGTACTTCAGTCTGAAGTAAGTTAAATGGGGGATCTGTCCAGTGGAGTAGCTAGATAACCTTGCTGTCTCAGAACAACAGAGAGTAAGAGGAAGGTCCAGTTCCCTGCAGGCGGCGTTTTCTCAAAATGAAATTAACCATTTACTTTAAGCGCTAGCGTTCAGGTGGTTTTTTTATAATGCATGTCATTTTGGGCAAGTTGTCATTTGGTTGATCATTATTGCTTATAAGAGAGGAAAACAATCAAAATATGTCAGAAATGAGCTTGTTCAAAAAAGTGCCTGGCAAAAATATAAGCATTCTCATTCTCGATCAGATAATACAAAGTAACTTTACTATCCCCCTTCATTAGATCAGACATCAACCTCCAGTGTGATAATATATGTTGGAAGAAGTAATTATATCTGCATCAGTTATGAGGAGCATGTTAGAAACAAAGCTGCTGCAACTGAATGTGGTCAAGGGTGAATCTGCTGCTTGGAGCACAGCTACGCGTTGCACGGCGAGCTGATCCCGCTGGTTGAAAAACGAAAAGCTCAACTCTGCCATCCGCTCATAACTGCGCTCCTCACCACGCACTCCTGCCTCTGGCTCTTCCTGGACCCGAGCTCTTTCAGCCAGGCAAAACAGTGGAAAACTGACCCAGCAAGTAAAGAGGACAGGATAGGATCAGCCTACGGAATCAAGTCCAGCAAAAAGTCTGCCAAGCACCAGAGCTGTGCAAGGAGAGGGCTGGCCTTCATAACTAGGAGGAAGCCTGGGGAGGTGAAAGCGACTTCCCCTTTTGGCAGTGACAGCACAGCTGTGATTATAACTTGATCCGGAACTTCTCAGCTGTGCTTCTGCACTTCTGCAGCATTCAGAAACCAATGTATTTTAAATGGTGCCCTGATCCTAACACTCTGCTGTCACTCTTTCCCAAGCCTGCCAGTGTTTGGGTTTGTGCATCTGCCTGGGAATTTAGCAGTATCTCATTGTACAGTAGATGAAGAATAAAACTGGCTAGGAATGATAACATTTAGGAAACACTTACTTCCACTGCAATCTTACAATCTAAATAACTTTCTAAAAAAGCAAGAATTTGGGATCTTGCCTCCATAAATGCTTCAGTCAAATACTACAAAATCCAAAACCAGGTATATGCTCAAGTTAACGTGCATTTCAGTCCCACTGACTTCTATGGCGTGAAACATCTAATGAAGATTCACCTGAAATGAACAGGGTTATGACCTACTTACATCCCAAGCACCACAGATGAACCACCATCTCAAGTGGCTGGCTATTCCAATGCTTGTCTTGAGCAAACAGCAATATATAACACATTGCACATATACAGCAGCCTTGCAAATCTCAGCTGCTTCCATTGGGATTATGTATTTCCAAAGGCAAGTAGTTACAATCCCAATAAGCAAATCCCTGCTTTTTCTTGCCTTGGAAGACACAATTTTAAATTAATGCAATGACTTGCTTATAGTTCCTTAATGTTTTAAACTGACATCAATTTCAACATGATTTTCCTTTTTTACTCATATACACACATATTGTTTTATATGACATTTCTTACAACTGTCCCCTTTCTATTTTATTTTGCCTTTTGAAAAGTCAGTTAACATTCTCTGAGGAAGACATAATATTGAATAAAAAGAAATACATGCCCTGGTTAAACAGAAAATGAGAGCTGTAGCACAGCAGAACTGGGAAGACACAATTTTGAAAGTTCAGTGAAATACTTCACAAATAATTTTTAATAATTCCCGATTTATATTTTGATTGGTTTGATATTTTTTTCTCCTCTTTTCTGCCTTTCTCAACTGATCATACCACATTTTAGCTTTATAAGGGAAAACACAGCATTCCAGAAATGTGATTGGCAGACATAAAGGCTGGCAAGCACAGAGGGTGCCTTTTTGATTTAATAACGATGACTTACATCGTTATTTTGAAAGACCCATGAAACAGAATGGAACACTCCTTTCAAACCTAGCATTTCTACACCACTGCTTATGTTTGGAAGAAGCAGCTCTATTTTGGCTGCTTTTGGTCTCTTTTGGAGGCATCTATTGATGCTTACTAACATGTTAATGAACAGCATTGCAGTGGTGAAAGCACTGGATATGAGGCTTTTTTGGAGCTTATTAATCCTCCTCTTTTATCAGCCAGAGGAGATGCTGCAATGTGACACCTGAAAGTGTGCTGTCTCTGAAGTGCTCCCAGTCACTGCTGGACCACAGAGCAACACAAGGGGCTGAAATGAACATCATCACAAATAAGACTTACACAGACTTTGCAAATACATAAAAAGGAAAAAGCTGAGACTGAAGTTACAGGATAAAAGGTGTGTTCCCATTACTTTTGTCTTTAGTTAGGATCTTACCCAGAGTCCTCATGTTTCAGCTGTAGTGCTATACTATTTGCCATGTGCCTAGATAGACCTCATTAAAAAGTAAAGTTACCCTTTATTTATCAATAGCTGTACAACTCCATGTCCTGGGACATGCATACTTTTCTTCCAGATGCAGGAAATATTGTGCACAGTGTATTGTGGAGCTGCTAAAGTCTAAATAAAAAACAACAGCACTAACTGAACATTAACTAAGAAAAGATTTAGACATCAAACCCACAAATAAGGAAAGGTTAACCGACTTGTGATAGGGATGTTGAGTTTGAGACTCCAAGTGTGAATGGGGATGTGCGATTTTAAAGTCTCCCTTATCATCTAATAACTTCAGGTGTGTCAAGGAAACACTTCAAAAAATATTTTGTCCCTCCAACAGCAATTTGGTCCAAATGTTTCCCTTCCTAGGGAACCGTAACTATTGTTTAGGTGACAGCTGGGTGGGAGCTTTCTACCACTCAAAAGATACCTCATCTCTTACTATGAAATGACCCTTAAAATTGTTATTGCATTAGATTATAATTGTAGTGTATTTAGCTGTGAAATTGCATGGGCATTTTTGTGCCTCTACATTTCTAAGTACTCTCCCTACTTGTTAAGTCAGACAGCATTTTGTTTTCAGTGTTCAGTCCTGCCTATCCATGGAGACAGTGGCATGCATGCACATGCACACTCTCTCTTTGCTCTTTCACAGAGAATTTACATCTGCTGCTTCTTGGGTTTTCTCCTCTTTCAGACCAGAGCTCTCTGCTCTTTCTGTACAGAGGAAACCTTGCAATAACAAATAACTATGTCCAATAACCTAACTATAATGGAAGTATGATCAGAGGAAATTGATAGTGTTGCCAACTCTCATTATTTTCCTATGAATCTTGTGATATTTGCTATTTTTCTTAAAGCCCTGACTGCTGAAATCATATGAATAAATGCAAATGTCAGCTTCCATTTAAAAAGCATCTAGATTTCTCAAACATGAAGTAAAACCAGAAAATATGAAACAAATGTACCCAAAAGGGCTAGAACAATCAAAGGTAAATTAAATTAAAAAAAAAGGAGGGGTGTTAAATGACGTTGTAATTTTAATATCATTTCTTGATTTCAACTCAATCCTGAACACTTGGATTTGACGAGTAGTGCAAATTAGCTAAAACCCTCAGATAAGTGCTGGGAACTACAAAGTAAGGAAAAAGGGCAAGAAGAGGGAGGAATTCTCCCACTTAAGACATGAATGATCTCCCCAGGAGAGTGATTCTGGCCCAGAGTTGGAGTAGTAGCACTGAACAGAACTTCATTGCCAAGTCCACCTGAGCTACCCAGGCCTTGCTGTACCTCTTCCCCAAGGGGTGCCATGCTTCAAGGTCTGGAGCTTTGAACTATTCAAAGTGCATTTACTGTTTTGTACATCCAGGTATTTCTTTTTTTTTTCTATGGATGCTACAAGTACAGGATGTGGTTACTTCAGAAGGACCAAAAATCTCTCTCTCTGCAAGTAAGTAAAGTTAGGTTTTATTTTTAATGTCTAACAAAACCATACATCACTTGAGAGCCAGTTTGTAATGGAGAGTCCCACAGCAATACAGAGAACTGTTCACAAGGGCTATCATGAACACAGGATCTGGTACTCAGAGAGGATATTGCTTCTTCCCATGTGGAACTATTTTTTAAAAGTAATTAATAATATACTTAACGTAAATGAAGTAAAAAAAAAAAAAAAAGCAGTAGCCCACCAAGCTTGCAGTTTAACCCACAAAAAGGACATAGATGTGAAAGCCCAGATGCTGGAATAACTGGTATCTAGGAAAAGAAAAAAACATTTTCTTACAATTCATTTTTAATTGATTTTGTACGCTGAGAAGAATGGAATGATGTGCTTAGAGCACAGTGACTCACAAGCCTACGGCCACAATCCTAGCCTCTCTGCCAGTATAGCGGCATCCTCCCCTCTGCACTGGAGGTGCAGGAAGGCAGCCTGGTCCTCAGCTACGCTTCTCAATAATATTAATGTGACAGAATTTACCCTATCTCACACAACCTCAGATTTAGTGGGAGACAGGTCATGCTTCCCCCATCCTTTCCCCTCATTCCATCAGGGAATCTTAGTAGTCTAGAATACATAGTTCTTCATGTAAATTCAGTAACTACAGAGACGGTGAAAAACTAACAGAAAATATCTTACCAGATGGAGAAAATTGAAACATTACCCTTGTTTCTTTGCCAGCACAGATCCATTCTGACAGGTTGGAAATGATTTATGGTTGGGGGGGCATGGAGGAAGAGAGTATGGGGAGAAGGAAACATACTTACACTAGCAGAGATATTATTAATTGCTGTACAATGTTCAAATCTTTGCATTGTTTTGCATGCAGTTAGTTAGGAGGCTTACATATGCAGCAGTGTTTGCATGCTGATCTCTGCATGAGACAAATAAACCTCGAGTATATGATGCATGTTAGAAATTGCTTTGAAACCACTGTAGAAGACAGTGTGGTAAAGAAATGATACAATATGGCAACTCAAAAGCTGCATTCAAGGAAACAGATTACCTTTGAATTTATGAATAGGTAAATACTACAGCATGTCCAAGATTAATACTAATCATTAGTATTTTAATATATAAAATGTTATGGATATTGCTACCCAGCAGCGATCACGCAGATATCTAGTCTTCGTAAATTAAAACCAGATATTTTTCTGTATCTAATTGATTTTTACATTACATTAGGCAGCCAAGGCTGCAACCTTCCATGACATAGTATCTAAATAAACATTTATTAAAATATTTTAATTAGAACAAGAGGGAAAATATTGTTTCCAATTATGTTTTCAGAAGGAAAAAAATCAGACCTATTAAGAATTAATGTAAACACAACTGTAATGTAACATTTAAATGCAATAATTATGCCATATGATTTATACAATGCGAGTTATTTCTAACTCCCAAACTTTTAAAAAAGGCCTACTTATACTAATGCATTTATTGTCCCTTGCATGTTATGGCTCTAATCTTGAAAAATAATAAGAAGGGACACTCTAAAATGTGAGCAGTGATTTTATAAACTGAGGCATATCTGTGTTGAGCAGAAACTCACAGAATTTATCTTACAGATGCACAAGACTTAATGGTCATTAATAACATTCCTCCGCCAAGGCAGGAGTGCCTCCCGCTCTAAAATGCTGAGGTGCTTTGTCTGGTCTAGCTGCAAAGTCCCAAGTGACTGGTCTTCTGTCATTTCCCTTGGAATACTAACCAGGCAAAAACTTATTCCCAGGGGATTCAGCAGGGATTGTTAAGAGTCTCCAAATGACTTATAATTTTTTGCTATATCCACGCATATACCTGTGTGCACAGATATTTTGGCTCCCTCTATTCTTTTTTATGGAACAGTGAATTTCAGATCCTGACATGATTTAGCACAGGGAGATTGAGTCAGGCACAGTACGATGGTATAATCTATAGCTCATAGCACTGGTAAGTTGTCATGCCTTATTGAAGACATACATTTCTTGATAGTATAATTCCACACCACCAGATATATACACACGAAGGGGAATTAGTTTATACCTCACAACCCAGGCAAAACTTGGTGTGGAAGTGAGGACAGCATCTTCTTCGCTTCAGCCAGAAGCTGGCAATCACATGACTGTCACTGCAGGGGAGCAACCAGGGAGTCTTCTACGCCTTTTAGTTTCAGACATTATCACTTACCAAGAGCTGCTGGAAGAATTTCTGGCTGTCATATAAAAATTGGCTCACTGTTCTTGACATTGATATAATCTTGTAGAGACACTAAAGATACTACAAGAGTGACTGGCTAAGAAAGATGGGGTTCCTGCATTTTTTAAAGCAGTAATTAAATCCTGGCCCAAGGAAAGAACTTTTGAAAAGGGCATTTCAGTAATAAATGTACGCCTGCGTCATGCAAACAGAAATGAAGGCTCCTGAGAAAAACAGGCCAACACAGACATATCAGCTGTTCGTCTTTCCCTTGATGACTTCTGACCAGTTTAAAGCAAATCTCAAAGTACTGGGATTGCTAAATGAGAGCCAGTGTATGACATTTCAGTCTTCTCTGGGAGTCAAACATGCAAACACAGTGCAAGACCTAACACAACATCTGAAGTTCACACCCTTTAACAATAAATACACTTTTTTGAAGTAACTGAATATAGACACCTTTAATAGACAAAATTTCGGTAGTTTTACTCAATTGCCTATTACCTTAACAATTCCTCTCATATGAGCCTTGCTGCCTGTTAACTAGTGCCTTCATTTTCCTCTCCAGAAATTTCTCTTTTGAGACACTGCAGTTGTTGTTAGATGTCTGCATAAGGGATGCTATTTTTTTGCCCTTCATTATAAAAGTATTTGTGGAGGGGGAAAAAAAAGAGAAGGAAAAAAGCAAGTCCCGATCTAGAACTTCCAGAGGTAGACAAGGATGGTAGGAAAGAACTCATTGTCAGACAAATATCTTGGAGATGTAAATACTTTCCCTGGAGAAAAACAGTATTCTTAAACACAAATATGTTTTATTATTCTTCCTCTTCAGCTCTGAGAGGCTAGTCCCTGTCATTCCTCATAATGTTTGTGCCATCATTGACTTTCATCCCCTTTCTCTTCCATCAAATGTTTCTACAAGTCCGTAACATACCAACCATAAAAACCCAATGTTTAATATTTCCCCTTCATATCCTCTCGTAGACTACAAGACTGCTATCTGCTGGTACCCTTCCATTCCAGCTCCAGTTTCAACCACTGTAGCATTACCGCATAAAGCAGAGAGCATGAACACACCATCTCCATCCTCTTTACCATTCGTTTTCAGAGCTTACTCAAAAATGTCCATGGAGTCTACACCCACCTCTAGTCTACACCTTACTACAGTCTACCAACACTGAAAGAGCTGATATCCCCTTCGTTCTCTCTTTAAAGATTAAAACAAAATAACAACAAAAAACCCACAAAACACTATGCCTTCTTTAAGGTCAATAGTACACAACACAACATGGCTACAGTTAGTAAATTCATATTTAGTTTCCTAAATTAGTAGGCACTTAGATTTTAAATACTAAGTGCTCAGCTGTTACAGAGAATATATAACAGCTTAATTTTAGTCACTTGTTTATTAAAATTCTAGTTTTGACTCTCACATATTTCATTTACACAGATATTGTAACTTATCAGCACAGAATGCCTCTAATATCTTCATACCACTGCATGTAACAGATCCCCTATATTGCCTTTGCATCCAGCATTACATATCTAATCCTGTAAATGTCTTCACAGGAGGAGAAGGTAAGATTCAGGCTCAGGAGGAGAAGGTAGGATTTAGGCACTGTCATTCAGCATAAAAGGAGAAAAAAAAATATCTTAACAATTCTGAAGTGCTTTTTAGTTACAATTTATTTTAATTAACATTTGCTATTTTACAAACGTTCTACTATAAGCACATATTCTAAATGTTCTATGCTTAATTTAAACTAAATTCTGTTTGACTTTTTTTAATGTTCTACATCAGAGGTATCAGAGTCAGAGCCATTGCAGATTTTAAAGATTAAAACTCTGCTGGGGTTCAGAGATACTAATATCCATTTCCCTGAGTTAGCACTGAGGGACTTGAATATACCCTCTTGCAACAGAACGTGCAGTATGTGGCATTTTTTGCATTTTTATTTTTAAGGCAGTTACAGTGTAAGAGACTCATTTTCACAGTCATGTTATCTTCATTTTTACCACAGTGGTAACAAATACTCTGAATTTCCAGCAAGAAAACCCCTCCAAGTTTTCAGGATTTTTATTTTCATACTTACCACAGTACTTAGTATTGCTGTACTAAAGATTTGTGAGCCATTGTGTTTAGCAGCTCCCTTCCAAGTGAATTACACATCTCTTCCCAACAGCCATGCAGAAGCAAAAGCTCAGAAATAATGAATACACTGTGCAGTGGCATTTTTGCCAGACATGGTCTTCTCAGAACTGTACAATTTCCATGGTGATTGCACTGTCTTTATAATAGGTAATCATTAGATTTATCTTTTATATAATTTGTAACATCTTATAGTATTATATGTGCATTTATGTAGTCTCATTACTGCCAGGAGTCCTCTTTAACTGAGATGATAAGTAAATAAAGTAGAAATTACACACCAACAGGAACCTGGAATATGTTGTTTTACTGTGTGTCTGAGAGCTCCCTTTAGCAAAGCTAATCTGCGCAGCAGTTACCATTATTTCTACCTCAGTGAGCACTTCCTAATTGCTGTGTTATTGCTTGTGAAGAAAATATATTATTAAAATCCACAACTTATGACTTGTTGCACATCTATACATGGAAGGAAAAAATCTTCTCATTTCATCAGACCTTAATAGGTTTTGAACAGGATGATCAGCTGAGGCTGTTTTTCTCTTGCGGATCTGTTCATTACCGTTTCATAATGTCAGTGGCTCCTTCTAACAGTCAAGAAACATTCATAATTTATTCAGAAACCTGAAAACATTAGTAAACCAAATCTACTTAATTCTCTATGAATCAGCTCAGGCCTATTTTGGTAGCAATTTGTAATGAACAACAATTATAAACCCAAAGGAATCAGTATTCCTTTTTAGTTGTTAATGTTGTATACCCAATTATTGGTCCACTGCCAGATAATGATCCATAGAGCATTAGAACTGTGTATTAATATTATCTTTACAAATGCAATAATACTCAATGGAGGATAAAGTTTTGATGGACTCCTGTCCTAGCTAAAGCTCTACATCGTCAGGAAAAAAGTCAGCATTAGCACTTTGTTCTGATGGGACTGCTAAGAACAGGGTGACCTTCAAAATTTGGCAATATAATCAAAATGGCAAATAGCAGCCACTGAAATTAACACAGAAAAAATCTTCAGGATTTTTTCATGTTCAGAATTACTGAGATGCCACAGATACACAGAAAGCAGGACTTACAAAAGGATTTTAGGAACAATAAAATATTCTGCATTCTTCTAGTTAAAATTAACAATGATGAAATTTATCTCATTCAGTGAGCAAGCCGACACTCAAGAATTCCTGAAAAGATGATCATCTTTCATTCACTTATGGCCAGATTGTACTATTTTTGTCTGCTTTGAATACTGAATATTACTTGTACAGGATGTCTGGGGTAAAACATACATATCATTTTCAGAACTGCATTCCATAGATTCTACCTGGGAATAATAATGTGCACTTATCCCAAGAATATTTGCCATTTTTAAGTCGTCTTAATACATAGGCAAGATGCTGCTGCATACAGAAAATAAAAAAGATGGAACCCAACTCTTGTAAACTAGAGTAGCTTCTGCCCAAAATGGAGAGTTTTGGAAAGTGAGAAGAACGGTGTCTAATAAACATTTCAAACAGAACACTGACATGTTGATTTTGTTAATAATGGTAGGTTTCCAGTACGCTGAGAAACAGTTATATTATTGATGTTCCTTGCTAAAGATCTCACTCTGGGATTTGAGTCCTAACTAGTGTATGTTGTTCCCAAGTAGCCTGCATCACAACACTCGTGCAGCCGAGAGGGTCGTCTTATTTGTTTTTACTATCAAGACCCCTGAGAACTGTGAAAATTAAAAAGCCATGCAAGAATTGAGCTGTTTGTTTTTTTCCAAAATATATTGTCTGTTCGTATTGTCACCTGGAATGAATACGTGATTGAGAGAACAGAACAATGTATTTGTCAGCACTAGAGACCGCCCACTGGAGATCCACAGTCAAAAGCAGTTCAGATTGAAGAACAAGGGTGCATCCTTTCCAAAGCACCAAACGACCAAGAGGGCCTTTAATAGGATCTCTCTAAAACACCTGGGCATCTAAGTGCCGTTGTCTACTAAGAGAGTTAGGATTCTGGTGTTTTTAAAAACTCCACTAGATGCCTCTACATCTTCAGAAGCTTAAATACCTTTAAACATTTGCCAGAAGGCCCTCAGCAGGTAGCTTCAGCAGTTTCATAGGTTCTTTGGAATAGGCAGAGAGAGAGAGATAAATAATGCTATTTTTTGATCAGAGCAGTAGCAAACATTCAGCATGTTATGTATTCTTTCCCCTTTTACATGGAGAGGTTGACGACAGTCAGGTATTTCTTTGATGCAAAGCTGTTTATTTTCAAAAATATATATGTCCTGTTCTCCTGAACACAGTGGGAAAACAGCACTTGCTGAGTGCAGTATGCTGCTTTTTTCTAGCCTGTGCTGAAGGGCTCCCTTCTAGCTTTCTTTCAGGGTCACATTATAAGTGTCTTTATTTTCCTGCCCATCCTCCCTCTGCCTCTGCCGTACTGGCCCTGTCTGCCTTTTCCATAGCAATCAAATGTCCTTTTCCTCCTCGCCCACAAGGATGAATTTTCCAATTTCTGGATTGCATCTGGTCCACAATGAAACGCTTTCCTCCATACAGCTCAGCTCTCGTCTGGTCTAGCCTTAGCTTAAGACTTTCAAGGGTGACTCAGCTATCTTACCACATACCACTTTAATTGCTTCTTACGTTCATCTTAAATGAGTGGCAGCTCTTACACATAGCAGCTTCCATCAAGTCAGCGCACAACATACTGAACGACAGGTAACCTAGACTTCACATAAAGCTATAGCTTGTGCTACTTTTTAAAGATCCAATCATCATCTAAACAGCTTCGAACCCAACGCACTGAAGATTCACATTTCAAGGTAGGTTTTAACAAAAAGCATCTCCTTAAAAACTCATGCATTAGCATTTTAGACAATTTAGGACTTGCCAGAACAAATCCTACTCTGAATCGCAACAAGCAAGTTCCTTGACACTTCAGTTCCTAACAATGACTTTGTATTCTCATCTAAAGATATTCTGCAGCAGGAAAAGAAATTGCTAGAAAAT
This sequence comes from Chionis minor, assembly GCA_013398295.1. Lineage (NCBI taxonomy): Eukaryota > Metazoa > Chordata > Aves > Charadriiformes > Chionidae > Chionis > Chionis minor. The sequence continues at coordinate 86,571 of VZSF01007805.1, read as the reverse complement.
AAAGCATGTGAACAAGGAAACTCAAGTGAGAGGCTGCTGGGAAGGTGTAGCTCATTGCCCAGCTCTCCCTATAAACAGGAGTATGTAAATGAAAAGTACAAACCCAGCCTGGAATGCATTTTGATCTATCTAGACATTAATAACACATATAGAAGCGTAGCTGAGTTTGTATTAGCGCTGCCAATAGTACACACAATGTAGCTAATAACACAGACCATAGTAATTTCTCTTAGAAGCGGGTTCACAGCTAGTCCAATCACAGATTGCCACAGTGGAAATCACTGGAACCTCCTTCTTACATTTCAAATGCTGCAATCAGTAAAAGCATCAGGCACTAAAAAAATAAATAAAACTCTATTTTTAACCTGAGGCAAAAGCCAAAGCTTGCTACTATAATACCCAAATGGAAATAATTAGTCCTTGGCTTTTCAAGTGGTAAAAGCAAATAGGTTCTTTTACGTGCAATTAAAACTATACCACATACTGAATTCATTGCTATTGATAGTCATTAGGGTTTTCAGGCTGTAAGCACAAGTTCCTAACAAAATATTGGGGATTACTACTCCACTCTAAGATAGTATAAATAATAACAGAAAAGGTCGTAAGATTCCTTCATCCTTACAAAGAACCTCAAGAGGCAGAAAGCAACTTTCTTAAGTAGATTGCCCTTGTTATGCCATTACAGTATGGTATCATGAAGCACCTTAAAAACATCCAGCATCTTTTTTAACAAACTAAGCTTACTTCATTGAAAAAGATTAACTTTCATTTCCAAGGCATGTGAATATGACTGTTTTAAAAGAAGGAGACAACACTAACACCACCTACCATAACTCTTCCTGCTTTAGAGTGTCGTTATCAAAGTAACTCAGAAAACCCCCTGGCATTAATTGTTGTTATGCTTTTTTAAGGGCTGATCTGAACATCAGAGAGAAGCCTTTAAGTATGAAGAAGCATTTATTTGATGATGTTTGGGCTCAGCATGACATCTACTTTTTTCTATGTCCTGCTTTTATTTTGTATGCAAGATAATAGCCAAAACGTAGTTAGACCTGGATAATAAGTGAAAAATGAAGGGAGTTTAAACATCTTACTTCTCATTAGTGACATTCTGCCTAGTAAAACGAAAGGAATCACAAGCTGTAGTTAAATATTACTTCAGTTTAACCCTCCACTAGTTACCAAGTAATTTCATGCGGACATTTTCAAGAGGGAAGTCAAATTGACAACCTTCTATGATGAAGTCACATACAACAGTAGGAGATAACAAAGTTTATTCTTTCAAGTAGCCTTTTTTCCCCTTCCCCTTTTGGAACCTGCTAGTAATTAAAACATTCATTGGCAATCTGGTGACAAGACACTTGAGCTTGATTTAATTATGGATTGCTTTGGTTTTGAACCAAGAACAACAATGACTATATGGAGGTTCATATTGCCTTTTCTGTTATGCTTCCTGAGTATTTTCTCATGCATGTGAGTGGTGGGAATAGAAAGAAAAAAAAAAAAAAAGCTGACAGAAAAAGAACTACCTCGAACAGGAAATAAATATTTTGCAATGTCTGAAAAAAGGAAGAGAAGAAAATTACTTAAAAATTAGTAATTTCATGGACAGGACTAAAAAATTACACAAAGGTCCTGGAGACCAAACATTAAGGGAAAAGGTTAAAATAAAGGATTATGGAGTGGTGTATCAAAACCAGTCAGGTCTGCAGCATGTTTGACACTAAATGAAAAGACTGAATTCTCTAGTGCTGGAAATAACCGAAGAACAGGAGTCAATCACAGCCAAAATCTTTTCCCCGGTGATCAGCTACAATAAATTCAACAAGGCACTAGGGAATTCCATCAAATAAAAATTGAGTGTTCACTGTATTCACACACAATTTGGGGACCAAAAGGTTGCTGTCATAAAGGAAATACAAAAGCATTTTTGCAAGCAATGCAATGAAATTGCTCGGAATCAGAAATTTTTTTAAATAAAACAAAAGCAAACAAGAATGCAATGCTATATTAAGGTAGGGAAAATAATTAAATATATGTATATATAATTTGAGGGCACTTTTCCCACACATAATTCCTAGTTCTAGTTCAGTAATCAGAACTCAGAAAACAGTGGAGCAAAACCAAACAGGGGGGTGGGTGGGGAGAAAAGAAGTGGTTATCAGAGGCCTGGAAAGACTTCCATATAAAGAAGTTTTCAGAAATGGCTAATGATCTGATTTGAGGAGAAAGCAACTTTTAATTTCCAAAGTAACTTAGGCCTTGTCTATACAGAAAAGACAGAAATGCAAAGACATCTGATCTGATAGACAGAGACTCTCACCTCAAAGGAAGGTGGTGTGGAGGCTTTAAGTGGGCTAGACCCAGATCCGGAAGGAAATATTGCATGGCAGCACTGGCCCCAAGTTACTGTGTCCTTCTAGTTTACTGTTCAAACCCAGGCTAGAGCACCTGCGCAACACCACAGTGCTTTGCAAGAACAATGTAGCCCAGGAAATTCAGCATAATTCCCACTGCAGCATCTAGATGTTCCCACAGAAACCTAAGAGCTTATGTTCCATTGCTTTTGGCTCCTATGTGTCTAGTGACAAGATTTACAAACGTGTCTGTTGAGATACAGAGAGACTCTTAGAAAGAGTCTCATGAAATGTTCAAACAAGTTGGTCACAACTTTTAGTGATTTCTACGGACAAAAACCTCACAGGCAAAGTTACAAACAAAATACAAGACCTTTTACACAAACTGTTGGACAATAGCAGTTCAGCTAGGGCTGACAAATGCAGTGAAGACAGTAAGGGAAGAGGAAAGGCAGGGAGAGTAAACACATTGATACAAATGTATACAGATACAGGAGTTGCTGAGAAAAAGGAAGGGGGCAAAGGTTGTATTTACAACAGAACCACAGGAATGGTCGTGTGGGTCAAGGGGTTAAATGCAGGTACCCTGCAGCATGCACATGCAAATCAATTCCAAAAGAGATTAGTTTAAATGAGAAGTGTAATCAGGAGGGGAGGAACCCTCTCATTCTACCATAAACGTCTCCCTATTTCACTGAAGCGTGAACACAGAATAAAGAAGAGGGGTTCAGTGAAAAGATCATTATTAATCAGCCCTATGGATAGTACAGTGTGTATAACCCCTGAGATTCATGCAGGCACCTGCCTCCAGATTGGCTGCGCAAGGGCCAATTTATCATAACTGAACACGTAGGAGTGGGGGACGACACAGTGGTCATTGCCTGCACTGGAATTTATGATGGAAAAGAAAGTTAATTAAGTTCTGTGGTCAGTGCTTAAGGGAAAAAATAGACGAGCTCCCAAATGCAGTTCCTTGCTGGAACAGATATTTTGGCAGAACTTGCTAATTACTATATTAACTGTTAATTTAGCAAGAGAGAACTAATTTTCTTAGGGTAAGTTTTCAAGGAAAAATGCATAGAAACAAAACAGTTTTGTCATCTGGCCTTTTGTTGTCAAGAAGGAAAGTACACCTGGCACACTCTGTAGTTACGAACATCATTAGAGCACAGCACATAACTGAGTGGCAGAGTGTGAGTAATAGCATGGAGAGGAAAGTAAGAGGCTTCTGAAATCAGTGGGAAAGCAAGTAGTTTAAGGAAAAATGCAAGGCAACTATTGTGCGACCACATTTGGCTAAATTAATACAACTATAAATCATAATGTAGGATAATTCAATGCGAAACATCAAATTACTAACAGGACCTTTGTTGCTTTGCATGATAGGACTTGGCATTTTTGGTTTTGGCAAACCAAATAAATTATTTTATGTTGCATTCTTATATATTCTTTTTTATATATATATATATATAAAATCAAAGGGATAAGTAATCCTTATTGAGGGCAGAAATCCTCAAGGCAAGACAGACATCAAGCGCAATAATTTAGTCAACATCTGCTCCAGCCACATGACCTGGACTACCTATAAGACTCCCAGTTTAAGACCTTTACATGCCTCCAGTTCTGAAGCCAACTCTAAGAGACCTCATTAGACACAGGCATGAAACATGATGTGAAGATCTGCATTCTTACTCTCCAGATACAGCTACATACCAGAGCTTTTGCTTGTAATAGAATATGGGCCAACAGCAAGAAGCAAGACTGTTTCTGGTTATTTTTCCATGCTGTTTAACACCCCATTTTTTCACCTGCACTTCCCTCATGGACCTGCATTTCCTTTGAAAAAGAAGCTGGTCATAATCCCAAACCTCCTACCATGATACCAATGCTAAGAACTGGTATTCAGCAGTGAATTAGTGCAAGGTCGAAAACAAAATTGTAAAGAAAATACAAGCAAAACTCTGCACACCAATAGCTAGGCGAAAAATCTGTAAGCTAAAAATCTGTAACTTCTGAGTAGTTATTACATTCAAACATAATAACCCAGTGGTCAAAAAGGTCTGAGAACAGAAACGTCCTAGATAGGCTAGCCTGTGAAACAGATACATAAAATTAAGAGGGAGTTTGGCAAAGTTATAGCATATAGGTGAAAATGGGATGCAAAACAGAGCAGAATGTTCTTTGCTTCACAAATATGTCCTCAAATGAAAAAAATCCATTCCCCAGCCAGCCAGAATATCTGTAAAAGCTACAGCCTGACAACTTACTTAAGATAGCTCATTTAAGTAACACAAATTGTTATACAGCTTCCCAAGACAGGCATCAGACGAAAAGACCCATTGTTATAAAAGGAGAGCAAATGTAGTTTTTGCTTATATTTACTTGCCGTGTTCAGGCAGAAACTCTTCACTGGACAATCCTGACAGATTTTTTCAACTTCATCAAAACACAAATTCAGCCAAATAACTTTTGCTAACAGATCATAACAGGTGAATGCAAGGGATGTAAAAATACATCTGTTGAGCCTGGGGTACAAAGGGAGAGGGGGAATAGACTTCTGGTTCATTTTAGCCCCATAAATAAATTTTAAATTTGAAAAAAATAAACTCACAAAGTACAAGATAACAAACTGAATTAAAACTAAAGCAAACATTCAGTTACAGTGGGTTTAGTAAGGCAGGAATGATTTTTGTTTGTTAACTTTTTAAGCCTTTAATCCTTTTCAAATTAAGGCTTTTTCCATAAAAAGCAAAATTCAGTGGGCAAGAACACTTGGTATCCTCAAGTATGCTTTTTTTTTTACAGTGAAATGCTTCATTAAAAAAAAAAGTCACTTCCACTTACTAGGATTTCAGGGTGTATAATAGCATTATTAGTATAAAACTTCACTAAATTACATCATTTAATGTGAATGATGAAGTGGAAAAGCTATATGCACATTTAGTGATAGGATTTGGCCCTTTACTTCATTTTTCTTATGTGAAGTAGAAAAAACAGAATTTTTTTCTTAATTGTAATGCATGTCCATGCCTTAAACTATGTTTTTTACTTGACTTTCAACAACTACAGTATATGAAACCAAAATATATTCCTCTTTATACATATTTTATAATTTGTTTCAAGTCGCATCTTAAAAGGTATTTAACTTTTTCTCCTGGATCCTGATTTTAGTTAATGGCAGTAGAAAAGTCACTGTCCTTGATCTAGAATTGTTTAGTAAGAAGGAGTCAGGGCTAGAGGCACATGAAAACAGGTCAATCAGATGTAATTGCTCTCTAAAAGAAACCCTACCAAACTGAAGAACAAGAACTAACACTGAACACATGGATTCACTGCAGCACCTAATCTACTAATGAGCTCAGCTTGTTATTTTCAGGCTCGCTATTCAAAAAGTTCAACATAAGAAACATCACAGTGAAGGACAACATTGCTTAAATAGTTTTAGATAATACATATTGCAGGTGGAGCCAGTAACAGCACCTGTAGTTAAGGTTGCCCAGCACTTGCAATGACACCTCCAATGGCACCTTTGCCACTATGTCCAGCTTCAACTGCTTGGGCTGAAATTTTCTATACAAAGGGTCTTCCTCTGCCTAGTATTTTTATTTTTTCTTTCATAAGCTCGATGATTTTTTTTTTATTATTTTATCATCACAGGAGAATGAATGACATTAAAGAAAGAAGGAAAATAAAGCGAAATGTGGGTTTATCATAACATCACAGCAGGTAGAGAAGACAGCTTTTACCAGTCACTTGAGGTGACTGGTCACATTCTTGGCAATAGGTCTGCTCCTCCTCTCAGTATAGAATCGCCGTGTCTGCTCTGCTTCTGGATCTGGATGGACAATAAATGCGGCCCATCCAGTCCTGTGCCCAAGGGCCCACACAGGCAGGCACACTTCAGTTGTAGATTCACACTGAGTCAACCCCTTTCCTTTTCATGTCACATGTACACTGACCCGTTTTTCCCCATGATTCACAAATCTCCACATTTGTCTGTTGTCTACAAAAAAATGTGTCTTCATTAACAAAGCATATGCCAAGTTGTGTGTTGGCAACGTACTACTCTTAACAGTTACCATCCCTGACTGCAAAAGTTTACGCAGTTGATTTAAAGAAATGTTCCTGATGCTGAAATCTGAGAGTATCAAAGAGCATGCTAAAATCAACATCTATTAAGATCAATAGGAAGCGAGCTGTACACAAAAGCCCTCGGTGGTAACATTCTAATGTCCTCATCTGCTTCAGGTTTCAAACTGAATGCCCAGCAGCACTGGAGAGTATTAAGTATTCCCCTGGGGGACATCTTCTGGTTTATTTTCATTCAGTGAAATGTAAATCTTATGATCCATAACAAAAAAAAAGAAAGATGGCCTCACACTCAAGACAGATGAAGGACTGAGAACGTCATTCTTACTCCTGCTTTACCAAAGCATCTTGTAAGTTCCTTTGTGGAGCTTAGACATAGATTCAATAAGTAAATACATAAATTTGGGAAGCAAATATTAAAAAAGGAGATGGATTATTTAATGTAAAGAGTAGCATTGGTAAGACATCAAATACAAAGTTAGACTGGAAATTAGCAGAAGTCTGGGGTTTTCAGGAGCCGAGTCCTGCTCACATAATAATGTTAAATCAATCAGATCAGAGGTTCAGAAATACATTTTTCCTCAGGTCATCCTGGCAAAAACATGGATTAAAAAGGAGCGCTTCTCATGAGGCACAGCCTATTTTTTTTAATACTTCAGTAATTTTAACCCATTTGAGTCACTAAGGGTAGTGAAAATGCCTTTCATTTCTTCTGCTCTTTTCTTGGGAATTAATTTTTGTTTAAAAGGTCCTAAGTTCAACAGAAGGTGAAGGGGAGCTTTTGCGACTTGTAGTAAAAAGTCCTGGGTACCACAAGAATGTCCTCTTAACATTCTAGCTATTTGTAGGGGTAACAATCTGTGACTGCACTAAAAGCCTAAGTGGCTAAAAAGAGCATGCCCTTTGTGTTCTCGATGTCCAATTTGTAATTTCCAGAAGTTCCAAAAACTTCTACACCTGACCAAAACAAAGAGGAACTCTACCAGAGAACATACACACTATCACATACTCCAGTAGGCATCCTGAAAAATCAAACCAAATCCTGAGTATCTTAGACAAAATACCTGTCTAAGTCTATAACAATCATTCTGTTGCTCAGTCCTCCTTTTGCAAAATGGACATCCAAGTTCCCCCTTCCAAAGGTACCATGAAAATTAACGTACAAATATTTGAGAAGCGTTTTGCAATGGTAGTGGTGAGCAGCCCAGATAAGCCTATGTGGAAGTGAAAATTTCTCCAATTAGAGAAAGGCATGAGTATGTAACCTCAGTGTGTTTGCAGATGACACCAAATTGGGCAGGAGTGTTGATCTGCTTCAGAGAAGGAAGGCTCTACAGAGGGATCTGGACAGGCTGGATCAATGAGCCAAGGCCAGTGGTATGTGGTTCAACAAGGCCAAGTGCCGGGTTCTGCACTTGGGTCACAACAACCCTGTGCAGCACTACAGGTTTGGGGAAGAGTGGCTGGAAAGCTGCCCGGCAGAAAAGGACCTGGGGGTGTTGGTTGACAGCCATCTGAATATGAGCCAGCAGTGTGCCCAGGTGGACAAGAAGGCCAATAGCATTTTGGCTTGTTTCAGAAATAGTGTGGCCAGCAGGACTAGGGCTGTGATCATCCCCTTGTACTCAGGACTGGTGAGGCCCCACCTCAAATACTGTGGTCAGTTTTGGGCCCCTCACTACAAGAAAGACACTGAGGTGCTGGAGCGTGTCCAGAGAAGGGCAGTGAAGCTGATGAGGGGTCTGGAGAACAAGTCTTATGAGGAGCAGCTGAGGGAACTGGGGTTGTTTAGCCTGGAGAAAAGGAGGCTGAGGGGAGACCTTATCACTCTCTGTAACTACCTGAAAGGACGTTGTAGCAAGGTGGGTGTTGGTCTCTTCTCCCAAGTAACAAGCAATAGGACAAGAGGAAATGGCCTCAAGTTGCGCCAGGGCAGGTTTTAATTAGGTATTAGCAAAAAATTCTTCACTGGAAGAAATCAAGCAGTTCACCAGTTATCAAGCATTGGAACAGGCTGCCCAGGGAAGCAGTAGAGTCACCATCCCTGGAGGTGTTTAAAAGACGTGTAGATGTGGTGCTTAGGGACATGGTTTAGTGGCAGACTTGGCAGTGCTAGGTTAGCGGTTGGACTTGATGACCTTACAGGTCTTGTCCAACTTAAATGATTCTATGATTTCCCAGATAATATAACATGAAACAGTGAAGCTAAAATTCTCAACTCAGAGAGTATAACCCATCTGTGCAGTGAATGAGGCACTGGTCCTGTAGGAAAAAAACCCAGCATGTGATCCAGTAATTAAAGACTGTTCATGAAACATAGTCACAAAGCTGGCAAATGCTTTTAAAGGAGCAACCTTAATGATGGCATTTCATGACTTGAAAGTTTCATTTTGCAACCTTAACATTTTCAAGATTTTTTACGACACGTAATATAGGTCCATTTAGAATAAGTGCAGGCATATATTACATTAATATTTTCTAAAAATTCTTTAGCATTTACCGGGAAAGACTGCCCTTTTTCCTTCTATCCAATAAATGAGATTTTAACTATTATACAGCTATAAGGACTGCTTTAAGGAATTATGCAGCTCAAGCTTCCTGGTTTAAATTTTATGGTACAAAGAACCGGCTGTTTTATGTTTGCAGAAAACAAAGGAAATCAGGAGAAAAAATGAGAAGGCTTTTCCCCTTTCCTGACAACACACTTCTATTATGACCCGAAGACTCTCTTAATATCCATTCCTAATCCCCTGTCATCCTCCTGTAAATGCTAAAAAGTGCTGCAAGTTGCATCAGCTTGTGTGCTAGACATTTTTATATGAATGCTAACTCACTGAGAACGGCAGAGCCTCAGTTTGTAATCCCTGGCGAATGTGTAAAGGGAAACTAAACTGAATACTGTATAAGGGCACGGAGCATAAACTAGGGTGTCTCCTTGTAAAATCTAACCAGTATGTGCAGTTAGTAAACAACCCAGCATAAGTGGGCTTGTGTGGTGAATCTACAGATGCACCGACTTCAGTTTCTCGAAAGCTGACCATGCCATGAAGCACAGATACACCCTGCAGAGGACAGCTTGCTTCTCTCAACTCCAGTTCACACGAGGCTCATTTTCTAGATCTGAAAGATGCCTTTGCTATAGCAATCATGTCACAAATTAAGCCTACGCAAAACTCAGTTTGCCTCTCCTCATTTTCTTCAGCAACCAAGCTCTCTGAACCTCCCCATGTCTTCTGAGATCTGCTGGCCTTTAACATTTTTTCTCTTCTCAGCCTGTTCACACAGAAACTCTATAGTTTCTCTATACCTGCTACACATCTGTCAGTAGTTTGTTTTGAGACTCACCAGTCAGGTGCAAATCTCCATTAGGTGAGGGAAAGCATGTCTGAGACCTAAACTAGCACTCATGAAAGTCAGTTGTCATGGGATTTGATTTCCATATGAACCTTCCCACAGCCCACAGGCTACTACAAAACCATCAATCAAAATACTCTATCATTTCACCTATGTTATTTACAAAAGTTAGAAAATTAAATGTCCTTCCAGGCAGGTTATGTCACGCAGTGGACAACTGTATGTTCTTGCACTTTATTCTTAGGAATATGCCTCTGGCTGGATTCATAGACAGAGTACTGGAAATCATACAGAGTAATATTTTTAACTGCCCCTAAATACCTTTGGAAATGGGAATCTAGGGAACTGGTTCCATAATTTAAACCTAGACATCCACTTCACTGATTAAGCCAAGCAATTGTCCTGAACAGGGCCAATCAGAAGTCTTTAGAAAATGTTAATAAAATTAGTCTTTTGAGTGTACTGTAGAATAAACTGATAATCAAGCAAGGAAGTATATGGTTCAGCATTCAGACAGAGATTAGAGATTTCTTTGCTGTACTAGTGTTGTTCCATCCCATTTGAGCCCAGGACCAGTATAACAAAGCTCAAAGATTAATCTGATCTGCTTTAGTGCAGAGTTCGTTATACAAAACACCCACTTATACCAGAAGAGAAACATAGTGAGATAATTTGAAGGCCGATGCAAGGTAGGTTTTACTTTCTCAGGTACACAGAAAGCTGGGGGGTGGAAATTAGTGTTTATCTCATGTTTAACTTACTCCTAAGATTCAGATCTGTCACATCTCCTTCAGTGTAATCTTTGGTCTCCAGCTTCATGAACCTGCACACCAAGTACAGTTGGTCAGCAGATCTAAGAGTCCCAAAGCCAGTACCTATGGCATGTAGGGTAAAAGGGTGGGAGAAATGCCGAAGCACTATGTAGTCCTGGAAATCATATGCCCTCTACAGGCAACTTCATGGTAAAAGATGCCTCATTTTCCAGACTTACCCGAGCAGCAGCCTAATATCTACCAGATTTCAACAAAACCATCACAGTCAACTTTCAGAATATAAGAACATAATGATTTTTAGAAACCAGCAGATCTTTCACTGTAGAATTCATGTACTCCTTTATTACCAGTTTGCTCCTAAAGAAGCAAATCTATAGATTTGCTGCTTCTACAGGGTCACAAAAACCGTACAAGCTTATTACACGGTTCTGGCACATTTTAGATAATAACTGCATACCAGCAACAGATGTGATTTAATAGAAGTCAACTGCCTGCTTTGCCACACAGGAATCAGAGGGTTTGAAAATATCTGCATAGAAAGAGGAGGCAGGGGCGGGGGAGAAGGCAACAAATCTTCTGTTGTCTGATTGTTGTAAAATACGCTATCATTGAAATACATTTAACTAGTCATCTTCTGTTTGGGGAATTCACAGTGACTGAGTTCCAGTTCATTACTTTGAGGGCTATGGTGCTATTGTCAAGGCCTCAAAACCAGTAAGATGGCCTAACCCCCAGGTTAGAGAGGCTACAATAGCAGAAAAGCAATTATACTGTAGGAAAAATGTTGTCCACTAATCAGCTAGCAATCAATTACTAAGAAGAGAAGATAACCCTATCCCCACTCAAGCTCTTCAGTATTAATAGTGCCATCATGTAATTACTTTAGGCATGGGCAGGTGCATGAAAGGACAGACTCTATAGTACACTGCATCTAAGATTAATGAGTTCTGTCAATTTGCCCAGCAGACATCTGATTCTTCAGCTTTATGTAGCCACTAGTTTTACACATGCCTCAGGGCTTTTTTGCTGAAAAAAATCAACTACTAATTTAAATACATCCAAACCCCTTACATCTTTAAAAAATCTCTAATTTTGCAAGTAAGACTGCACCAAAAAGATTTCCAACATGGATACTAACACAGCATGTTTTCCTATTTCCATTATTCTTTATTTTAGTCAGAGTAATGAGTGAAACACAAAGTCCTACAAGCATATAATACCTGCTAGACAAACTGACAGCAGAGTCCTGCAGTCACATCCTGAATTTCACTCACACAATCAATTCCAATAAGTAAGAAAAGCGAGAAAAAGAAATGTTTCAGTAAATAAGTCATTGCTCAGAAACCAAGACAAAGCAAATACAGAAGCACTTTGCTGCTAAGTTAGCAAACACGCTGAATGAGCACAGCTGCCAAAAGCAGAATCATTCTCTGTGACAAGCTACAGCCTACAAAGTTAAGTCAGGGATACGTAGGCCTATGGGTCAAGAAAGAAATGGCTTAAAATAGAATTTCTATCTGGAAAGTGTTTTCTTTTTCCTTAGACTTACATCTACCGTAGTCAGCAGCAAAAGCCAGTTTTTAAAAAGAAAGAGCTCTCAAATGAAATATGACCAATTTTTAGAAACATCTTCCCCATTTGGGATGTGTATGAACAACTCCCATCCCCAGAAAAATATGACCTATTCAGGATTTTAAGAGACCTTCACTCTTACTGAAACCCTGTTTCAAGAAGGTGCTTAGACACTTGCTTAAATCTTTCAAAAATAATCCGAGATATTTAAAGTCATTTAGCTGCTTAAACTTGCAGACAGTCTCTCAAAGATCCTCTTACGCATGTCTCTGAAAGTTCAGGCTCTTAAATACCTTTCAAAATCTGTCTCAAAGTGCTTGGCTGTACATACACACAGCTCATGAAATAGCACACTGATGGCCATTTGTATTTCTAAGTGCAATCCTTCAATAATAACAATAAAATAAAAAAAGGGGTTGGACTCAAAATCAAAAATTCAAGCACTACAGCTAAGGAGGTTATCACTCATCAGCCAAATTTCATTAACTGATCATAGACAAGGTCCAGTTCCCTCCCTTGCAAAAACTTAAATTAATAAAAGCAACAGAAACAATGATGAAGGTAGTAAGCATTTACTTTTTTTGCTCCCACTGACTAGGGCTGAATTTGATCCTAAAAGCCCCTTGCAGCTTCTGGAGTATCAAAGTATCAAACTCACTGGCCTGGAAACAATGATTTATTTTTTTTTTAATTTGTCAAAGTATTTCTTCCAATATTTAAGCCCCTGAATATGGGCCTAAGCCAAAAACATGAAAAAATTGTTCTCAAAGCTTTTCTGTGACAGGTACAAGAACTGACCTATTTATTTCTCTCCAAAGTCAATGTCATCCTATTTGTTCTTTTTCTGTCACTTCTGTTTGGTTATGGAAAACAGCTAATGGTATCTATTTTTTTACCTTCCATTTAATGTCACAATTGACCACCCATGAAATCTTTCTCAAGACTACATTTATTGGATATTAGATTCTGCTAATTAATTCTCTGGATTAATTTCTTCTGAAGTAATGTTATCAATTGTTTCCAGTAAAGAAAAAACAGGCCAGCAGTAACTTGATTTTCACATAAATGGATTAAACCTACACAAATGCAGTGGCTGAAGATATCATTGATCCATGTTCATTGGCTGCTGCTGCTGTTTCAATTGTTATTTGATATGGTAAAGGACAATAGAGTGGGAAATGGTTTTGATCTGAAGCAACTGTTTCTAAGAAGATACCAGCAACTCTCTCACAATACATAACTTACAAAATGCATTCTATGCACTGAAAAGCACTAATCCCTAAAATTATAACTATTTCTAAAACTCATGGTTTATGGTTTGATCCTGAAAGATGCTCAAGTTCACAGAAGACATTTGAATCGAAGCCACTCAGTATGGTATGCAATAAAAACGTGTGGGAATTACCAGGGGGAGGAACTATTCTACAAATTGAAAGGAGGCAAAAAATATGAAGTGTCCTTGAAACTACAAACTGGGTATCATCAGCTAATGATTTAACATAGAAAGGCAAAGACTGCTGTACTAGTCAGCATTAAATATGTTAAGGAGAGACCTTCAAAGACATAATGAAAACTTAGCGATACCTCTCTTTCTAAAAACTACTGGGAAATCAGCACCAAACTTTTTTTTCTACATCTTAAAATATTTTGTTTTCAATTTCTTGTAATGATATTCTTGGAAATACTGGTTTGGCATGTTGTATTAATTATGCACCGAGGGTTATATGGTGGCATAAGACCCAGAAGTCCACTTCTGAACATTATTCTTTCTTGGATCTGTTCAGTTTTGACCATAAAACAAAGTTAACTAGTTTCAGGATTGCTTCAATTCATGTCAGCTGACAAGAGGTTCAAAGGATATCAGAGATGCTATTCCTTTCAACTCTTCCAATGTGGGAAATGGACTGGGCAGGAAGAAGAACTGACCTTTCTATTTAGATTCTGCTCTTGTGCTCTCTCTTTACCAGCATGACACATCACTGACAGAATAGGTGGGTTTTAGCATGAAGGTGCAGAAAATTGAAGTTCAAGGAAAGAAGGAATGAAAAGTGAATGTAAAACAAATCTCTAAATGTTATTGAAGATACTACTGACTCCAGACAAACAGGATTTCATGTCATTGAATTTTATGTTTGACAGCAAGGATTCCTAAATTTACTTCAGTCAGCTACTCTCATAAGCAGCACTAAATACGCAGATAAACTGCTATTGCTTCCTCTCTTATCTTACCTCAAAACTTTCTGCTGCATAACCTCACACCCTCCAACAAGGCCAAGTGCAAGGTCCTGCACGTGGGTCGGGGCAATCCCAAGCACAAATACAGGCTGGGCAGAGAATGGATCGACAGCAGCCCTGAGGAGAGGGACTTGGGGGTGCTGGTGGATGAGAAGCTCAACATGAGCTGGCAGTGCGCACTTGCAGCCGAGGTGGTCAGCCGTATCCTGGGCTGCATCAAAGGAAGCGTGGCCAGCAGGGCGAGGGAGGTGATTCTGCCCCTCTACTCTGCTCTCATGAGACCCCACCTGGAATACTGTGTCCAGCTCTGGAGTTCCCAACATAAGGAGGACATGGACCTGTTGGAGTGGGTCCAGAGGAGGGCCACAAAGATGATCAGAGGGCTGGAGCACCTCTGCTATGAGAACAGGCTGAGAGAGTTGTAGTTGTTCAGCCTGGAGAAGAGAAGGCTCTGGGGAGACCTTATAGCAGCCTTCCAGTATATGAAAGGGGGCCTACAAGAAAGCTGGAGAGGGACTTTTTACAAGGGCATGTGGTGATAAGACGAGGGGTAATGGCTTCAAACTGGAAGAGGGGAGATTTAGATTAGATCTCAGGAAGCGATTTTTCACTGTGAGGGTGGTGAGGCACTGGCACAGGTTGTCCACGGAAGTTGTGGAAGCGCCATCCCTGGAAGTGTTCAAGGCCAGGTTGAATGAGGGTTTGAGCAATCTGGTCTAGTGGGAGGTGTCCCTGCCCAAGGCAGGGGGGTTGGAACTAGACGATCTTTAAGGTCCTTTCCAACCTAAAACATTCTATGATTCTATGCCAACACATGCCATTAGCTAACTGCACAGATTAAGGTCTCAGGCTCTACCCTTACCTAACCTTTCCCTACCAGCCTGGGCCATATGGCTTCATTCCAGATATACAGGTCTCATTTCTTGCCAGGTTTCTGCAAGTCTTGTTAATGCACCAGAACACACATAGTAGATAGAAGCCTGTAGCCCAGCTGCTTATGTCAACAAGGCGTTGTACAGCTGTACACCCGGGAAGCATTTCCACATCACCTGTACTATGCACTCTACACCACGGCAAAGTATTTTTACAGATTTGCCTTGGACACTCAAAAAGTTGTCATTTATTTTGCATGTCTCATTCCCACTGGCTTCTAGAGACAAATTGGATTCATTACACAGTATTTCTGTCACATCAGAAAGCAACCCTTAATTCTCCTTTAAAGGATTTAGGTGGCCTTATCTGGCCTGCCTCTGCAAAACTCTTGCATTTATCTTGAAATATTTAGCTCTGCCTCTGCATCTCATACGGATGCTAGGCAATATAAATTAACCTTTCTTTGTTTTTTTTTATTTACCACAGTTTTAGTAGAAACAAATTTTTCCACTGCCGAATCTTCTGAAGCTGCACAGAATGGCAACTTAAATATGTTTTTACACTTGCTATAAATTCAGATAAATCCCTACTTTTCTTATTAATAATCATGTACTGAACATTTAAAATATGTTCATACCCATAATCTTTACAGCCAGAGGGGTCTTCACATACTGTATCTTTCGTTCTCAGTAATTCATTAAGAAAATGTTATGATACAACAGGAATCTGCCTTGACATTGTAAGCACACACTTTTCTTGGTTATTAAAACTGCTTAAGCTATCAGTGTTTACAAAAGGGTTATCACTGTAGGAAACTTGCAATAACAGTTAAAGTATGTCACGGTAATAAAAAAAAAGTCTGAAGAAGTTTCTAACTGTTTCAGTTCCTGCTCAGCAGAATATCACCAACTGGTTAATATACTCAGTTCATTTGATTAATTAGCTTCATAAATTAGTGCAAATTATCCTTTTATCTCTGTGGTATTAGCAGCTTTCTGTTTTGAACATGTAGTCCGCCTGTAAAAATAGTGACTGCTTATTCAGTTAAGTCTGCTCCTCGCATAAAAATTCATATCTTCAGAATCATATCTATTAACTTCAGTGACCAAAATAAATAACAAATAAAGTACTATTTTTACTTATGTTAGCATTGCAGAGACAGCAGCTAAAGGAAAGCAGGACAGATTCAACACATGCATTGTGAAGAATTAATTTTATAATGCAAATGCAAAACCAAAATGGAATCATTCCAAGAGGAAAAAAACATCCTGTATTCTATTTACAAAAGATAAAGATTACCTAGCTATAACTGAAAGCAGAGTTAGAAATACTGAAACTTTTATTAGTGATAATTATGCTTGAGCTAGAAAGAATTTAAGTCTTAAATTCATAGTCCAGTTGAGTTTGTTGAAGAGGTAGTTCAGAAACTCATCTTTGACATGTCATTTCTGCAAACGTAATAGGGAAACACTGAGATAAACAAACAAGAAAACTGATCCTATTTTAGCATTACATTTTTCACAGCACTACTGAAGTATACAGCAAAAGCTGAAACACTATGAAAAAATAAACAACCTAGTCTTGCTGTACGTGTTTATTCACTTATCATGTCATCAGCCAACTTCCTTCCTGCAAGCAGAAGTGAGCTGAATTGTTGAACAAGCATGCTGATGCTTTAGTTCATGCGTCTCCTTCCTGTTTGTCCCACCATGACCAAAATATTCACAGATCTATTTCACTATGCTTCACATTTCTCTCTAAAACCTGCTAGTACTGCTTGCTACTGCTGCTTACGACTTGCTCTTAACAGTCATGCAGGACAAGAATGCAAAATTTCTCATCAGCTTTTTCTATCCTTTCATGGCCCCCAAAAAGCCCCAGATAACTTGTCTATCTTGTCAGGTGATAGAATAACTCATACTTTCCTTTCATCATCCATTTTTACTCAATAGAGCTGTATGTAAAATACGAAAGAATGTAAATTTCACATTTTGTGGTGAGGTAGGGAGCTATCCTTTTTGTAAAAACTATTATCTTCACTCACACAATAGGCTGAAAGCAGTTTCTGAATCCCTTCAGATCAGAAAAAAAAGGATTTGAAGGATATTTTTTAAGACCCTGTGTTACAAATTCTGCTTAAAATTACCTTTTTCATGAAGTTAGCTATAGGGTGTACTTTACTTTCTGTTAGCACAGAGCATGCACCGTCGTGGACTTTGATCTACCTAATTCCTATCTGATCTACCTAATTTCTAAGAAACTGCCTGTTTACTGCAGGGCTTCATTGACAGTTAAGATCAGCTGTTAACATTACATGAATACTTCCTGGGTGTCAAACGCAAGAGATTTCAACCACAATATTTTCAGTAACACCTCTTCTCTTTGTTGTACAGGTTTGCTGAATTCCAAATTCAGAGTGCAACTCTTTTGTCTCATCAAACTTGAAGGAAGCTGACGTGAATCTGAGAAGTTTAGAACTACACCGCCTGGGTTAATCATATGTTTATAAGCTTTAATGTGCCTGCTTTTGTCAGACAGGCATATTTTATAAACAAAGTTACACACAGAATTGGAAATTTACCATAAATTTAGCATTCGTTAACATTATTGTTTTCTCCCTGTATCCTACAAATTGAATGACCTCTGTCTGGCTACCATATTGGACAAGTTTTCCCGATTGTATTTGCTGGTTTGTTGTGTTTTGGTTTGTTTGGTTTTTTTAATTACTAATCACTTCTTCCAGAAGTGCTCTTGAAAGGAACTCTACACCATTGCAAGACCACATTGATGTAAGTCTGAGAGAAATGGGTAGGATAAGGACAAGAAAGGAGTGGGGAAGATTTTAAATAGAAACCCAAAACTTCCTCTACAAATCCAATTGTATCATAAGAAAATTCAGGGCGGAACACATCTCAGGAGGTCTCTAGTCCAAACTCCTGCTCAAAGCAGGGCTGGCTCTGAAGTCAGATCAGGTTAAACAGGGCTTCATCAAACTTGGTGTTAGAAACTTCTGTGGACGGAGACTGCACAGCCTTCCTGCATACCCTATTCCAATGCCTGACTGTCCTCAAAAGGAAACCCCTTACATGCAGTCAGAACCTCTTTTTTTCTTTCCCCCCACCCCAATATATGCTTGGTGTCTCTCCTCATCTCACCATGCACCACTGTCAACAGCCTGGCTCCATCTTGCCAGCCCTCTGCTGAACTTGTCCTTGCTTATCAATGTCCTTCCTGTATTAGGGGGCACAAAAACTGGAGCTGGTATTCCTGATGTGGTCCTCATGGCCTGTAGTGCTAAATACAGACCAATTCCAGCCATTCTCTGGAGTGACCTCCTCACCTCCACTGCCACGTCTCTTCTAGTCTTTATTTGAAGCAGCTGAAAAGCACGTGACGACAGCTTTTATTCACAGGTCTGCAGCAGAAGAGGTATTCCAGGCAGATGCTCTGTAAAAACAAGCTTTTCAAAGGATGGCAGAGGGCTCTGTCACCATAAATACATTTTTAAAAGACTTCTTTTTTGGGGGGGGGGGGG
>VZSF01007805.1:0-67743 GCA_013398295.1 Chionis minor | reverse complement strand
GGGGGGGGTGTCCAAATTCCTTGTTAGGAAAAGGAGCAGGTTCCACAAACACCCACCACTGCTTTAGAAGTGCTTGCTCCTCCACACCGCCTTTTTTTGCCCACCAACTGGTAAAATGGGACAAGCTCAGTGTGTAAAACAGCTGCTTTGAAAAGAAAATGGCCTGTTCTAGGTTGTCTTTACTGACAGCTAACCTCACGCGTACAGAATTTCTGCAAATTTTTAATATATGCTATAGTATTACAGAACTGATGCTTTCCTTCTCTCTCTTTCTTTCCTTTCTTTCCTTTTTTTCTCCATTTCTCCCTTTCTTCCTCTTCCTTTCTTTCCTTTCTTTCTTCCCCAACATCGCTCTGCTCCCTTCAGTTTCTGTAGATCATGATTTTATATTCAAAGAAAACCCTTAGTACTAATCACAGCAAGATTTGCCAAGGAACCCTGGGGGCTCCGATTCCCAAGTCCCATTGAATTTCTGAGGGAATTTGGCACCAAACTCCTTCAGGTTCTTTTAAAAAATGTCATTCTGAAATTAATATTGTACAGCTGGAAGTATTTGCTCAGAGTATTAAAAAAAAATCTTCCTTGTTCTGCTAGTTTAATTTTCTAAACGTTTCTTGTCACAGATTGACTCAATAGCCACATCAGGGTAAATCTAAGTGGAGTAAGAATAAGCTTCTCATTCAGTCACACAGTACACTCCTGCTTGATTGGAATGGATATTGTACATAATATGTCCCTGCAGATGTTTTCTCCAGTGGGGCACATTGAATTTCATTTAAATGCCAAGGCTCAAAATCTAAAACAATGTGACTTTAACAAAAAATCTGATGAGGAATTTGATGAGAAAATGGCAAGAATTCCTGTGGCATTTGGGTAACAATTTCAAGCCTTCGTTTTAATAGAATAAACAGGATCATATTTCATTCAAATCTGGCAATGAGATGAGCTTTGGGTATTACATTGATATAAACCAATAAAGAATTTGCAAATTTGAAGCACTAATTAACAGACACAATATTAAATGAAAAAAGTTTGCTCGAGGGGCAAATATATTTTGAAGACTTTAAACTTTTATTAAAAGACAATTTTGAATAGCTTCTTCTTCATTTGACTATTTTGTTAGTTTCAAAGAGGGGGATTCTTGTGTTTTTAAACTAGCATGTTTAATATTGTTGGAATATAAATGAATAAAATAACAGTTTCACTTCTTCCTTTCTGAAATAATAACTCAATGTCGTGTCACTTCAATAGAAAAGAAAAATACCTCATAAGATGAACCTACACAACTGAGAGCTGTGTAAGAGGATGTTAGTATTTTATTATCTACATTGAACTCCAATACTATTTCTATTAAATGATATTTTTTTTTTAAGTCTTACAGTGCTGAATCAAAAAGCGGTCATATTTAGAGCCCAACTGCACTATTACAAGAGCCCTAGTAAAAATGTATAAACAAAAAAACCCCCAACAATTTGGAAGTTCTGGTTTACCGGTCACACATGTACCATAGTAAGAGGATTTTCACTACCTAATTGCAATGCTGCACATAGTAGCCTTCTTGATACTACAATATCTAAGACTTATGTATCTAAAGACCCATACTTCAGAAAATGGGAATGTCAGCTAGAATATTAAGGAATGAAATCTATGAGACCGACCTTCACATAGGATATTAGAGACTGTTTTTCGAAACAAGTGGTTATTTCATCCTAAGCATAATACCATCAAAATCTGCTGATGATAAAGTCACCTGCTCTGACAACTCAGCAGCTGTGCTGCACTTAAAAGTTGTCACGTATTTAATTCATTAGCAAGCCAGCTATCTTTTTGTTTCAAGAAATTAAGGATTTTTTAACTTCTAAATGTAAGGTACCATTTCCTCTTCTACACTCTACATGATTATTTGTGCACCTGCGTCTAATCCTACAATGGCAGGTCCACGCTCCCTTGTACCTTATCTTAGGTGATGCCTCCATTTTTTCTAAACACTTTCATTTTTCTTGTCTTAATATAGTTGATTGTGGTACCTTTTTTTTCTTTTTTATTTAAAGGAAAATTATGAGCTAAGAGTTTAGAAAGGTAATTGATCTGTAGTTTAGAGATAAAAGGCCTGATCTTTCCTTCTGATACTGAATGCGCATCAAAGTCAAGTTGAAGTACTTCACATGCACTGCTTAATGAAAACTTGTAGAAAATGGAATATAAAAAAAGCCATTAGCCATAAAAATAAATGACAGGGAGTTCTGCAACCTATTCGCTGAAGATTTGTGTATCACTTGGATTCAAAATTTATACAATATACACACAGACATGCCATACTGCATAAGTTTTATGAACACCTGATTCACAAAATCCCACATGTAGAGTGTGTAACCTGTACGCCCATAGCTCTGCATCTGAGGAATGCCCAGAATAATCTGAGGCTAGGATCCAAAATGAGGAAGACTGTATATTTCTAAAGGCAGACACAGAAAGCCCACACAAAACCAAACACAATGTTTGGAGGCAGAATGAAAACTGTTTCTTCCTGTCTACACCTATCCATATCTAAGGGTTACAGGACATATCCCCATACTAGACTAATGGTCATTGTGTGAGAATTTACAAACAGAGCATTCGTGCTTCCTCATGCTTCCATTGCAAGTTTATAGCCTGTTCAAAAACCAAGGGAGAACCATCTGTGGCATGTAAAAGGCATAAAGGCACTAACTCTGAACAGGAATACACATCCTCCATGGCAGAACTCAGAGCAGAAGCCCGAGTCAACACAGATACGATCGGGATGGGGGAAGTAAAAGGGGGTCTCTGTCCCATGTGTCATGCTGGGTGCGACCACACATGCTCCAAGACATGTGGAGAGTAGGGTAGTCCCCTTAACCCTCTTCCTAAAACCATCCCCACGGAAGCCCACCACAACAAAGCCATTTTTATTCTGCTGTTAACACACATTATTTATTTTTTCAGAAAAAGAATGTGATGCAAACAAAAGCTTCAGAAGCAGAGTGAAATATAAAGGCTGTTGGGCTTCCCTCCTGTGCAGCTCCTCTACAATAACAATGAGCTATTAGAGAAATTACTTAATCACAAATTGAGGGAAAAAGTTTTAGGTATAGAGAGCAATTACAATGTGGACAAGTAGTCAAATGGATGCAGTAAGCTAGAGTGGGATATTGCAGCACTGCAGCGTCTCTGCTAATTCCCCCATTGTTGCCACATTACTAATGAGTATGTTATCTTAGATTCACCATGAGTTAAGAGAAATCAAGTCTGCAGTTTTCACTGCTGTGCTGGCAGTTCATGTTTTTCCTTTATGGACACAGTTACTTGTCTGCCCACTCATCTCATTATAGAATTAAATAACAGATAATTTCTGTGTTAGAAGAAAATTCTGTATTAAAAGCTGTCTATCTACTTCATGTCCTTCTATAGTCCTCACTGCACTGGTGAATGCAGTTTTCCAATGAAATCTACCATAGCTTGGATATTTAAGATAGTTATTGATCTGTAAGTGAAAGTATATATGAATAAACACATTTGCAGCTGTAGCTGCCACACTGTAAGACACTTCTGAGGAACCGGTGGAAGGATCTAAGTACATTTATTGAATCTAAAGTGCAACGCCACATCATTTAAAATACTCCAGAAATGAGAGAAGTATCACGAACTGGAAGAAACAATTCAGCCTGCACACGGAGAGGTTCTAAACAGAACAGGAGTAGAGACGGGATACAGCTAGCAGTGTCATGGGCCGCTCAGCAAAAATGTTTGTCAGTGACCACAAAAGCAAATAAGATATTCTTCTATGCTGAGACAGGAAGAGGGAACAATACTGAAAATACCAGCTCATTATCCAGGTCATCCCTTTATCATCCAAGGAAACAGTGTGGTGAGATAGTCCAGATAAAGCAACATCACAGACCTTATGAAACAGAAAATGAAGTTTTAATGGGGAGGAGAAAAGCTAGCAACACTGAAGTACAGAGATTCCAAATCAAGCAAAACCACACAACACAGAACTGTGTAAACTCAGCTATAGGGTATCCAGACTCAAGTCAGTTCAGGCAGAGCATGCATGGTTAACATGATAACTTCAATAATACAAGTGAAAAACTTAACTGTAGAATATAATCCTGATCACAAATTTGAATAATAGTGAGTGCAACTTTTTCAATCCCTTTTAATTTACAGAAGAAAAAAAAAAAGGAACTCTAGTACTGCAGAGGAAAACTATGTAGTTGTGAAGCAATTTCTAACAAATATATCTGTAAATATTAGGTCTTTCCAAATTAAAGCTGCAATACATAAGAGGGGATGACAACTCGTCTACACTATATACACTTTTTTATACTAAGTATTCCTAGCTACACTTTTACATAATACACAGCGTGAACTACACCAGGGAAAAATTAAAAAGGCTGATATTTTAAAACCACAAAACAATATTTCAAAGGTAAATAAATAAACACTTTGTGGAATTCACTGCTGTGTATAACCAGCTAGGTTGAGAGTTTGGTAAGCCTAAAAAACCAAACGGAATATTTATGCAGAGAAGGATAACTTCCACAAGTCAGATAAGGTCTAGATCTGGCAAAGAGACACCTACTTTGCAATGTCAATAGGAATATGAACTACGAATAGGAATATGAATTATGAGGGTACGTAAGTGTCTGCATGATTCAGGTCTCAGATAAGATGTACCAACGCTATCAATTCTTATATACTTTTCTGGATTAAGGGAGAGCTGTTTCCTAAACTAAGTTCTATGAGTTCACGCTTTTTGCTTTGATTAAAATACCTTTAGCCTGTTCTGACAACAGCCAAACTAGATGAACCGTAAGTATAGCATAAAAGGCCCTGAAACCTCAATCTCAGCAATTCACCAGAGACATGTCTTAGCTGAACAAAACACAATGCTTCAAATCTGGCAGAATTACTGAAACCAGCACTGCCGAAACCAACCGGTCAGCCCAAGAAGCAGCTGTATTTGTTAGCTAGAGTCACCCTTCTCTGCTCCACACCCAAGCTAATAAAGTATCTAAATGCTTATATTAGTTATATAACCACTCCCCACAGGTGGGACCCCTCTACGCTTTTCCGCTTCCGACCCTCCAACGGCACAAATAACAAAGTTGGCTGCCCTTGGTTGTTCTAGCAATAAGTATAAGCAAGAGCCTCTCTGCATCCCATGCCTTGGCATCAACTATAAACATGGGTCTTAGTGCTCTGGGAGCAAACAGCTTTCTGCACCACATGCTGTTAATTTCAGCAGTTAGATGTGGCCTAGTTAGAAAGTAGAGTTACTGAACAAAACTAGTCCTGTTTTACCTCAAACCAGGACGTCCACCCCTTATTTCAAACCATTTGCATCTTGCTGAGATTACTATTACTTTTTATCTATCAAATCTATACACACACACACACACACACACACATATATATACACCCATACATGAACGTCATTCGTCTATGATTTATCTTTGTATACAAAAGTTTTGTTAAGTCCATTTAGTTAATGATTGCAGGATCTCATCTCAGGGCAGGAAAGAAGGTATAAAATTTGTTGTGGTTCTTGCCCACAGGTAGTCTATCCATCTCAAAGGGTTTTGCTGGACACCACTTGATGAAGCTAGCTCAGGTTTATATATATAAGACAATTAGAATAAGATATATATAAGACTATTAGACAATTAGAAGTCTTTAATAGTTCTGAACATGGTACCCTAAATAGGAACAGTCCAAAGAAAGCTGCAGGGGAAAAGGATAAATATCATTGCATATTTTTGGAAAAAAATGCTTCAAGATGTTGAAACATTTATGATTCTTGAGTAGCTATTTGAATCCGGCAAAACAAGGGCACTATGCATAATTCTCCTTAATTACACAACTTCAGCAAAACGCTACTCTACTCCTCCAAAGTTCCTTACTTTGAATAGGAAGGTTTTGCTTTAAAACCAAAAAATAATAAAAATCACTCATTACATAGTAACTTGTACTTTCTTTAAATTCTTCATTTCTGAGATGTTGGCAGAGATTTTTAAGAAATATATCTAAGAAAGCAATTCAGTAGTATGGCAGTTGACGTCTTCAAGAGCAGTTAGGCTCTTTTCAATAGTCGTTCCAATAAGAAAAGCACACTACTGGAATCATCTCATTCTAAACAGCACCAGCATGCACAGCTTCCCACAGGCAGGCAGTAGGATTTGCACAAGGAGACAAAAGAATAGGCAAGTGTTCAACACATTTTGGAGATTAAGAAAATTGCACTTATTTTAAATTTTCAATAGCAGCAGATGAGAACCAGGTCAGGCTATTCAATCACAATTCAGAAAATAAACTGCTTAATTTTCAAAAGCTTTCAGTATTAATTTAACTCTGCTCTCACGGAAGTCAGTGGGAACTGCTAACAGGTTTCAGCATGAGAGTCAGATGAGGCTCCAGCAATTTTAGAAATCTGATCTTCAAACTCTGCCACCTTGGTCACTGCTCAATATATATTATATACACAGTGTTTCTTGCCTTCTCTTTCTTTCTCCCAAAACACACATATGAATGCACTCACAAACACAACTGAAATGAAAATCCGAAGTATTCATGTGATTTCTATCTGTATGAATTGCTCCTATTCAGGAAAAACAAAACCGAAACAAAACAAAAAGAAAAAAACCCCAAATACTAATAACATTACATCAATCTATTTCAACCACTTCCTGGGTAATCCAAAAAACTTTCTAATTATGGATTTCAGAAAGCACATCTTTTAAGATCTATATACGTATCTATCTCATAACACTGTTCATAATTCCACAACTTGGAACATAGCCTTTCAATAACCCAAAAGACTACGTCTGGTTTTAAAACAGGTACAGTGATGATTAAGCTGCCAGGAAAGGTAAGCAGTTACATTTATAGATTCCAGCACTGCTGCTGGGGAAAGACAGAATGTTTAGAATGAAGTCCCTATCATGACTGCCCACTGATTTGTCTTATGGAATAAAAAAAATCTATTCTCCTTCATGCTGGGATCCATGCTCAGCTCTCTGAATTTGAAAAGGCATAAATAAAATTCTACATAAGTGTATCACAAGGGTTTCTGAGAAAAGGAAAATGCTGTGTGTAACAAGCAGGCACTTCTGTGAAAAATCTAAAATAGCCATCTCCACAGGATGTTATTGCTAGAGAATGAAGCCACTGCCCTATTACAATCCCTCACAGAAAAAATAGCTTAAAAAAAAATCATACATCTCAGGCAATCAGTATCTACTGACCACTCAAGGCAAAACTTTCAACCTCTCGGCTCTTTCAAAACTCATAATACTTAGAGATACGTAGAGGTCCACTTGCAGAACACTCCCTAGACTGTTTTGCTGGGGTCCACATCTCAGAATACTAGTTTCTGAGAATAGGCCCCCTCTCTGTTTTCTCTGCTGAGTCACACCTCTTGGGCAGTTTTCATCTCTGTCCCTTTCTCTGTTACCCTCTAAGAATAGCACCACTCAGAATTGCTGCTCTCACCATTGAGACCCATGCTAGACCACGAGACTTCCTTACAGCATATGCACTGACTTTCTACACATCTATGTCTTCCCCAGTTTTGAGGATACTCCTTCATATGTAATAGCAAAGCCCGCAAAAATGACAGTTTGGGCAAGATTTCCAAATACAGTTCTTGTTGGGAGAGCCAAAGATGCACATATATATACAAACATATATATATATATATACACACACACACGCACACCTGCAAGTGTGCACGCACACACAAAGACATTAAAAATCCACATCCATTTCCCTTTCCTGAACCTCTTTCTGGGCTCAGGTCTCATGGGTCAGTTCTCTCTCAGATACATACTTCTGAGTAGCTAGCAATTTTTCTCTAACAGTTCACACTCATTTTTTGAAATGGGTTTTTCCCTTTTCCTCTCCAAATCAGTTACTTGCCCATGGCAGGCTCCACAATGAATCTCCTACCTCATACTCTTCCAGTTAAAGTCATTCATTCCCTCACTAAAGCATCCTTTAAAATGGTTTCTATAATTTTTTTCTTTATAACCCCCGGTTATCTTCCTGCTGGTGTCCTTACAAGGGCCTTGAACAGTCTCCAGCACGTAAATGGAAAGCCAATCAGGATTCATATATTTTATATACACATATTATGCAAATAATTTTTCGGTAACAATTTTCCAGTAATACTTGACTGTTCACAGTTTCTTTCAGTTACCTTTACTTTGCACAGAAAATGGTTAAATGAAACTCAGCCCTGCGACTACGTGCGCACATCCAGGTGCTGCCAGACTCCACTGCTAAGACTACAGCATTCTAACAAAACCTGCACTAAACACAAGCAGTTTTCAAGTTTCTCCAGGATTGTCATTTGTGTCACAGAACCTTTATGTTAACTACCAGCCATTTCTAGCAAGCATTTAACATTGATATTGCTTACATAGGCAATATCCTGGTAAAGCCAGCAAACAGAGAATCAAAAGACCCCCTCTCCACAGACTGAGCTTTGATTAATCCTGGGTAGTTCTTCAGAGGTTAGAAACTCAGCCAAACATGTGACTTTGAAATCAGAATTGCACAAGAAGATTAAAGAAAAGGCATGCTATGCTAATAAGAGAAAAGAGAAGATGTTAGAAAAGATACAGTGTGGTTATTTTAAAGTCTAAAACATCAGTTTCATTTAGGATTTCAAAGGTCAATATATCATACTATGGGGGCTAAGTTCAATTTATTGCTACGATCAATGGGAGCTTAAAATGCTACACAGACAGTTTTTGACATTGGATATCATATTTGAGGTAAGTAAATTACTCATCAAACCATGGATAAGTAAACTGAGGCACAGAAGTTCATGTTCTTGGCTGATATGACTCAGTATTAAGCAAACCCTACTTTGAAAAACATAAAGTACTTCACTTAGAAATTATTGTTGATGAAAATCAAGTACCTAATTATAATCAAGTAGTAACAAGTTAAGCTGTCACATGAGAGTGAAAATGAGAAACACACTGAAACCTGCAGGCTTGTTTTCTGGATCCAATGTATATGGGCTTTCAGTGCTTTCCAAATTATACACTGTCATTAAAGCATTATCTAAAATCAGGAAATACATCTTACAGTATATTATTTGCCCAGTGCAGTCATCCTATCCTATGAAATTAGGATACATCCTTATGTACATCATGTCACGTTGCCATGCTTTTCCACCAGTTTAAGCAAAACTGCATAATGAAATTTAGCCATTCTTTGAAAATATTATACAATGTTTATTCTTCAAACATCAACTTTCACTATGGGTCAAATTCTGTAAGGTGCTGAGTGCCCTCAATTGCCATTTGACATTCATTTGGCTTAAAAACTCATGAAATTGATGACAATGTCACATTTGACTGATAAATGCCTCAGGACAAGTCATAAATTTATTTAGGATAAGTAAGAGCAGAAGGAAAAAAGCAAATCGGTGTAGCTTGTGACACATTGGGCACTAGCACCCTCTTTCATTTCACTGCACTGATGGAAAATGGCCTAAGAAATAAAAAGGAAGACAATATGAGTCTTTCAGTTGAAAGTTCCATACTATGTAGTCATTTATTTCCTTTTGAGATTGCTACACTGACAACAAAATCTCTTAAGTTGGTAAATATTACGGGAGAGGAAGAAAGTCATTTTTTTCTTTGACAGTTGTATAATATCTAGGCATAAAGGGAAGAGTGGACACTGATATTTTTTATGGCAAACTGTATGAACACTGGAGAAGTCATGTCTAATGCAAAGTTGAAATAAAAAAAGCTAGGTTACTTAGGAGTGGCAGAAAGGGCAGTTCTCTTACTTCAAAAAGCATGTTTGCACATACTATGAACATGATTCATCCGACAACATTAAATCACTGCATGTAAGAAAATTTAGCAGAACTACTTCAGTAAATATGACATAAGCATTTTTTGCTATTTTGGTCCTGAATGTGTCATCATCTCTACAGACCAGAATAAACTATTACTAACAAAAAGCGTTTGCATTCTAATACAGTGAAACGGAAAAGAAGTCCCTGAAAGCTCATCCATTAAGAAACCCAGCGTACAGGTTAATTAATTTTCAAGGCTAAAAGGCATCATTAGATGATTTTATCTGACCTCTTACACAACACAAACCTCAAAATGTCACCTGGCTAAGTCAAATGACAAAATACCACTGTCTGACTGCACATCTGCTCCACCTTCCTCAGAACTGTACTTCCACAGATGTATAGAAAAATGTGTGCAACCAAAATGGGAAAATGAAAGGTTTTAATCTAAAACAGTAGCATCTCCTCCTCTTACAGCAGAACACCATTTGTTTGGTACAAGTAGTTATCTTGCAGCCGGCACTAACTAGACCACTTATTATTGTAGCCTGTCCAATTTCTCATCCAAAACTGCAGGTGGTATCCAACATATACTGAGAGCCCAAGGATACAAGAATTAGAGCTGTAGTGTCTCTAGCTCCATGATTCTTTTTATGCAGTATTTGGGGTTTGCTCCATTACAGAGAAACAGATTTACCACAACTCGCGGACATTCATTCAAGCTTCAAGCAGCAGGTAAGTCAGACCAACTAATGATCCGTTACAGTAATTATTATACTAAGAGAATGATCTTTCAGTTACTGTTCACGTGGATTTACTGACAGGAAGAAAGTAAAGAACAAAAAGCAGTGACAGGAGAACAAAACTGACAAAGGCCTGAGAGTAAATGTTGCCTTATGTTAATTGTGAGGCCATAAATACGTTGAGTATTTTTGTCTGGAGCAACTTTTTTTTATTGGTTAGCAAAAAGAGGATTTTAAGATTTTTCTTCTTTTTCCATCTGAAGTTTTGGCACTAGTCTAACTTCAGAATTTCAAGACTGGTAAACTTAAGTAGATAGGCATGCCTCCTACCAAGCTGACTTTACACAGATGTCCAGCAAAGATGTCCACACTGTGCTGTGGTTTGGGCCGGGTTGGCCCAATCAGGCAGAACAACAGATGCCCTCTCTCCTGCCCCTGCCATTGAAGAAAAGAGGCTGATCCCTTTGATCCCTCAGCTTTTATACTGAGCATGAGGCAGATGGGATGCAATTCCCTGATTGGTCAGTTTTGGGTCACCTGTCCTGTCCACTCCTCCCTGCAGGTGGGACCCCTCTACGCTTTTCCACTTCCAACCGTCCAGCGGGGCAAATAACAAAGTTTGCTGCCCTTGGTTGGTATAGCAGTAAGTACAAGCAAGAGCCTCTCTGCATCCCATTCCTTGGCATCAACTATAAACATTGGTCTTAACACCCTGAGAGCAAACACTTTTCTGCACAACATGCTGTTAATTTCAGCAGTTAGAAGCAGCCTAGCTAAAAAGTAAAGTTACTGAACAAAATTGGTCCTGTTTTACCACAAACCAGGACACACTGTTTAGTGGCTGAGAAGTGGGAGGAATCAACTGTCAGAAAACAAAGATTGTGTACACTTTTCAGTTACAAAACCTCCAGCTAACGCATGTGCTAATTGAAGATAAAGAGTTTGAGATGTTTTTTTCAGAAACATACAAATGGTCTACAAGGGAGTTTTTCATGTTGCATGTATTCAAATACCTGTTTTGCATTTAGTATTCAATGTCAATACTGGACTGTTTCGAAATGCTCCTTAATTATATAAGTAGTAAATACGATTGATAAAACTGACTCAATCTATAATTAGGGTGTGGGGGAGTTAACTATTAAATTATTACTTTTTTTAAACTGTTAAGGATAAAATGTCAATAGAGTTCTATTAGCAAAATAGTTCTTCAGGAATAAAGAAGCTATGAGAGCTGACATTAAATCAATTCAAGAACAATACTAATGGTAGGGAGTTTTAAGGTTTACACTTTAACTGTGTTAGAGAATTATGAAGAAACAAAAAAAGAATTAAAAGTTTTTTTCAAAATGCAGCATAACTCAGCTTTTCTAGCACTTCTACCATAAGCAGTGTTGAAAGCTAACTTTCCCTTTCAGTATGACAGGTAGAATTGTCACTTAGACCATCAAGCCATTAAACCAGTTTTTAAAAAGTATTTTATAGATTCCATAACACTAGCATTCTAGATAATTTTCCAGTGCCTTTTCAATCAAGAAAATCTGGCTAAAATTGCACTATCTGACCTTTCGATTAATGGCCCTGCCTCTTGCCTGTCACACTAACGCAGAGTTTGGGGAATAGTTAGGATTCATCTGGAAGTGATACAATTTCTGCCTTTGTCTTCCTTTTCTGGACACTAATGGCTTTTAGTCAGTCCTCTTCACTCAATGTATGACACATGTAGCCATTCTACTTTAGTCGTCCATTAACTTCAAGCATTATGACAAGAACAAAGCAACTTCTTAAAGAAGTTGGGTTCAGTTATATGTATTAAATTTCTACAAATCCTTTGCTTAGAAGGTGCTGTTTTCAATTGTCACTAATGTTTATCTGAGTGCAACAGTATCTACTATTAATTAAAAGAAGTTCTTTAAACAAATATAAAAGGTCACAAGTCCTGTGGATTCAACATCAGTGTTACTGTTTGTCTGTGTTTCTCTATGGATTTCTGACTGATCATTTTTTTGCTACAAGTTATCTACTTTTTTAAGCAGTAACTGTGGGGAAAAATCACCAACGAAGGCTACAGTTGTTGCTCTGAAGTCCAAGGCTTCAGCATGGTATTTGATACTGCTTCCTCAAGATCATGTAAAATACAGACTATAGATAGCACTCATAAGCAGAAAGTAATACATACATTTCTATGGATACTTACACAATCACTGATATAAACTACTAGGGGAAATAGCTTCTATTAGGAAAAGTGACACCCGTTGTCCTATAAGCTTTTTAAATAATATTTCTGCTCTTTAAATATTTATCACTGAGCTGCAAATAAAACATCTGCGATATCCTGTGGAAATAACGTGCCTTGGATGGCTTTTAGAAATATGTTTGACTGTATTAACATTTTACTCAGTTGTACCAACCTGACATCTGGTCGATGTCTGTATTAAGACATTAAGCATTTAAATTCCATTTTTACTCCTCATATTATTTTAATGAAACATGAAATCTCCCATCCCTCATTATTAGGACACCAATGAGATAGGAAGTTTCTAGGTATTGCTGAGAGGTTAGGGAAGCTCAACTTGTTGGACCATCACTAGCCAGGCAACACAGTAAGGTTAGGTGACATTTAGGTTCATGAGGTAAAGGTGTTTTATCCTGACTCAACTGTATTTTTATGTGATTGGGCTCTGGTTGCAATTAAGAGCTATTTGCCTGTTCTCTAGCCAAATTTCTAGCCTGTTCTCAGGCCAGGACCAGCCATGTCTGTGAAATGATGCATGTAGCCATGCCTTTCTGTGTTCCCCAATGATGGGATGTTCTCTTCTAAGTCACAGGTGCACACACAGAGAGCTTAAAAACAAAGGGGACATGTTTATCTTCTACCTGAACCCGAATTTTGCATTGGGTTTTTAGGGCAGAGTGGCTTGTACTACCTGATACTTCCAGATGTACCTGAGTCACCTTCTTTGGTTTCTCAGCTTGAGCCAGACCAGAACTAATGAGACAGCTATGCTCTAGTCTCCATGGCATCTTTTCTTTCACTTCCAAAAGGTAAAAACATCAAGGACCTCACTTCAGCTGAGTGAATCTGCAAGACAACGAATAAAAGAAACTTGGCTCACAAATAATATGAAACCTTGCTAACAGGAAAATATTTTACCTATCCAGGTAAAATTTGAACTCTCCAGCCATACTGCAGCATCCCAAACAGAAGTGGCACCTTTCATTAAGGCACTAAAACTACGTCACACAGTATGCTTTTAAACTTGTATCAGTCTCAAACCACAAACCTGCTGCACTTGAATCGGAATGATTCTCCACTACTACTCTCTCTATCAGATGATAACGTTCAAAAGATGCCTAATTTCAGAAGAAGACTAAACCTCTATGTAGCAACTTTTGTGTTGTGCTGTATTTTCTCCCCATTTTGTCTTGCAAGCCCTTCATCAGAACACCTCCCCACAGTGGGTGACAAGCAGTGCAGCAGTATAACCTTAGCTTTGCCCTTCAATGAACAATCATCTCCTTCAGGTGTGTGCCTGAGGACACATTCAACAAAAACTGCCTACTTACTCCCTGAGTGCTGTCCTTCCTTCCTCCATCCTCTCAGATTTTAAGAAAATCCAATCATAACTGGGATAGAGAAGGAACCGTCAGCTGAGTAACTACAAACAAGAAGAACCTGTTCCCTCTGATCCCAAGACTTCTCCGTTAATCTGAATCCAACAGATCAAAGAAAATTGCTGGATGCATTTCAGAGAAGGCCCTGCACTCAACCCTACCAAGCCAACTACTGTCTGCTCAGCTGCACAGTGCAAAGTTGGTGGTGGAAGTAGGGACAGGACAGTGGTGTGTGTGACAAAAGACAGCTGAGAGAAAAAAACCCCAAACCCGTCACATACCCAATGAACGGCCAGGCAACTCAAAGTGCTCAACTTCATACAGGCTGATATCCCAGGTGCTCTCAAGTCAGGGGAATGGCAGGTAGAAGATTCTCCAAAATCTTCCATGCCAGTTACTTGTCATTATGAATATAATTTTGTAGGTGAAATTTGGAGTTTATATGGTGTGGCTGTGTAGTGCCTGAAAGTACTTTATTATATTCACAGACAATGCAGCTGTGTGATGTTAGCTTTGTCCTTCAGTGCAAAATTGTTTTTTTCTGACATGTGTCTTAGGATCCATAACACTGAAACATCTGAAAATAGTGATTCATTTTAAAATTTTCAGTCAAGCATCTGCACTAAACAGAATTTACAAAGAAAGCGACATTAGTCTGATCATACAACTTCACCGCCTTGTGCGACCTACACCGCTTTCTGTTTCCTACAGCTCAGAGTCACTGACAAGGGGTTATACCAAAGGCTACGTCTTTTTCTGTATGTTGCTAGACAATTTTCATATATGATACAAACCTAAATTTCAAGGTAAAAGGCATTTCATTCTTAAGATTAGTTACGTGCTTGAAAGCCTTAAAAAAATCCAGCCATTAAATATATGAAAAGGAATTGTTAAAAAACCCCAAGCTCAAACCTGAAACCCCAAGGGTAAGTGCATGTGCAGGCTTGGGGGTATTAAAAACACAATGAGCTACAGAGCATTTTTTAAAGCAAAATGCATTCACGTAACCCTTAGGAACTATATGCTTGTGTATGTGTATGCCCATACAGACATACACAGTGAAATTAAGGCAACTTGCCCTCATCTGCTCTGGTGCAGCTCTTTCTGATACCGTAATTGAGGTCATGTAATAGAAGGAAATCACACTAGCAGAGACAGATGACTCCTGTTCAGATGATTTTGGAAAGTAACGGAGAAATAGAAAGGTGAATTACAGTGTAATGACAGAAATCAGTTTTTATGTGAAAAATCAGATGATGGATTTATATGACACATGAGCATTAACCAAAATCACTCTGTAACATTAGAAGGTGGCTACATTATAGGCTGAAGGAGAAGATATTTGCAGAGACAGTCATTGATACTAAATGCAGAGAGAAGAAATAAGACAAGGAAATGGCAAAACAATGTCAGAGATAAGCCTTAGAAAATATATACACCAAGATGATGACAGAATTGCCTTGGTTATATTAACAAGTAGGCTTTACCATAAAACGTTGGACAATATAAGGTAAAACCAAAATATGTTAAGACATTAAAACTAACAAAACCGTAGATATGGACACCATTCAAAGTAACCAGCATTAGCTGGATGGAAAATGAAACCTCTTGTTCTAGTAGTGTACAACATCTTACTATGAATCTTCCTAACAGTGTAGTTTATCATGAAATGTGGGGTTCAAGAAAAGCTGAATGGAACAACCATAAGGGTGTCTATAACCTAACTGTGACTAAACGAATAGCTGGTAACATTTCCTTCTGATTAGACAGTGTCTGCATAAATTAAAGTATTTTAATTATGTCAGGAACTACACATTAATGAAACTGATTTTAATATACCGTGAAGTATATTGGTACTATTTACTACGAAGCAATGTACATAAAAACTTTGCTTACTCTTGTTTTGCTCCTAGCATGCAGTGTATATTAACCTGTCCAACTTCACATAGTAACCAATTGTGACTATTACAATCCTTATAATTTATCAGATTTTTAAAAAAAAATTAAATCCAAGCAACACCTTTCCATATGGCCAATTAGTGAAGTCATAAAATGCAGCAAATATATGATGCTGTATTGAACATCTGTGCTGGTTATCCTATGGGAATTTTTAATAAAGGACCAAACAGCATATTGATGTTAATTCTATGTTACCGGGACTTTAAATAAAAAACTAAAATAAATAGCATCCATTAAACTGATCATACTGTTGTAACTCAAATTGTGTTTATTATGCTAATGGAACATGAAATTAAGAAAAAGACCTTTATGCCAGTGGAATTAATTAATGAGCTTTATGAAGGCATTGGGATGTAATTTATTTCTAGATAAGTAAGTCTAATTTGCAGTTCCATGGGTCTCTGCAATGCTGATTGTAATAGTTATTCCTGCAGATGTGCTGCTCACAGCATGTCTTTCCATTAGAACTGAACACCTCATTATATAAACTGTACCTAATTAAACATAATACAGTGGTGACTTGTTAAACTGGCCTTTTTAAGTCAGCAGCTGCCTAAGCTAATAATACTGTACACAAGATTTATATCATCTACCATATAATACTGATATTAAAATATACTGCCCAAGGGATTGACAACTAATTTACCAGTATGTAACAGGTACACTTCAGATTCTGCAATGGAGATTAAAGACTACTAGTCTATAAAAATCAAATGAATTAGAGTCTATTTGGAGTTCCAAATAATTATAAAAGTTCTTTAATAACTTTGTTCTTTTAAATGGTTATTTTAAAAACCATAATCAGAGAGTAACAGTTTTGCTATGTTCTTTCTCCATATCTGATGGGATGTTTTTCTTACGTGGTCTGAATTATTACAGTATTTGAACACAATTAGGTATGTGCAGACTCACTTTGTTTTGGGCAAAACAAAATGAGAAACTGCCAAGACAGATACAGCTATTTCTTTAACTTTACAAGTTTGATTCTGTGACCATTCTGTAAATATCTGTCTTCCCACTAAAGTGTAGATGTATCTCATATTCAAAATATGACAATCTGTCCCTACTGAAGTCTGACTATTTTGGTCAGAAAATGAGAAGGTCAGAAAATACACTGAGAACAGATTGATTCTCTCATGAGATAAGATAGGAGTATTTGAAAACTACACAAGAATGTTTCAGATAAACAATGTTTCTTCATGGAAACTTCACATTCTGTATACACCCTGTGGTTTAAGACTTGTTTTCTGTTTGTCTTCTTCAGGGGCTGAATCAACTGCCCCCTGTTCTAATGTAGAGTGGCATTACTTTTTCCCATTTTGCAAGTCTCTGTATGAAATAGATATGCTTTGCTCACCAGGTATATGAGTGGAATGACATAGCTATCCCTCTTCCCCTCAGAAGCTTGTGATTCTTCCTTTCCTCCTTGGTCAAGTATGTAAAACTGGCTCATCTTCCACTAGCTCTTGCTCTGTCTCACAACTGAACCATCTGAAGACACGTGAGCAGCCCTGCACATTGCTGCCACCTCTCCTCTCAATGAAGAAAATGAGGGTCAAATTCTAAACACCTTTTCACGTATGCCATTCCAAGCAATTAATTTAAAAACATGTATAAATTGAGTCAAAGACTTGAGTCTATTGATGTCCAGTATCAAGACTAAAGCTCAAAGGCAAAAAGTGTCAACACATTTACTTCATAAGGACTTGGAAGTTCCTGACAATATTCATTCTCTTGCACAACCTTTTCTTGCACAAGGAAGTTAGAAAACACACAAAAAAGGTAATGCGGTCATAGTATTTGAAACCCATCACTTTGTTTGGATTCTCTTCAAGTTTTGGAGGAAAAGATTCAGAATCACATCAGATTTGCTCTGAGCTGCTTTCTCTGTCTTACTGAGCACCTAACAAAAAGACAGTGTTCTTAAATCAACCATTGCTTTACCTTTGTTTTCAGTAAGCTGTGACAATCGAACCACGATCCTCTTCTAAAGACTGCTGCTCTGATAGCAACCTCTGTCACTCCCATAAACCTTAATATCTGCAGCGTCATACTTTACTTTTAAGGTTTCTTAGTAAAGACAGTTTGACAGTCATTCTCCTCTTCTTGCCAGAATCCCGATATCATTCTGGACTGTAGTGTGAAATACATGAATCACTGCAAATTAAGGTAAAATTACAGTTTGCGCTAGAGTTACAGATTCAGAGAAGTGAGATCTGTCCCGTCTTCCAGGATGTGCAATTTAACTTTGCTGGCAGAAAATGAAGAGCAGGCTTCCTGATGGAAACAGCTTTTACACAACTAGCTTATCCTACCAACAGAAAGGGCATTCTTGTAGTAGAGCCGACAGCGTGCTTAGAAGAGGCGCAGCATTCCAGGATGGAGAATAAACCAGGTATTTGCACGGGAACCTGTGATTAGAAGCAAAGCCTTTATAGGCAATAATTTCTTATGTAGAAATTGTTCCATAATCACTCTGTTTGAACTTGTCTTTACCAAGGCTGCATTTTAATTTCCTGGATGTCACCATTTACTTCATGCTTTCAAAAGAAAGTCCTCCAAATATCATCTAAAGTATTTAATTCTTGCTTGGGCTCTTTATTGTGAAAACATTTATTATAAAATCCCTGTACTAAACCAACTATCTTTAAAGTAAAGGATACTGTTTCAATTCAAAAACAGAGCTCTCTTTTTTCATAGAAGTCCCATTTAAATTGCTTCACTATCTCTCAGTAATCAAATATGAAATGTAACAGAACAGCAACATAATTTGCTGTGAGAGTAAAATTTAGCAGAATCAATCAACAATAAGAAGAAAATAGGCGCTCAGGAGCACCATGGGTCCATTATAATTATTATTTTTAATTAAAGTATTCCAGATACACATTAATTTTCTTTGCTCACTACTTTTATTGTTTGACTTGCCTTGAAATGGGAACTATAAGCACTTTGAAAAATGGGCTGAAAGACTCTCTTGTTTCACAACAGATTGAGTAGTTACTTCTCCATCCTCTGCCAAAATGCATTTTAGTAACATATCACCGCTAAACTCCTCCATGACTCACCACAGATATCCTCTGCCTCTTAAAGCAACAGAAAACTAGGAAAGTATTTTCCCTATACTTCCATCAAAGAAAGCACAGAAATCTCACCAGAGGTTTAAATGGATCTAAAGAACTTGCCAGGTACTGGATCTTGAATTCAAAAAGCATTTTCAAAGGTGATGCTATTTTAAACTTAACAAGCTTTACTGGTGTTCCAAAAAGAAAAGAAAAATCCTGTCACTCTGCTTCCCAACCACATAACAAATTAAAAAATACTAAAGATAAACAAAAGTCAGATAAAATAAAATACAAACTTCTTTGATGACATCAATAGGAGGTTTGTGCATTTAATTCAAATTGCAACCACTTTATAGAAGAATTTTACAGTTTCTTACTCTGCCTGGGTCTCATGAAAAAAATTAATTCTAAATACAACAAGAAGGGTCACTTCACAAGCCTACTGGTATAACCCAGTTTTCCAAGGTCATTTACAGTTTCAGGAAAACAATGTAATTGAAAGAAATAACTAGATCATTTGATGCTTACATGAACTGAGCTTCTAAAACCTTTCTGTGAAAGTGACTCACGACTGGTCTGATCTCATAGGTGCCTGAGAAGACTGGCTTGAAAGTTATACTGACTATTTAACTTCTTTCTTTTACAATTAAGTAGTACTATACGCACAAGCAGTTATCCTGGAAGCATTAAAAAGGTCTTAGACCATCACTTATAGCTGATCTCCAAACTCCCTGGGAGATGAAGGAGGGAAAACAACTAGGAACAACCACACAAAGTCTCTCAGGAACATTCCTGCTTAGAGGAAACTAAAAATATGCAATAATACTATGAGCAAGGAAAAAATTAATCTGTATTAAACACCTCACAAAAAGACAGTTATTATTTCAGCCAATTGCTGCTACCATAGAGTCAAAAGAAGCTGTTGGATGAAAGAAATTGTTATGAAATTACTCATATTTTTCCTCTCAAACCAAATGTAGAAGCTTACTGTCTGCTGCATTGCCAAAGAATTCATAGATTCTCTAAAACTGTAATCCTCTTCCTGGAATTCTTCAATATATACACAAAACGACCTTTAAAAAAATTGTTAAGATACCCTTATCTGAAATATCAGCATTCCATGGTGAACTGGGACAACTGCAGGAGACATAAACAGCACCTCCTTCCAAATAACTCTATAAAACCTGGGTCTGGTAAGCCACACTCAAGACAACAGAAAAAAAGGAGTAAAGTTCCATTCACTAATGCCTTGCACTGTCACTTCTCCAACAGGACAATCATCTTTTGAAAGCCTGAAAAATAATGAAGCTTCTTTTTCTTATGATTTAGAAGGCAAAGAGAAACCATATAGATGTTATACATGTTATTTTGAGTTTATTTTGTTGCCAGAACTCGGATATCGTAACTCTGGGAGGTCATACAGACACCTTGACGGAACAGAACTGTCAGTTTTGTTAATGGCCGACAAAGTTACAGCACTAATATCTTTCCAATTATTACAGTGTTTTCATTATTTGAGGGGTCAGTCTCTATTCCCCATGCGCATACCATAAAGAACATTAATGAAACGTTGTGAGTAGAATTCAGACAGTTGCTTCTGCTCCCATC
Source organism: Chionis minor (assembly GCA_013398295.1). Lineage (NCBI taxonomy): Eukaryota > Metazoa > Chordata > Aves > Charadriiformes > Chionidae > Chionis > Chionis minor. Next base: position 46,918 of record VZSF01007805.1, on the reverse strand, counting down.
AAGGACAGAAATCTCCACTGACTTCAACGTAAACTGAATCAGGCCCTTCATGTGTGCAGACACTTCTGTCTCAATCTCTTCTGAATACACGCTTTTGATGCCACAAAGGAGATAAGACGATCTGATAGAAGTAATGGATGAAAGTATATTATTATCTATACTATCTCCATTATAAGATATAAAAAACTCTGTAGTGCCTGTATGTATTACCCTAAGCTACAGTGAAAGTTGACCTGGTTTCTAGAGGATAGTTTTTTAAGTATGATGCTGCAGCAATTTTTGATGACATAGTTTTCTGCAACATTTCTCATGCCACTGAAGATTAGATATGTCTGCAAGACACAATCTAAATACAGCGCCAGAATTTTATCTTATCCTTTGGCCACTAGCTATGTGGTAAATGTTTCAATGTTGTTTTGTATATAAATATGAATCACTAAGACTTTTCCTCAGAATTTTTTTAAAAGATAAACATTATTATTATGGTCATTGTCACTAATGACAAGAAGTACTGATTTTTAATTGCACGTTCCTTTTCATCCCTGTCATATGGCTCCAACACAGATGCCCTCTACAATGTATTTCAAAAGCACTGGCATTTTGAGTTCGATTTCTCTAGCTTCAGAAGCAAATTGTCACAGCACCCAGGTGAAAAATGGTAAAAAATCCACAGAAGGAAGCACAACTTCCCCAGTGAAGGAGCACCCCTGTTCAGCAGGTCACAAACCCACAGGGAGGGACAGAAGGTGGGTTTTGCGCACCCAGCAGGCCTTCGTGGAGAAGAGACCTAGACAGTTCTCATTCAGATGGCATCCCAGGAGACACACAGGCTAAGCCTAGTACAATCAAGTTCAAGGCCCAGAACACACTCTACTGAATTACAAGTTAATACATCAGGAAATGCATTGCAGTAGTACTGTAAGACATCAGCTAGGCATGTGTGATGTGCTCTGCAGGGTTTAAACTCCATAAGGAAGGGTTTACATGAGGTGGGAAAGAAAGGAATGTTATTGACTCTAAAAACAGGGAATCAAGTCAGAAAGGATTTTGGCCAAAAGGTACTGGATTATTACCCTGCATGAAGGAATCCCACGCCAACTGGATCCCAAAATAACACTTCTCCTTGCCAAACACCTCCTAGTCTCCAGCCCGCATCAATTACTGGAAGACACACCATAATACTCCACAGCGTTGGTGTTAGCAAAGTTATTTTTCCTGAAACTAAGACCATCACGAATTCAACACATAAGTTAAGGGAAAGACAGTTAGTGGGAAACGGTAAGAGAAAAAAATGCAATGATGCCTTTGATTCCTCCTCTCTTTGCATAATGAGCCAGCTCCTCAGCTAATGCATAGCCTCATTTTTCCATTCATACCTACTGAGCTCTGATACTCCGTACAACCGGTGTGTTCAACAAACAGCAGGGCTAAGAATAAACCTGTAGACCCAGCCTTAGTACTTTCCAGACCCATAGAAGCACATAATGTGGTGAAAGGTCACAGAGCTGCCCACATTTCTACCCTTGGCCCAACCCTACCACTATTTCACCCGCCCATGGGCTGAAGATTTGCTCCAGTCACCAAGTTAGTTGTCAGGCTTAGTGACTGAGCTTTTGTACAAAAGCTCAGTTAAATCTAGAAGTGCACACACAAATTCTGACCACCAGTGAGAAAAAAGAATGCATATTTGTGCCCCTTTTAGCTTTTACTGGTTTCCCACCAAATCTCTTAATACTTTTTCTGACTTACTCCAGATTTTCAACTTCTGAATAACTGCATTTGCAGCTCTGCTAATTTTGCTGCTCTGGGAACACAGCAAAATCTGGCTGCCACAACTGTGGTTCTTTTGTGTTCAAAACTGCATCACTTATGTATTTAAAAATACATATGATATTTATAAAGCCTACTCAAAACATTACCAAATTGTCCCATTTTCATGTTTTCATGACAATTTATATGTTTTCCATATGGGCAAGTGCTGACAATATGATACAAGCTTAATGGAACAAATTGTGGTTTCTCTTTATTGTCTTGGCATCAAAAATCTACACTTGCATAAAAATAACTCTCTCCACTATTTTCCAGGGATGATTTTTCATTAATGCAATATTAAGTACTGCTCTCTTTCTCATTTTACTTAAAAATGTGCCAGAAATTTTCACTGCTCACCTCACCACCGTATCTGGGAGCCTTACAAATCTATCGGAAAAAGCAGGTGATATCTAGAGAGTGCAGAATTATCCAGGTAAGTTTTCTATAACCTACCGCGAGCTCCACAAAAAGACTCAGGTCTGGGAGGGGAGTGGAAAGGTGCCTCACTCTTTCTGTCAACAGGCAGACAGAATCCATCCACTCTACAATGCCCATCTACTTCTGTTTTCTCCCTCCAACTTCCCAGAAGCAGGAAGAGTTAATGCCCGCAAGCATTAGGAGAAGACTGTGTGCTAAAAGAGTAAGGCTGGAAAAAAGCTGACAGTAAATGATTTCCTTAAAAGTTCTCAAAGACTCCAATGTGGCACTGAAAAGAGCCATTATTCCTATACTCCAACAGCATATGTACTTCAGCCATCTCCATCCAGTCTCTGCTGCCCCCCTCTCCCTACCATACCGCAGAGCTCTCCTTCCCTGCTACTTTTCTCCTCCTCCAATTACTGCAGTCCTGATGTAGAGAAAGCTTTCCCTGACCTGAAGCTCCTCGGTAGGCAGTCAGATGAGCTAGCTCTCTCTTCATTTAATCTAGCTCCTACACACGCTTCACAACATGACAGACATGTCAAATGAGCCATCCGCCAGGCCACTGACAGCAGTTTCTGGGGCATAAGAGAGGCAGCTGATGGAGAGGAGATTGTTGAAGGGAGTCAGGAAGACAGGAAGCCATAGGTAATATCACGAGTGCCCTGCTGAAAACTGACAGCTTAATGGGTATGATACTGCCGGTTATTTTACGTACCTCAAGTCTTGGTCTTGAATAATATACTTACTACTGAGAAGTTAAAGTGGAAAATAGATTTTGCCAGAGTTAATAACAAAGGCTAATGCTATAGAAGTTGTGGGTAATAGGCACCACCTCAGTCACAGTCTAAAACGTTTTACTTCCTAAGACCTGAATGTTGATGAAAGTTGTTGTGCTGATGGAACAAAAACAAGTTAATTCATGAAAAAGCAGCTGGTATCATACCGAAACCTTCTCCTGGACAGCTTCTCTCCAGGACAGACATCAGGCAATCTGTTTAAGAAGCAGGCTTAAAAGATAGCTGACTCAGACATTCTCTGAACAAGCTTCCTATTAACTAACTAGAGATATTCAGCCACCAATTGGCGATTCCTCTTACGAGGAGGAGAAAACAGCACTTCCATCAACGGTTCACTTTTCAGGTGACTCACCTCAGTGACACCACTGTCTCCAGACATGCATACACTTCCATTTGTAACTCCCACATCTGATGGGGAAAAAATCTGCAGTGAGCACGAGAAGGGTGCGTGGATTGTCACTTCCATTTTTAGCATGACATTTTTTATCAGTTATGTGGGAAATGCACTTCAGGACAGTCTTACTGCTTTCTGTACACCACATCATCCCATGCTTACAGCAAACTGACACTTCCGTGAATGTAAATAAGAGCACAGATCAGCTTCAGCACAAGTTTCCATTGTTGGCATTCTGTAACATTGTATTCTATTTATTCTGACTCATGTTTTCTTCACCCATTACCTTAATTTTCCTCATTTCATTACATTTCCTTTAAAAAAGCTTGTGGTTGAGGTCTAAGAAAGTTCAAATAATAATTACTTTCATCATTTTCTTTAGCACACTTTTTAAGGGTAGATCTCTCAACGGCACTTACAAAACGAGCATTAAGAGCAAACAAAATGAGCCTTAGAGGAACAGAACTTAATAGTGACTTCTCTTGTTTTACTTCTGAATCGTTTTCATATAAGGTACAGTATACATGTATAGTTTAATTACGATAAATTCTGTGCTTGCTTATGATTTCATCCTTTGCAAAACTACCATGCTAGTAGGGCTGAATAGGCTCTAAATCAATCTGATGTTCGCGCATAGCGTTGAGTCTCTCTCACCAATTCAGCAGGGTTTTGGAAAAGCTCTGGATCCAAAAGTTCACATGATGAAACTTTTGGCACAGAGCTGAGTATTGTCTATTAAGATGCACTACACAGAGTAGTAAGCTATATTCTGCAGTGGTTCATTTATCACCTAAGCAGAGTCTTGATTAAACACCTGTCTGTTCTCCTTACGTGTCAATAGCTTGTATTTCAAGCAACTGATTGCTCAGTAACAGGGAGAAAGTTTTCAGACAGGAAACTGCTGAGTCTATTCTGTGAAATATAATGGAATTACTGAAATCAGGTAAACTTCCTGGAAGCCGTACAGTGGAATCCACTGCAATCACTACCTCTAGCCTTAAGTTTTAAAACTTAACAGAATTGCTCATCTGTTCAAATAGCACACTGTCATCAGGTTATGGATGATTCTTGTTTTTTCACGTACCACCAAAATCTACATAGTCTGATTTTGAGTTTTCAATTTAGTTCTTCATAATCAACGTGATTTAATCATCACCAAAGCCATTAATCAAATAATAATTTTAAAAGTCATGTTGCAGTACGATGAAATGGTACAGAATACTGACCATTGCACAAACACTCTCCTAAGGAATTTTGGTGCCTGGATGGACAAACAGAATTTTTTCTTTATAAGGAAATTAACAAGTAGAAGAAATCTGTTCACAGGGGAAATAAAATCAGATATTTTTGCTATTTCTCCAGGCTAAATTAATAGCATTAACACTCCCAGGGTAACCTGACCTATGAATTACAGTGAACGGAATTCCTTGCTTTTCACAAACCATTTGAAAATGAGTTTTTCCACAGTATTAATCATACTGTTTAATCAATTTCAGTTACGTCATAAGCTTAAAATGTTCTTTTTCTTCTGGCACTTCTCTGCATTTCACCCTTAAAACTTGCTTTGCTGTTAAAACATCCATGTCAAAAAATACTGATATATATGGTCACCAACTTTATGTGCCATTTGTTAAACATCTGATAAAACAGAACCACAGCATATGTATTAAAAAAAAAAAAAAGACAATGCATGTATTTTCAGGAATGATAATAGATTGTGGTCACATCACTAATCTCACCAGAAATTCAACAGTTTTCTCTACTGTACAGAAGGGCTTGGCCAGACCTGGTAATAGAAAATGAGCCAGAAGAAAATGTCAGGTTTTAAAAAATTCCCTACAGAAAGACTCCAAGAGTGAAAGGATGCACTATGTTTACTACATGATTTGGAATTTAAACCATTCCCTTACAACTCTGTTTTCTTTCAACAGATGTATTTGAGGTGTACAAACACTGAAAGTCTAGACTCCTTTTTACATAAATTTGATTTTTCTGCCTTAATTATTGTTTATATTGTACATCATTTAGGTGTGATTATGTTATATTTAAGTATTCCTAAATTAATTCACATTAATCTAGTTACCTAAATTACAGCTGAAAAATTATTTTAATGTGACATCCTGTTAATTTGTTCCTTTGGTACTTCAGCTCTGCATCCCTGGGGCAATGCAACCATATCCCATCTAATGCAAGAGCTTCAAAGCTCCAATATAGTATACAAACTTAGGATCATAGGAATTGCCATACACGATGAGAGTCACAGGCCATTTAGTCTAACATCTTATCTCCTGCAGGGAAGATGCACGAGGGGAAGGTGGAAGAAACCCAGCAGAAGGCAGTAACAAAATATAACTTGCAATGCAGTCATTTGACACAAACAGTGAAAACAGTGATTTTAAGGACAGCTACCATAAGAACAGAGATGAAAAAACAACAATAAGTAGCTGTTTTAAAGAACACCAAGATGAGTTTTTTTATGTAAGTTTTCATTCCAGTGACTCTTGATACACCTCTGATATTCCAGCATGGGCTACAACTAAAATTACTATTCAGGACACAACTATGGGCAAAAGAGAAAAATGTGCATTTAGTCTACATAGTGCTGTTTAAAAAGTGGCCCACAGATTTTTATTCAGGGGAAATACCTGGTTTTGCTCAGAGAAGCATAGAATCATTTTGGTTGGAAGAGATCTTTAAGATCATCAAGTCCAACTCTTGAGCCAGCACTGCCAAGTCTAGCACTAAACCATGTCCCTAAGCACCACACCTATACATCTTTTAAATACCTCCAGGGATGGGGACTCCACCACTTCCCTGGGCAGCCTGTTCCAACATTTGATACCCTTTTGGAGAAGAAATTTTTCCTAATAGCCAACTTAAACCTCCCCTGGAACAACTTGAGGCCGTTCCCTCCAGTCCTATTGCTTGTCCTTGGGTGAAGAGACCGACCCCCACCTGGCTACACCCTCCTTTCAGGTAGTTGTAGAAAGTGATAAGGTCTCCCCTCAGCCTCCTTTTCTCCAGGCTAAACAATCCTAATTCCCTCAGCCGCTCCTCATAAAACTTGTTCCCTAGACCCCTCACCAGCTTCATTGCCCTTCTATGTACATGCTTTAGCACCTCAATGTCCCTCCTGTAGAGAGGGGCCCAAAACTGAACACAGTACTCAAGGTGCAGCCTATGTTAGCTTAAATTAGTGCTAAATCTAATTGTACTGCCTTTGGATTAGAAGGGCATAACAGAAAGAATAATTCACCTTAGGACATAATCACTCAGTATGTGAACCATACAGAGGCTAACAATGTTTATCAGGAACTGAATTACAGAAATCCAAGGGCCTGTACGAGAAAACCCTGACAAAATCACAGCTGCAGAAACCCCACTTCTCTTACTCTGTCTCGAGTACACCACTAGGGCTGAGAGGCCTGATTTTTCCCCCCTCTAGACAAGACTTCAATCCACACAAAATTGAGAAAAGAGACCTTGGTCCCCCTTTGCTGAAAGCTTTCATAATAGTCCTCTTCAACATCTTCCAGGAGAAGGCCCTGCATGAAGGAAGCTACTTACTGAAGGGCTGAAATGAGCTTTTGCTCAGATCTTTTGCAATAAAACCTGCCTCAAATTTTACAGAAAAGGGGAAGATCTGTTTGAAGCAAATGAAACCAACCCTTCTAGCAGTGATAGCTGCACATAATGGAACTCTGTTTTTTAATATTTTTCTTTTCACAGTAAAAGAAATTCAACTTTTGAGATTTTTCAGAAAACTATGTTAGGAATGTCACATGGTTCGGCCCAGCAACGCAAAATCTTTTTAGCTCTACACCTTTTGCGTATACTTTACAGTACAGTCTAATTACATAATCACTTATTTGTCAATATCATATTTTTTCTCCCACAAACTCAGAGACAGATGTAATGTCATAGAATATTTTTCATTGCCGTAATGGGCCAGTATGTCTTTACCAACAGACCTTTATGTGATTAAATTCTCATCTCTCTTCAGTAAATATTTTATTATCTTAGTCAGCAGTCATATACTATAGACCTTTTTTTTTAGCCAACAGCAATTCTGCCTTAAGTTCAATTTTGGAAAAATTTTACTTTGAAGCTAACTTAGCTGCATGCACAGGTATCCTACAAACGCAAGTCACATCTCACGATGTTCTTAAGCTTGTCAATGTACCTGACAAGTAGCCAAACTACGCAACAACACTGGCCAACCCACGATCAACAAATGACAGTGGCTCTCAGCTGAAAAAAAATATGTTTCTAGAACGTTTTCTCAATTCTTGTAAAACAAAAAATACATCAAGAAGGGAGTTTTGTTCCGTCCCAGAATATAACTACCCAGATCATCAGCCAGGCTTGAAATATGGATGATCACACCTGCAATGCAGAATAAACCTGTGAAGTAAACCAGCCATGACCTACCAAATTATTCACTAGAGAGTACTCAGGTTTTGGTGGATCACTGGATCCACGCTTTGCCTCTGACCACAGGAACAGACCACAGACCAGTGGTAAGAGACTGCAGTAGTCATGAATGCAGATTTGGCTCATGCACATTGAAAAGGTGAGACAGGTAATTGATTTGCCAGACTCTCTGGCATATACAAAGTGTTCAACAGCACAAAATGCAACATCATCTGAAGTGATATGATAATTGTACTTCAGAAAAAGTAGCTGACAACGTAGTCAAGAGTTGCCTCTTAAAGGGATTTTATAAGTGAGACATTTCTAACCTTTTGAATACTTAACCTTGCTCTTGCTACATGCTTTTACCATCAGGACTGCTAAAGAAGTGTGCAGAAAAAAATGGAATAGAAAACAGCAGTACTGAAAACAATACTGTCGAGTAATAAATTAATTAATGCAAGCTGTACAATATTGAACATAAGAAATGTATTATTTTGCAGTCTCCAGAAAATAAACTCAGAAATATACAATAAGTATAATATTCTCATAAGTGGAGCATTACTTAGAGGGCAGGCGGGTAAAGACTAACAAACCAGAGCTCTTCCATATTGGTAAAGGATAATTCAAAGAAGATGACCTTTTTTCTCCCCCCTGCATCTTTCTTGTAGGAACAAATAACAACTGATTTCCCTTTCCAGTATCTTATCTTGTCTCACCCTTCTTTGAGAAGCAGGGATTTTGAGCTTCCAGCCAGGCCAGGTAATTTACTAGTAACTATACTCATTAGTATAGCCAAAATTGACTCAAATTCATCCTGTAAAAGTACTTAATTTTCTGTTTTAAAAGGCGTATTAATACACACACCGTATTTCTGTGGCTCAGATTCAGAACGTATTCACTAGCTAAAGTTGTTCTTATGGCTCCTTTCCTCTCCTGGAAAGTTACTGCTTTGGCAGAATTTTCCTTATGGAGTCATCCCATTTCTGCCTGATAGAGATTCAAAAAAAGCAAAACTCCTGGGAAAATATACTCTTAACTTAGAGGCAAAAGAAAGGACATGTTCACTGAGATCAGATTCAGTTCTGAAATGGGGAAATTCAGTTTAAGAGAAAAAAAAAAAAAAAGCCATTTTGACATATGGTCTTCTTTTGTACATAAGACAAGTAACTTTGAGAAACTGTTTCACTGTACCACATATAGGGCCCTGTAGGGCTTTTTCAGATGAAAGGAAAAGATAGTAGTGTGATCTGCACAGGTGTCAACAAGAGTCTAATCAGACAACATTGGGACTGCAGAAGGTAGGCACCTAACTACAGAACCATTACTACAAATGATGACAAATAGATGGAAAGAGCTTGGTTTAATGGTCAGACCTTAAAGTGAACTTGTAAGATCTATATGCAATAAAAAGCCTTTAATGCTTGTGCACTGCAGAAGTTGATAAGAGAATCGGTGATATACAAGGGAATATGGAATACCACAGTGCTATTATAGGATAGGTATTTCGAACAGGAACACTATCTTAATGACTTCTTTGTAGATGTTTTATAATGTAATCAATCGTTGGAACACGTGTGTGTAACACCTACAGTGTCATCCCTAAAAACAGGTTTAATTAGACATGTGGGCTGTAAAGACTGATGGAGCTTTGACATCCCTCACCTTTACAAGGCCTTCTGTGACTGTGAGCGCCTCAATATTTTTACAGATCTGGTCTATGTCTACTGGAACACATGGACTGATTCCTACATGCAAGAACACAGCTACGCATGAACCGCAACTGCAGTTTCTTGTAAAAAACACTCACTCCATCTCTTTCTAAGTGACTTCAGTTCTGAAATACGTAATGCATGGGCACTTTACATTAACAAACCTTTCTTTATCACTTCCAGAAAAATTCTGATCCTTTTTCCCAAATAGAAAAGAATATTTACAGAAAAAATCACTCAGAAAATGGAAACCAAATCTGTGGAGCCCCATACACTTCAGAACACAGGTATCCTTAAAGCAATAAAACTTAATCTCCCAGATCTGTAAAAACAAACATGTTGCCTTAATAAATGTTTTCAATTGTGTGCCATGCAAAGAGTCTGTTGGCAGGCTCTTGATCCTTTACACCAAGAAAACATAGCAGGAAACTCTAGGGAAACAGAAACATACCAGCACTGGACACACAGTGGGAGGTGCTCACAAGTCCAGTGCAGATTGTAAACGGTCTCTAAAGGAAATTGTTCAATTTACTACTTCTTATTTAAAAAGCAGTATATACCTTTGCCCATTGCCTGGGAACCAAAGAACACACACATAGGTAAGGCAGAAGACTGACTATTCCTCGACTGGCAGAACTCACCCATTCTCTCCACTGAAATACAAAAGCACAGAATTTGACACCCCCCTGAATTTGTAATTAATCTTACTATAAATTCCTTCAATACCTGAGACATCACTGGGTAGTATGTTTGCATAATAATTCTAAAATGCTACTACTATGGATGGCTTTTCTATTAATTTTAAACATAAATAGGAATACAGAGATTGGCTTGAAGTACCCCCCATCTATAGAGGTTCAACCATCAACAGCAATATAGATGTTTCTTTTTCCATTGAGTAGAGGGGTAAAGGATCAAAATTTCAAAAACTGTCAGTGACACGAGATGACCAGCTCAAGCCATCATAAAGAGGCTTGACCGGCTTTAAAAAACTAGAGCAGGCACCCAAATCACTCTCCACTCTCAAAAAAATACCTTGCTCTCTGAGCTTGATGCTGATGGTCAAGAATAACACAGAGGAAAATAATGAAGGTATGAAGGCGACTAAGTGCAGTTGAACTGTAGCAGAGAATGAAAAGGGGGCAGCCCCATCGCTGTTCCCAAGCGCTGACTCATTTAGCCCATGTATTTTAATGGGGACAGGCACGAGGCACCTTGAGTTGCTCTAATGAAAGGTGGCCACACTGCCCACCATTGACCTAGAATGTCAGGAGGGCTGTCTTTGGGCATTCAAAGGTACACAAAAAAGCCTGCTACTGCTCCTGCATACACAGCTTCTTGCAATGAAGTTAAAATGTGGGGTTTTATACAAGCCGTGTTACAAGATAATTTCTTCTAAAAAATAAACTCATAAAAAATGCTCTTAAAAAAATGCCTGATCTATGTTTTCAGCCCACATAGATATTAAACCTAGTTTCCTAGACCCTGAAAAGCTAATTATGCATTCAATTAGAGTTTCTTAATAAAGATTAAAACTCTGAAGTCTATTACAAGCCCATATTTAATTCAACTGCCATTTTATCCATGCCATGAAAGTGTGAGTGGTAACAATGAATATAAATTATAATACATGCCATAGAGTGAATGCTATTTGTCCAAGTACGTTACTATAAAGAATTAAATTTTGCTATCGGTTCCATAATCTAGTTAAAATTGGTATTCTTTATTTGGTCTTTCAATGTAGTCCAATTTCCTACTTTGAAAAACAAATTCTAGGGAATAAAGAAAAGAGATTAATTTATCATTAAGACTCTGCTTAATTGAAGTCAATTCCGAACAAACTTGAATTCAATTTCTGCTCATTAAATTGAATGTGCTCTGCGTTTCTCTCTGCATTGCTTTGAGCAAGCAGCTGAGAACAAGGGACTAACATCAAAATTATTAAATTGAGGAGATTTTATTTGGTCTTCACATGCCAGAGCCGCTTTGATGAGGAGCTGTTTTGGCACTGAAAGGAAACGAGAGCAGCTGGAGGAAAAATCAAATGAAACTAAGCCTCGGAAAATTGAAGAAAACGCAAGCTTAATAATATTTAATAATTAAATTTCCACAAACAATAGCGGCAAATGAAGTAATCTGCAAAGTCTGTGAACTCATTTGCATAATTGACGCCGGTCCCCTGTAAATGAATAATGAAGATAATAAAAGATGTTGCTAAAAATGGGCACAATAACAGCAAATTTCATCAAGCCGCGCGCTCTGATTAATCTGCTCTTGCAAATCAGCAGCGAGAGGGGNCTGCCGCGGCGGTGCCGAGCCGAGCCGAGCCGAGCCGCGCGGTGCAGGCCGCCCTCCCGCCCTGCGGCCTTCCCGCAAGCCCCAGCGCGCTCCCGGGAAGCGCTCCGCCTAACCTGCCCGGGAGGCGGACAGGGTCCCGGTGTGTCACTGCCGGGTAGGGCCTCCACAGCTGGAGAAGGTCCGGCTGGGGCAGGCGTGCGCTCGGAGCTTCGGCTCAGCCTGTCAGGGGCGCCGGCGCTCCTCCATTCCTAGGAGAAAGGCCTGGCATCTGCGTAACCTGGGACTCATGGCGGAACAAGGCTTCCCAAGCGGCCTCTGCTCCACACAGGTTAAGCGCAGAGTACGCGCTGTGAGTGCCAACTGCCAGCCAGGCTGTGCTCTGGCTCAAACGTCAGTAGCCATAAAACAAGACTCTCAAACTCCATACTTGGTTTAGCCTGATGTAGCTACTCCCACAAGGGTCCCACTTTCCAGGTTTCACTGATGCTTCACTAAATTTCACACATCTAATTAGTGCTTTTCACAGGACCGGGATTTTTCACAGATTGGGAAAAAAAGAGATGAGAAACCAGTTACGCGCTTCCTGAAGCTGGGGTGTAGGCTGGCAGTGGGCACCATGCATTGGGCATGGGAAAGCATTACAAAAAGTTGTCTCTTTTTATAATACAGCCACTATAGTTCTTAAAAGCATTTAGAAATAATCATTTAGGAAGAAATGGCTTCATTAAGATTATTCCTAGGAGTATTTATCGGATCAAGCCCCAAACTGTTAATCTCTAGATATAATTTAATATTTATTCTGTTGCCTTGAACAAATGATCTCTGACCACTGAACAATTGCAGTGGCTGAAAACTTTTCACTGTATGTTATCTTGAAGTGGTTTATAGCCAAAGTACAAGATACCCTCTATTTTAATTGTGTTATTTTGCTCAAATTCTGGATCCATCTTAACAACTACAATTTGTTTGAAGTAAAGGGCATGTTATTTTATTACAGAATGGAAAACTTCAATACTAGACAGACCAAAGAGAAGACTTTTATATCAGTCTACGGAAAAGCAAAAACCATTATTTTTCTCCTGTTTACGCTCATTTGCAAGCTGCAGTTCTGTCTATTTAATTCGGTGAGCTTTAACTCATAAACCACCATCTCATTCCTTTAAACATAAAGCAGAAGACAAGTCTGCTGTTTGTGGTAAATACATCCCCTTTGTCTTTCCTTTTGCACCGATACTAAACAAGTGTTTAAATCTAGTTATTAAATCTGTGTACAGCACTATATAGAAATGCAATAGTTTGATATATCATAATTCATACAAACATAGCGGGGTAAATTGCATTCAGTACATACAAAAGCAGTTGAGCCATTCAACCTTTATATAGCTTTTGATCTTTTTTTTTTCCCCCCCTAATACTTGAGGAATAATTCCGTTCCCAGCATAACTCAGGGCAGCCTTTGAACTGCTACAAATTCAGCAACTTTGTCACTGAACCTAAAGATCCTCCTTTTGGCTGTGGAACACTGGAGCACAACATCCTCTGGCCGAAAGCACAAAACAGCCAAGAGCCAAAAGGAGTACTGAGGGCCACAAACTAATTTTATATCAACCAAAATTCTTTCTGCTAAACAGTAAGAAGGACCATGGAACAGGACCAAGGATCCTCAGTCCAATGGGTTTGTAAACTTAGGAGTCAAAGATTCCATTAATAAGGGAGATTACATTTAAAAAACCCCAATGTACGAATGGAATTTTGAATTCGATTTCTGATGGAAGTGATATATTTGGGGTGAAAGCTAGCTATTATGATGAGTTGGGTTCTATGTGAGTTTGAAGCAGACCTTATGGTCACTAACAACTTGAATTACATTCAGACTTGGGTCAAAGCAGCAGATGGAAGAGTTCCAGTTGAGCTTATTTCTATTCTCAAGTTGATGGAATTCCGAGTCAACAAAAGGACATGATGACTGCTGAGTGAGTCACGAGATAATGAAAGGATCACAGTGAAGAGAAGACAAAGATGGGTGTTGTCATTTACAGAATATGCACTGATAAATTCAAAATGGAGATCAAGGAAAGAACAGAACAAGGGTTGCATCCTGAAGGATGTTACAGCTGAGGTTTAGGACTAGACTTGATTATGAGATGGTTGCCCTGAGTGACTTTTATGAAAAGGAGGAAAGACACCACAGGCATCTAAAGTCAACACCAAGCACTCAGAGCATTCACACAGGATTTAAGATAATGACAAAGGAGGACTTAAGTGTGTGTCCTAGATGCCAGATTTCCATCCCTGTTTCTAACCTACAGTCAGACTCATTTAAGAGCTGAGGTTTCATCTCTTAACATCAACAGTCATTCTTACGCCAAAAAACATATCCCAAAGATGAATGGCGATTATGAAATGGCAATTTGTTGAGAATTTTTTGCATGGTCACCAGAGCTGATACTTGAACCTGCATTTCTCAGGACAGAAACCTGCATTTTTCTGTGGCTGGAACAAGTCTCCATCCTTTCCACCACACTCCAGCCCAGAAATTATTTTTCCTACAGAAAAATATTCGAAACTAGTATATTCAATACTTTCTCAACAATTATCAACATTTTCTGATAAAATATATTCTCAGGTACCTCTACTGTATAGTTAGGTTGCAATGTGTAATTAAATGGAAATTAATTGTAGATTTAAAATAAAATATCTGAGCAAAAATAGTAATTCCACTGAACAAAGCTATTATAATTCTGCTTTAAACAGAATCCAGACATACAGGTGTATCATTTGTTATAATCATGGAAAGATGGGAGAACTGAAATCAAAAGGAAAGTTTGATCCAAAAGTCATAAGGAGGATTTACTGGAATTCTTAATAGCTAAATATTTATGCTTTATATCAGGCTATAACTTGGCATGTAAGGACTCAACCAGGAATGTAACTACTGGGTTTTTGGAAAGTTTAGTTCAGTCATTTTTAACATAAGCAATTGTAATTAAAAAAAAATGAAGTTTGATGGCTTGCAAAGTTTTCTTATGCTTATATAGCAAAACTTTTGATATTAAAAATATACACTCGCTAGCAATTAAACCATAGTACTACGTGTTGGTGATTCAAACATTACCCACTCCAGAATTTCTGTAGCACAGCCACAGCTGAAGAATTTGCATGTATCTTATATACATAGTACTCAGTATAATTAGTTCAGGGTTTGTTTTGCTGGATTCTTTAAAATATTTCTATTTTTTTTATCTAAAGCATTTCCCAAATTTTTAAAAACCCTAAAACTTAAGGGCTTAGCATATTTTTCAAAAACAAGTGACACCAAGGCTTAAAATACTGATTCCATGTGAACCTTCAAGCTGGAAGAGCACTAGTGTGAGCTTCTGAAGGAAAGGCAGATAGCCATGCCAATTTGCATGACAAAAAGGTCAAATGAATTAGTAAATTAAAGGCAAGATTCTCTCCAGTTATATCTATCCTCACTGCCAGACAGCCCTCTCTTCCAGCCAAGGCCCAAAGGTGGGATGCAATGTGTGACAGATTCAGAATTAGTTCTACAGCCTCAGTATCATGATCCATTATTTTGTGTAAAATACGCTCAATTGTAAAAGTGAGTAAGTGTCAATGTGCGTGAAACAAGAGTGTATTAGGAGCTAAATGCAGTTGGAAAACTATGTCAACAGGCTTCAACAATACCCTTTACAATCAGAGCAACTGGAAAAGTTCAGTGGGATAGTAGTCACAGTTTTTAAACATCAAAAAGCAGATGTTTGATTTAAGAAAAGGTACTTGCAGTTTTCAGATCATAACATATGTTGATATAAAACTGATTTTATTTTGAAGAATCATCTTTTATTTCCTCCTCTTTTTGAGCCCTATCATTGTTACTCTGTTAGAAGTCATTATCAAAAAATCTTTGTCTGATAGTAGGACTGGGAATAATTAGATTTAGTCCAGTCCAGTCCAATGACTCTGGTGCACTGACTCAAGACCTGACCTTTGTTGACTAATTAATTAAAAGGACTCTGTATCAGATGCAAGTGTTGTGACTGTTTTTATTGCCCTGCAGCAATCTTAGCCAGAAAAAACAAATCTAGTGTGCTATTCTCAGCATGCTTTAGTACAAGTATTTTTCATCTTTAAACATAAAGATGAACAACTGAGTTTTTAATTACTTGCCTTTCCATCCAAAATACTGTTTAGAGATGAATTAGGTAAGCTCTCACCTCAGTGAAACACTAATTCAGAGATGATGAGTCTCACGCAGTATCTGGATAAACCTATGATCTAAAAAGGCAGGAACAGCTTTTATTAATGGCTGTTTTTTCTTTCCTTTCTTTCTCCCTCTCCTCCCCCTTCTGATTCTTACGGTGCCTATGTATTCGATGTTCTGTTCAATCAAACATACTAGTATTGCATCTACATAGACTCCATCCAGACAGTATCCTGAAATATGGATTTTCAGCCCATCCCTGGTTTGTCCCCCAGTGTTCCAAAGAAAGACAGACAGAATTTAGCAAGTCTTGCAGGAAATTGTTCCATTTTAAGTTTCACTTCATCTTAACTGATAATTTTCAGGGAGAAGCCAATTACATTGCTCTTAGTACAAATAAGCTAACAGATTGGATGAACTCTCATTGCAACGGGAGGAAAGGAATAAGGCTCATTCTTCCTTCTCCTCTGATTTCTACAGTCCCTAAGTGGAGCTTGTGGATTTTTTCTGCAGAGCCACTCAGTAAATCTGGCCAATGTCTCCACAGGCTAGGTCAATCTGGGAAATTGTGTTAGACCTTTCTGTATTCTCGTTATCATTCAGCTGCCATGTTTAGCTCTATAGTCATAGTTAACTTGCCAATGTAATTGCTAGAAATGGTCTGTCTTTGATCACTCCAGCTGTTTATTTTCACTGCATCTTAAAATTGCGTATGATGGTCTTCCATGCTAACTGACCCTGAAGACCGTAAACTTCAGCTAAGTTTTCTCCCACGTTTCTAGAAAATAAAAATTGACTGGCCCACAGGACTTTTATTATACTTTTGGGACAGATTTCTTCCTCTGGGAGACTCCTCTTCAAACCTTATCTCATTACATTGACTAAGTTGAGTTTTGTTGGACTTTTCATATTTTAAATGTTTCTTTTTCTTTTTTATTTGCTACTGTGTAGCTTTCACTAGGTTAGTAATGGAGGAGACAGGTAAAAAGGTGTCAGATAAACTTCTGACCATGGCTTAAAGATTGATAAAAGTATCACTAGAGACTGTATTTCTTCTACCAATTCTCACAACTAAGGCTTTGGCTCATACTGTCATGTTTTTAGTCATAGTTGGTGACATTTGGTTATGCAACATGCTTTTTTCTTCTTCTAGTAAAGGAGGATATTTATTGTCACGCTATATCAACTTCTACATAACTGCAAGTAGCAACGGGCAATTAAAATAACCTTATTGGAAAGCTATTGCTGAAGGGTTATTTTGCCAAAAAGTTAAACTCGCTATTTAATTAGACTAACAGCATTATATAGAATGAAGAAGATCCAGGGCGGGGGGAGGTCGGAATCTTTACCTAAAAATAGTCCTGTCACTACAAAATATTAGATTCCAGAACAATTTTCTCCAGCATGTTCAGCATCATCAAACCATTAATTCTAGATGGTACTTTCAATGACACTCCCTCAGAGGGACAATATTAGACACTCACTTGTATGATCTTCACCTTGTATGAAGAGAATGAATAAAAAATGAAGTTCTTCACTGTGAACTATTCCAGACTAGCTATTTTCATTTAAAAAATTGTTTATTTTACTTTGATAGTCTGAAGGTTATATTAACTCTGGGTTTTCTGTTCTTTTACTGTGAAGCTAGTAGGAAGACTCAGAGCATACTGCTGCTGCTTAAGATGGTAAAGGAAGCTATAACATATGGCCCAAATGTTCCTTACACAGTAAAAAAGTCATAGACTCATCAAAAACTTTCTGACCAGCGATACTTTGTTCTGTCAAGAGTGTACAAGATCTTGATCATGGAGACAGAGGTGCTGGAAATAAAAATGAATTAAAATGCGCTTTCAAAATAAACATTTGCAGTGATGCACTTTGAATGCCATGCGATGTTTCCTATGCATTCCACAACACGTGGCTATGTACCTCCAGTAGAGATACTGTTCCTGAGCCAGAAACGGAAAGGATTTAGGTTCTTGTACACATTTAAGGATTTGATCCCAATACTGGATTTACTGCCATTGCCTAAACAGAATAGAAGGTTTTGACCACCACCTTGACTATAGCTATCTATAGCTATGTCAGGGAAAAAGGTAGGACTTGGGAGGCTGTGGGCCCTCTCCGGAAGGAAACGGGAGACCTGGCCACCCAGGATATGGATAAGGCTGAGGTACTGAATGACTTTTTTGCCTCAGTCTTCACTGGCAAGGGCTCTAACTGCACTGTCCAAGTCACAGTAGGTAAAACCAGGGGCTCTGAGAATGGAGAACTGCCCACAGTAGGAGAAGATCAGGTTCGAGACCACCTGAACAACCTGAAAGTGCACAAGTCCATGGGACCTGATGAAATTCATCCCCGGGTCCTGAAGGAGCTGGCGGACCAAGTTGCGAAGCCACTTTCCATCATATTTGAGAAATCGTGGCAGTCTGGTGAAATTCCTGTGGATTGGAAAAAGGGGAACATAACCCCGATATTCAAGAAAGGAAAAAAAGAGGACCCAGGAAACTATAGGCCAGTCAGTCTCACCTCTGTGCCTGGCAAGATCATGGAGCAGATCCTCCTGGAATCTCTGCTAAGGCACATGGAAAATAAGGAGGTGATTGGAGACAGCCAACATGGCTTCACCAAGGGCAAATCCTGCCTGACAAACCTGATGGCCTTCTACGATACTGCCACGAACTTGGTGGACAAAGGCAGAGCAACGGACGTCATCTACCTGGACTTAAGCAAAGCATTTGACACTGTCCCGCATGACATCCTGGTCTCCAAATTGGAGAGTCACGGGTTCGATGAATGGACCACTCGGTGGATAAGGAACTGGCTGGATGGCCGCACTCAAAGGGTTGTGGTTAATGGGTCAATGTCCACGTGGCGGCCAGTGACGAGTGGTGTCCCGCAAGGGTCAGTACTGGGACCAGTGCTATTTAACATCTTTGTTGGAGACATGGACAGTGGGATCGAGTGCACCCTCAGCAAGTTTGCCGATGACACCAAGCTCGGTGGCGCGGTTGACACACTGGAGGGAAGGGATGCCATCCAGAGGGACCTGGACAGGCTTGAGAGGTGGGCTAATGCAAATGGCATGAAGTTCAACCAAGCCAAGTGCAGAGTCCTACACCTGGGACGTGGCAATCCCAGGCATAAATACAGGCTGGGCAGAGAATGGCTGGAGAGCAGCCCTGAGGAGAAGGACTTGGGAGTGCTCATGGATGAGAAGCTCAACATGAGCCGGCAGTGCGCGCTGGCAGCCCAGAAAGCCAACCGTATCCTGGGTTGCATCAAAAGAAGCGTGGCCAGCAGGGCACGGGAGGTGATTCTCCCCCTCTACTCTGCGCTTGTGAGACCCCACCTGGAGTACTGTGTCCAGCTCTGGAGTCCTCAACATAGAAAGGACATGGAACTGTTGGAACAGGTCCAGCGAAGGGCCACTAAGATGATTAGAGGGATGGAGCACCTCTCCTATGAGGACAGGCTGAGAGAGCTGGGGCTGTTCAGCCTGGAGAAGAGAAGGCTCCGGGGAGACCTGATAGCAGCCTTTCAGTATCTGAAGGGAGCCTACAGGAGAGCTGGAAAGGGACTCTTTGTCAGGAAGTCTAGTGATAGGACAAGGGGTAATGGTTTTAAATTGGAAGAGGGGAGATTTAGATTAGATATTAGGAAGAAGTTCTTTACTGTGAGGGTGGTGAGGCAGTGGAACAGGTTACCCAGGGAAGTTGTGGAGGCCCCATCCCTGGAAGTGTTTAAGGCCAGGCTGGATGGGGCTTTGAGCAACCTGCTGTAGTCAGAGGTGTCCCTGCCCATGGCAGGGGGGTTGGAACTTGATGATCTTTAAGGTCCCTTCCAACTCTAACCATTCTATGATTCTATGATTCTATGACTATGAAAAAAGCATTAAAGTGTATCGGTCAAGCATATACCCTTTGCCCTTCTTAATAACAAACTATGAGTAGATTTGGGGACATACTCTGCATCACAGATTTTGTAATTGCCTCCTCCACATCGTTAGTGATGTGAATTAAATGAATTCACGTGGAAGGAGAGTTTTCTAAAGAATGATGATTTTTTTAAAAAAGCTGAAGTTACCAGGCTTGCTTTTAGCGGAGGTTACCAGAATCTATGTGGAGAATTCCACATGTCACTGCAGCCATGTCACAAAATACATGCGCTGTACTGGGCAGCTACACTGAGAGAGCTGTACCAGCTTTTTCTAGAGAAAAACCGGTAAAGCAGACCAGTACTGGAGATACTTGCTACTAGCTCATATGGAAATAAGTTCAGAGCCTTTTGAATTACTTGTTCAGTGCTCTAGCTGATAAACCACAGCCTATTTATTATACTATTTATGTTTCATTGTGCAAAATGTACTTGCCTATCAGGAAAGGCTACTACATTGTAACTAAATGTAAACCTTAAATACACAAAGTCTTATCAACTATACCTAGAATATCTTTTAAAAGTGTATCTTCGGTTGGATATTCAGACTGACTACTTGCCTTAATTTATGCAAATATAGCCTATAGCTAAAAGCTTTGTATATTTGTTTCCCTATGGTATTAGCATTCAAAAAATAGGACATTCTTTCAAGGGCATTTTATAAACGCAGAACTGTAATTTATATAGCAAATTAAAGCTCATACAAAATGTGTGCACTGAGGTACAGATTAACATATTTAATTTCAGTATTACCTGCAAACCTATTTTTTTCCATGCACTGCTCTAATTAGCCATATAAAATCAAGTCAGTATATTGTAAGCAATTATTTTAGTGGGAGTAGAAAGAGAATCTGAATTAAATATATGGTAAGAGATAATATCTTATGGAAATTAATATACCCATTTGTATCAAGAAAAATGTGTTCTAGCTAAATTTTATAAGATAGTTTGGAGTTCAAAAATATGACATGTAGAAGTCGTAGTTTTATAGTTACTAAGATGTTAGACCGTGGAACTGCTTTTAAGTTCCTTATTAATGTGCCAGTGCTCATTCTTTGATATCTACAGATTGTCAGTAACTACTAATATCATTCCATATTGTGAAATTTCTCCTATTATGAATATTCACTCCCCCTACAGTCAAATGTGTAAACTGTTAGTAACTCTGTATGTTAAAAGAAGTTTTTCTTCCATCATTTAAATGTATATATCATACTTGGCTCTTCATACTTTTACTTTTTTAACTATTCACTTGAGAGAATTAAATGATGGTGAAAATCAAAATGCAATTTTTGTTTCATTGAAATCTAAAAGTAATCCTATAGACAGTAATTTTTTCTTTCCCATTTTACCCTCAAAAAGTCTGAAAGCTAAATATGAAAATTATGTTTAAGGAATGAGAAAACAAAAAATGATCCATGTGATAATGAACTTCAGCTGCCTCCTCCTAATGCAGTTTCCAATTGTGATGGCAGTCAGACAGCAGGAACCATTTTCTAGCAGTCACAGCATTTAGCTGATCAAGTTGCTGTAATTTAGAATTTTACACTCAATTTCAATCGTAGAGTCAGCAATACATGCCATAGTTAAGTTCCCTTTGTAAGAAGGATAACAGACCCAGCCATTTCCTCCTACTTCTTGCTCATGATCTCAGGATATCCAGTGAAGACCAATACTAACCACATGGAAGTGTGATGCCTACATAACTATCTTGTGGCCTTAAAGCAACTCTTCCCCAGTTCTTGGCACAGAACTTGCAGTCTGACATAGCTGCCTTATACCTCCACTCTGCCCTGGGAGAATGATAACAAGGAATTTTATTTCTTGGAAGGGCCCACAAAAAACAGCAAGCAGATAATAAAGCCTTTTAGAAGAGAGGTGCAAAAAATTGAATTATGTTTTTGTCTTTCTGCCTCCAGCATCACACAAGAGTAGCTAATGTGCAAGAAACTTCGTGGATCTAGAAGCTGTGAAGAATAGTTTTCCCCATCTCACGAAAATTCAAAGCTTTCAAATGCTTTACTGTTTCATATCTGGATAAACCACTGACCACTACAAAAATACAGTGCACACAAGCATGTTCTTGTTCTTCCTTTAGTATTCTCTCACATCCCAGCTGAGCATCCTGGCCACTTGGAAGTCACAGAATCACAGAATGTCAGGGGTTGGAAGGGACCTCTAGAGATCATCTGGTCCAACCCCCCTGCCAGAGAAGGTCCACCTACAGCAGGTTGCACAGGATGGCGTCCAGGTGGGTTTAGAATGTCTCCAGAGTCGGAGACTTCACCACCTCTCTGGGCAGCCTGTTCCAGTGCTCTGCCACCCCCCAAGTAAAGAAGTTCCTCCTCCTGTTCAGAGGGAACTTCCTATATTCAAGTCTGAGGTAAGTTGTTTTCAAACTTCCCACTGAAGCCTTTTCATCTTGTACAAACAGAAAATTTTCATAGGATGACCCTGTACATGGACAGAACATCAACTACCGGCTAGTCTTAAGCAGCTGTACTCTACATATATATATTTTTATATGTATATACAAGTAGGGAAAATACATTTATGTATATATACACACATATATATACACGTTGTCCTGGCTTGAGCGACACAGGACTAATTTCTTTTCTAATGCTTGGGAAAACTGTATTTTTAGAAGACTCTAGTATCTGAATTTGTGAAAATATTTACTTTATAGCCAGCTATGGTGTGTGGGTTTCAGGGTCTCGGCATTTTCAAGCAGCCAGGTGCAGGGATGAGGAGTGAGACCTGGGCACTTGACCCAAGCTGGCCAACAGGATTATTTCGTACCATGAACGTCACATTCAATATAAATTAGAAAAGTTTGCTGCGAGGTTCTCTCTCCCCTTGATGGCAGCAATCCAGAGGACTTCTTGTCCCAGTGCCAAACCCATGAGGCCTTCCCTTCCTCTCAAAGCTGTAGCACTCACAGTGTCTGACATTTACTGCCCACTGCTGGGAGTGCAAAGCTTCCTACTGATATAGTTGGCTGAGTATAATCCTTGTATAGTGTATATGGGTATTGGGATCAATATCGGTTCTTTAGTGTTAGTACTGTTAATTATCTAGTCCTATCCTATTAAATCTGTTTATCTTTCAACTCCCAGGTTTCCTTGTTTTCTTCCAGATTCCCCTTCAGGAGTGGTGAGAGGCCATCAGCTGAGAGAATAATTGTCTAAATGACAATAAATTGTTGTGAGTTTCTCAAACCATAACACACACACACATTCCTATGAAACAGATGGATTTGGACAAATCATGATCTCTAATGAAACTCATTTCTCTTTTACAAATGACAATTAGTTTTCACAGCTATAGGAAGAATAATTTCCAATCCTCTATATTAAAGTGTACAAGTAAAAGAAGTGTGAATAAAATATTTTTATTTAAAACTTCCCTTAACATTGTAGGACAAATTGGCAAAACGGCCTCAACTCAACCTCTAGAAATATGCGGAAGGATTTCAGATGTGACAGCTAAAACTTGCACTCAACATAAAGTGCAGTAGGAGTGACAGAAAAAGTGGCAGACAAATTAAAGAGCTAGCTCTGTTTTAGCAATTTTTTGTGACAGCATTTTAAAAGTTTGCTGGGCAATTGGTCTAAAATGACAGTGTGCTGCTGAGCGGGTAGTGCACTGAGTACATAAAAGAACTTGTCAATAGCTATTTCAATAGGGACTTTCAAACTTACAGGAACTTTAGTATACATCATTACATCATTAAAATATTAAATTCAGCTTTCACAGATGTAAAATTTTTGCTGCGCCAATTTTGCTAATTATCTCTGACATTTATGCTTATGGCATAAATGTTACATACTTCAGAGATGGTTCATTTCTACACGCTAGTTCCTAGTCTGTGGGTTGAGTCAACATGCTTGTAGTTATCAGAAGCAAAAGACTAAGTATCCAAATACAGAGAACTTTAGGCTCAGTCATGCAGTTTTACATTGAATTTTTCTTCCTCAGTTTCTCCAGCTGTCTAAGTCCAGCTTTTGGGGTACTGTAAAGAAATTATTTCCATGTAGCATTTTAAATACATTTTCATCTTCTTATAACAAAAATTACATCAAGTATGAATTGTGATTTTATTTCAAAAGAAAATGGTTTGCTTACAAAGCAAATACAAATATGATCATATAACAGGAAATATTCAAGTAATATTGCTAAAGAATTATTTTGCATCTCCTCTATATTACTTACCTTCTGTGTGCTTTTTTCTACATATTTGGTCAGAATTAATAACGCACCATTTTGGAACATAGCCTTGCTTGAGCAGTTTAAAGATTCTCTGCATATTTCAGTAAAAATGGAATAGATTTTCTTTTTCTCACACACATCAGAGGTTTTCCAATCACTTTAACAAGTAGTGTCTTAATCTTTCCAAAGTGACTAGTGACATTTTTCATCACATTATTCTGGCTGATGAGGTGTTAGAATAAGAATTATGCAAACTTAGTTTAAATCAGAATTATTCAAGTGATTCTAATGTCTTCGGTAAAAAAAAATAATCCTGGATAAACTGTGCTGACAAAGGGTCAAGAAGAGACACATAAATACAGTTTTTCACTTCCATGTCACCTGTTCTACTTCAGTACTATCTAAAAATTATCACTGCTGTAAACTGGCCTGTGTGAAGTTATATTAGAAAATCAGTACTCAAACGGATGGAAGAGAATCTGAGGTATAGTATTTTGTTATATACTGAAAAGACTGTATATGAGCCATCTAAGACTCCCATTCTACACCACCAAGCATGTGTTAGCATGTAAATGCTGGGGGGGGTGGGTGGGGATAAATGCTATTCAAGAGGACTTCCTATCAACCACCATAAGTATTTCACATTGTGCTCCTTCCCTAGTCCTTCTTATGGATTTGTTCTTGGCATCATCTCTTGACTCCTGTTGTCATGCTTGACCTTGCATTCTGCTGCTATAGAACAGAGCCAATGTGACAGCGTAGTGCCAGTCACATGAATTTTCAGAATTTCTTAAATATTTCTAGTTTTTAAAAGCAACATACTAAGGTAGTACCGCTGTAGCTAAAGCCAGTTCGTTGATTTCTGAAACCAAAGTATTTTTTAAAGCAACTTAATACATACCACTCCCTGTAATTAGAGATAAGCTCTAGCTGGAGTGAGCATGTGCCCCACAACACTAGTATATGCTCAAACCCAGACTCAGATCAGTTTCTGAATTCAGATAGGAAATCCGCGGGGAAGATGTTACCAGTGAAATCACACCCAGTCCTGTAGTTCAAGTCCACACTGGAACACCAGTGCATTGGCTCCAATGTGTCACAAAGTCCTGTGTCTATCCACCTCAATCCCTGCCCTCTACCTGTCTACAGACACTGCACTGCTGGTGAGTAGTTCACAGGCTCTTGTGCCCTGTTCACAAAATATATCAAATTTTGCACCTTAAGATTCCCTTTCACTTCCAAAAAAGTCTTATTCAAACAGAGACTGCAGTATCTAGATTCATGTCAATAAGGACAGCATTACTACAAACTAATACAACCCTCTGAAGCCCAGGTCTCTATTAGATTTTGCAAACCAATATGGAGGAGGTGTGGTATTATGTTAAAATGGTAGTCTTACTCTTAAAATATTTATTAAAAACTGAATTAAAATTTTTTGGGGTTTTGAGCTACGTAATGTCATTAGATTTTGACCAGTAGTTATATGCATGGTTCAAGCACAATTCTAAACATCTGAATGGCCAATATCTTTACTCTTTTCAAGCATTCCGTCATCCTCATTGATTGTATAGGAAAATGACCAAAATTCACAACCCGACAAAGAAATACAGTTCTTTTTAAAGTGATGCAGTGGTTACAAAACAATTCAGTGACACGTATCACTACACATAAAATGTGTATTTCGAAGATTTGTACCATCTCTTCCATGACACTTATAGTAAACAAAATAACACAAAATCAACAGTACAGAATTTAGATAATACTGGCATTAAGCTATGTATCAACTACTACATCATGTATTATGGAGTAAACTTAAACCTGCAACACTAAGGAAATTCAGCAGTAAGAAAACAGTTTTCCTTTGATGAGTATACAAAAACTTGCAACAGACATTTATCTTACTGAATTCACTTCTTCCTAGTTACTACAGTCCAACTGGAGTGTCAAAGAATGGCTTTTGTAACACATGGGCTCAATCTGCATTCAGGCAAAACTCCCATCAAAATAAATGGGAATCTCTCCTACAGCTCTGATTCTGAAAATGCTTACACATGTGCCTAACTTCAGGCTTAAGTAGCCCTATTGAAGTCCGCAGGACCACATGCTTAAAATTAATCCCATATAAATTTGTGGGCTCAGAGCCTAAAGAGGGAGTACAAAACTGAGCCTTACATGAACAATGGCTCAGAGTTTCCAAGAGGAATTGCTTACAAAAAGTTACATTAAAGCTGCAATGCCTAACTCTTCTAGTCTCCTTTGAAAATCTCTTCACTTGCCCCAGCTATTTCCCGAATAGTTCAAGGCTCCTGTGGGCCAGGAGAAAAAGACAATAGATATCCTCACTGCCTTAACTAACTCCAGGATTCATGCACTGTATGAATAGTTCTGATACAGATTAAGTTCTACACTTTATCAAATGGCATAAATATCTAATATGAGAATGTTAGACCTGCATTCATTAGTGCGTTAGTCAATAAGGACATATGTTTGTAATGGTAACACACTGTCACTTAGGAGGGAAAAGATCGTTTTGTGACAGGCAAATTATTGCCGTATCTCATTAGGAATGTTATGTTCCTGTGCTGAGTTAAGACATACCAATTGCAAAGTGGTAATCATCATAATATCATCAAGATGTTGCTATATTTGAATACGATATGAGCTCACGACCAGATCAGCCCATTGTCACCCACCAGCTTGGAGTACAGGGAAGATACTGCTTTACAGTGACTCATGTACAGAGAAAAAAAGTGTACTATGACAACCTACTAGGAGATGTATTTAGTAATTTCTTTCTAGAAGCCTGTGATTTTACAATAGAAGGGTGGAATATTTTGAAAGTTTCTCAGCCTGCAAGGAAAGGTGTATGACTTATCCAGTAATGTGACCTGTCTACAGCATCTTATTCTTATTATGTGATAGCCAGAGTCTGACAAAATTATACAAACCTGCAAGCTTGCATCAGTTATACCTGACCATTTTGCTTGACTCTGATAGTGGAAAAGGCCACGCTATACCCATTTGGACCCCTTTTACTGCTAGCCAGCTATGTCAGTCTTTGTTTAATGAAAAGCTGTACGCTCCTAATGAACAAGTCTTTCAGATGCAACAGAATTGTCTGTGACAAACAGTAGTGCCCCAAAAGGTTCAAAGTCTCCTACATTTGATAAAATCCTGTCTCACATTAGGAGGTGTAAATATCTGATACACAGAAATATGGAAAAATTTCTTCTCAATTATTTTACTCTGATGCGAGTTCTTCAGTTATGGATGTGTTAGAAAGTGTTTCTAAATAGATTCCAAGACTATTGGAATTCACGCGACAGAAAGTATCTCCCTTGTTAAATCTTACTCATGGAACTGCAAGTTCATTTGTGACATTAAAAAACTGGGTTTTCATCTGCCCCCTCAATGCCCGTGAGACTCCCGCAGACACGGTGACACAGAGCTACATTATGATCCCTGGGACCTCACAATGAAAGGAAGGAACATGTTCTCTTCTGGCCAAGTCTACTCATTTGGGCAGTTGTGAAAGTTGGTAATTTTCCCATTACTCTTTCTCCTACACAACAAAATAACCTAACACATACTGCAGAGAAGGCGTGTTTTCCTATGCCTAGGGCAGCACAAGCACTTCAGTTACTCTGGATACAAAGACAGGTGAATAATTTCTTTCCTAGAAACCCTAATACAGTCTTCTTAATTTCTGCCTACCCAGGGGCAGTCTTGCTCCAAAAAGATTGTATCAAATTTTAATAACTAGACTGATCTGAGCAACCTTTGCTCTAGCCTGATGATCTGCATGGCTTGCATCTGCAAATATTTCTCTAGATATACTTAAATTTCAATTAGAGAAGATGAAGTGTTGCATTTTTATTTATCTGCAAATTATGTTTTAATTCACCTATCATATATTTAGCAATATCTAATGAGCAAACAGAAGTGTTAAGATTTTAAAATTACAAAGAAAATTGTCATTTACTAATGTGTTTGGCAATCACTCAGCTTCACAGCTGAATGACGGTATTCCAAGCTTTCTGGCTGTGTCCTATTTTTTCTCCTGTGGACAATCTCATCTAATTACAGACCTTGCCTTTTATTGTTTTAGGCTTTCTCCTCCCGCAGCTACACCTGTGAAAAGTTAATCACAAAATAAAACAAAGGAGCACAGAATTACTGATCTGGTCCTAGATATTTCTCCACCACTACCAAAACAGTTTCCCATGATAAACAGAGGAGCCTACTGCCATTATAAAAGTGGAACCAGCACTTCCTTTCCCTTGAATATTTCCTCAGAAGTAAAAGCAAAATAGGAAGAACGGAAGAAATTGGGCTTTATTCTTCTAAAAGGGAAAATATTTTAAAAGTCTGCATACAACCTTCATTAAGAGAACCTAGAAATGAGAAGAATGTTCCCATTGGGCCTGCACAGAAATTTCAGTGCAATTGTCAACACTTTCCAATTAATTTCTGCCATCCTTTCTCCTATAATAGCAATGGTGCACACATATACGGAAGAACCAAAGTTTTCTTTATATGGGTAATTCTTCAAGATCATGTGCTTAGAGATACCAGCTGCTTCTCTAGTACAAAATAAGATGGGTTAATATCATCTTATTCAGCAAGAAAGTCTTAGAAATGTCTCTGCCTGATGCTAGGAAGCAACGATAGTTCCATCTGACCAAAAGTGATCCTGAACATCACATGAGAGTTCAGTTGGTCTTACAAGCAATTCTCTGTCACCACACTCTACTGACTGTACCAGTCTTATATGGGATTTTGTTGTATCCATACTGAAGAAGACAGAAACCTGGGACCTCCGACTTTAGATTAGGAATACCGACATCCTTTCCTCCTGCTGACACAGCTAAAATACAACACAAGTAATATCAATACTTCTCCTATCAGGCATTTTGAATGCAACTAAAATTTCCTGTAACCAGGAAGTCAGTTCTTTCACCCTGATTTACTGCACTGACAAAGGAAACCTTCCTGATTTACATTACAGTATGTGAATTAAAAATTGGTATCATATATGTCAAAACGTTACCTGATAAATTTTTTTAGAATCAGAGATTACACCACAAATATTTTTAATAAAATCTAAAAACAGGCGAGTGAATTTAAGCCTCTAATTCATTAAGTACTAAACCTTCAAGGTGAAAAGACATATATCTCTTCTGGGGGATTCCAAAGGAATCTAAATTTTTCACTAGAATTTTAGCATCATAGGAAAATGTGACAGTAGTAATAATACATGATATTATATACCGCCAGACAAGTTGGACAAATTACATCTGCTACTGAATAGATGTGGAAAGAGTCTGTATTAGAAAACTTCCTGCTGGGTCACAAACATACATCAGTAATGGTTTGTTTTCAGCACAAGAAAAATTGCTATTGTCATATTCCAAAGTGAGTGTAAATTGTTTTATTATAAACTCCCTGTTGGTCCCTGTTTAACTGAGAAATCATTCAATCTAAATTTATCTTCTCTCTGCATGGCACTGCCGTGTGTTGGTATCACCAAACTCTGCCTCAATAACAAAAACAGTATTCCCTTAAAAGGCAGACTACACCCTTGATCTTAAGTAACCTTGCCATACATTAACTCTTGGTTTGTCCCCACTTTGACTTGTAATTCAAGGCTCTCCATTTCACGAAGTCATGGCTTCGTTGTCATTGATTCACAAGACAATCTCTAAAAACTTCCACCATGCTCGACAATTAGACATATATATTTTACATGTATGTATATTAATACATAAATTTGGAAAACATAAAACTATTTCCTATTTACATGACTTCCTGTAGCTTCAATAGAGAGAAAATCCTAGTCCAGATTAGCAAAGGTAGATATTCCTGCCATCCTCCATTCAAATAATTTCATTTGATTTCCAAGTGAGCTGACCTGCTTAAATAATGCCAGTTAAATGTGCACAAAACAAACATGTAGCCTTTGTGGTTTTGCATTTTTTACTCTTCCATCACATTTTTAGCACCTGATGGAATCAGGGTAAGTGACAAAGACTCAAAGAGAACTGTGAAGCAACCACACAGCCATCATAGAGGCTCTATTTAGCATGAGAAGGTCTTATGTTGTCTCCAAGCGCTCCACCAAGAAAAGCTTTGTTGAAGATGTAATTTTTCACGTGTAGTGCCACTAAATGTCAACCTGAAGCAAAATCAAATCCCCACATTTAGTGTCACAAACAGCTCTATTACGACAACAAGAGCACAGCTGAGGAAAGCAAATTAATCTGGACCCCCAGTAAATACTTACCTTCTAAAGACTAAAAGTGTTTTACTTGCATTTATTTGTATTGGAAATATTATAGGTTTCATTTTCCTATGTAAACATCTGCCCACATTCATAAGGGGACAGAGTTTTTCAAAACAAAACAGAGGAATTTCTTTAATTTTCCCTAGTTAGTGATTACAAGCAAGCAAGGCAGCAGTCAACACTTCCTACCCACTAATTTAACCTCTGGGGAATAGGAATATATTTTGTATCTTGAAACTCTTCACTGGAAACCTGGAGCAATTTGTGTATTTCTTTAAAAAAGGAAGTTGAAAGACAGGATGCTACTAGAAAATGAGGTGATCCAATCTTTCTTGTATCCAGCTTTTCCACATTCTCACTGCCCAAAGTGGCAGCCAGCTCAAACAATGTGACTTGTGCAGGCAAACCAAGCCAGGACAGGTGCTGTGTCAGAAGAAAGCAGTAAGGCAGAATTGCTTCTCTAATTATGCCAATCAAGGACATCCTTAAAGCATACGATTCATTCTGCTTTGATAAGACTTTTCCAGAAGAGGAAGACTAAGGAAGGGCATAGCAGAAAGGTGACTCTCTGCTTCTATTACTTTTTTTTTTTTTTTTTTAAAGAATCCGTGATTTACTGGGTGGAATAAACAGCAGTCCTTCCAAATCTCTTTTTATAATGGGATTCTTCCAGTTCCCCTACCATACCAAGATTTTTTTGCCTATCTGGAGAAAGTAGAAGCTATAAGTGGTAAAAAATTAGTTTGCTTCCAGGTGACTGTGAGGTCTTCTTCCAAATTAAGAAGGGAGTTTCCCTATTATTTTTCCACAGTATGTAGGAATTTAGGTGGTTATCTGGAAAGCGAATGTTAAACATGGCTTTGGCTCAGCTCAAACTAAATAAGGGTTATTTCCTACGAGAGGAAAAAGAACCTGAGTTTGCCACAGCCCTTCTCTTGCCTGAGTGCTGTTTTTCAGTTCAACATCATACAATGGAGAAGCCATGGGTGTTCCTGAAGCAGTCTGCTGCTCTCCACTGGCAGCGAGTAGGTCCCAGCTAGTCCAGCTGCAGCTAATTTAAGAAGTCACAGGTGCAGCAATAATCTAGCAGCAGGAACTGAGTCATTGTGGATACTCTTTTGGATATAGAACTGCAGCTACAGGCAGAGATCTGTCTCGGTTATGAACTTCCATCAGATCCTGGAAGATAGTTAATCTTGAGCAGGGACCTCAGAAGTTAGGGAGAGAAAATTTAGCTGTGCTATGAATTTTGGATATGTGTAGTATACTGTATTTTTCTGGAGTTCCCTAGCCTAAAATGAGATAAAAATTAAGAGTATTTGTAATGAAAAGCGGTGACAAGTATTCCTGCTACTGGCTTATCTTTCCTATTGGGAAAAGCAGCATGTGAAATATTATTAGATAGTTTGCTATAGCTGCATGGTATCTGTTTATTAGAACCCACTGACGTAACTAGGAAGCATAAACATTACATTTGCCAAGAAAACTATTGCTACAGAAAAGCACACATCATCACAGCTATTGTCTTCACAAGGGTGTATTCCAGAGACACTTACATTGGGCCAACCAATAATTTGTGGGTTTTCTGTTTAAAAAAATCAGTGTCTCATGATATTCAAGCATAACTTTAATCTTCCTTTGGACAAGCATCTAAAAATGAAAGAAGAAGTGATACACTTGAATATAAGAGCCTTACAGAAAAAAAGATTTTCTATTAATCCAAGTCAAGAGCAGTAACTATGCACACGAGAAATACATCCAATATGCAGTATCCAAAATGCAGTATGCTTAGTGGTAGGATCTCACTTATTCCAAGGCTAACAAAATCAGAAATCTCTAAATGAAGTGTAAGTGTATAATTCAGATGCAAAAATGAAGAAAGTGTTCACCTTAGGAGAAAAGCAGCAAAAGAGACCCCATTAAAGGAGAGATTAGAGCTGGAGGATGCAAGCTAGGAAACCGATACAGATAAAATAGGAATAAAAAAAGAACCAGTGTACATTTGATTTCTGAAAACTTTTGAAAAAGCACTAGCTGAGAAAAACAAAGGAGAGGAAATCAAAACAAAGCTTGTTTTCTGACACTCCCGTGCCAAGACCAGAAAAATGCAGATAGAAACAAGAAAGCAATATCTGAGGATGACGGTGCAAACACACTAACTGGCAAGCTAGAGAGTGAGTAACTGAAGGGACTTAGAAGGTGAACAACATTCTGAGTGCCAGGAGAAATTACTTGTATGTTAATGATCCACAATCTGTGAAAGAATTAAAATGCCTACCCAGTCCTCAATTAGCATCATTTCTGGCTTTCATTATGGTGGGAATATTATTTAAGTGGAAAAACATTTAAAAGACTTCAAAAAGTAAATTTTCTGGTTTGCAATACATTTCAGTATGATCATTATTCGACTAAGATGAAATCCTAACGAGAAGTCCTTTTATACCTGAATCTTGTTCTATTTCAAAATTCAGCTAGTCAATCTCTTTATTCTACCTGTATGTTTTAAAAAACATGTTTGGGATGAAAAATATCCTTAAAGGTAAGTTTAATGTCATGCTTTCTAAGGTCTCTTTCCTCCCACCTCCAGTTTTGTAAACTTGAGCTGTTTGTTACTGCATAGATGTAGTGTGCTATAAGCACTGGGAGGGTGGGGGGTCGGGGGGGTGGCGAGTGAAGGGGTTTGAAAAGGGCATCTGGTTCAAGGTTAAGCTGAGATAAAGCCTTAACTTGCTTTAGACTTATCTATGTCTCATCTCGACTGTGCGATATGACCCTCTCTTCTTGCTGAGCTGCAGTATCTGATTTTGATACCGTGTATCAGCTGACAGACTTGTTGAGGTTTATTCTTGCCACTGTAGTTTCAAAAGTGGCTGCAATGAAGTATGGAC
This sequence comes from Chionis minor, assembly GCA_013398295.1. Lineage (NCBI taxonomy): Eukaryota > Metazoa > Chordata > Aves > Charadriiformes > Chionidae > Chionis > Chionis minor. The sequence continues at coordinate 13,543 of VZSF01007805.1, read as the reverse complement.
AAATATTTACCAACCTAAGGAAATTTGGAAAAAAATTTACAAGATAGTTTTATAGTAAACTATTTGAGAACAGGAAGTGGTTTCAAATACAAGAGTCAGCTAAATCTGGGGTTTTTTTAATAAAATAAGTGAAATTAAGGTTTCATTAATTTCCAGTTCATGCTTAACAGTCTCTTGCTATTTTTGTGTTAATCCAGACTAATTAATTAATTTTAAATAGACTTTAATTAATTTTAAAATAGCTAATTTTAAATAGACTTTTCTGTTTGAAGTGCCCTATGAAACATTTTCAGTAGTAACCAACTGGAGAAACAACAGGAGCACAAGTTCAGGTATGAAAAACGAGCAGCAAAAGAAAAGGCTTTAGGGCCTTTATTTAAGACAGCCAAACACTGTCTTAAGTAAAAAGCAGGAGATGGCTAGAAAGTGCAGAGCAGGTTTTAAGAATATTTCAGCTGAATTCTGGAACTAATAGGTAGTGATACTATTCAAGTCACCGAACTTCAAGAGGCTTTCAAAGGTTTCAGCTTTGGCCCACTTCAGTGCAAAAGCAATTACCTTGATTCTAGAATACTTTTGACTTCCTGCATTACAGAAACAGCTAACAGTGCTCTACCATTGAAGACTGATTAGAGCTCTGAGTTTCAGCTGGAACAGGTCCAGAGATGCTTACATCTGTTTTTATACTTCAGTGACCACTGAGTCTCAGTAAAGAAAAGTAACAGTTTGGATTTCAATCCTGTTGTACTCTTGCGCTGTAACTGTTAAAAGAAATCCTTGTCTTCTGTCTCCCACCAACCATTCTAACATGTCTTCTCCTAAGCACATGTGATTATTTCTGAGAACAGCTTCAAAAAGTTTAAATTTTGTGTTCAGAACAAAGGACACTGCATCTACCAGTAGATTCCACTTATGTTGCTTCTGCAGCACCCACACCTGACAGGCTTTGCCAGAGCTTCTGATTTATAAAACTTATACCAGAGGACAACCACGGGTCCAGAAATACTAACTGTAAAATATTGCTTCTGTCTGATTTGATTTATTCAATTTCTTTGATTAAGCCTTATTAAAGGACAATTATGCCTTCATTATAAATGCTATGCAATATGCAAAATCTGTAGGGTTTGTTATTCCACTGCCTTTTTGATGGCAAAAACAAATTTTCCTAAAACAAGACTAAAAATTATTTATGGACTATCCACTGCTCTGTTTTTCATTCAGCATCTAAACATTCAAGGTAATCCAAAGCTTAACTCCACACATTATGAAAACTACGATTTAAAATTAATTTATGTTTAAAATGACCTATAAAACCTTTCTTCTAAACCTCAGTTGAGATATCAGTTGCTTAAATATATTCAACACATTTAGCAGAATCCTATCACCTCACCTGTTCTTATTTAATTAGGAATTACTTTTGCCAGCCACAGGAGAATCAGAAGAGCTTTCTTTTGAGTTATTCACAAAGTGGTAAAATAACACATGCAGATACAGCAGCTGACAACATAAGCAGGGTCAGTATTAGGACAAACTGGCCAAAAAGAGCAGCTTTTGGCATAATTTTAATCAGCCCTTGGTTGCATGAAATGTCATGGAGTTTCATATGAAATGAAATTATCCCTTTCTCTTAGCTTATTTCTGTTCCAACTAATCCTCTAACTCTTTATTAAACATTATCTTTACCATCTGCTCTGGGTGAATGTTCGACACCTTGCAGAAGAACTCGGGGCTGATTGGTTTTTATGGGCAACATGATCTGAGTTTTATGCACATACTTAGGATTATGTCAAGGACAAAGAGGATGAATAATCCATTAACTATAATAAGCAAGAACCCATATCAGTGCAGCTAGAACATGTGTTATGTTTCAAAAGCAAAAGATAAAGATATGTGGATCGTAAAATACTCATAACCCAGGACCCTCTCTATACTAGCATATCATTTCCATACATATACACTCCACTAAACAGCATTTCTGGAAGTGACGTTTCAGTCTTGATGAATCAGACGTTTTAGTGATGAAATGGCATTTCCAAGCCTACAACATGCAAAGAAATAGCTCCGCTGAATTGGACATTTCCTCTAACATGAAACAGATCGTAGCAAAATACCTACCCCGTGCATAGGTCTTTCAACCACATCTGTATGGTCAATAATAGATTGTTACTCTATTTTCTTACTTTTTGTAAGCCTCTAAAATAAATCATTAAGGAACTGCTACCGTTTAAAGTCACAGTCTGAAAATTTACATTTTAAAAAGTAATTGTCAAAGGTTAGTCAAATGTTGCTATCAATTAGATCCAGTTATTGCTTCCACTCTTTGATAACCACAAGCATTAAAATAACATTATCACTATTAATCATAATATTTAGTGTAATGTGTATCATCCTACTAAGACCTCATTTGCTGCAAAACACATAATTGTAAGAGTTTGGTTCCTTGCTCACAACATTTCATGTAATTACTCACCTCTTTCACCTTTACGCATCTGTTGCAATAATTTGTCTTCCTTTGGCTAACCTTTCAGACCAAAGTATTTACCCTCTCTTCCACTATAAAGGTTTATGATCCCATAATGAACAACAATTATGACGGTATGTGATCACAGCGTGTATATTAATGATGGAAAATATCTGGACAATACATCTTTACTCATCTCCTTGCAGAAGGTTTGTACCAGATACCCTTGCAGTATGCTCTAAGCTGTAACAACAGACTACTCTTCTAAACATTTTCAGCAATTTGCAGAGAATTATTTGACCCACAGTGAGCAGTATACTTACTTAACTGCCGTATCATTCTATACATGAAGGAAGGATCAAGGTTTTCTACTGTTGATTTCAGTAGAACTATGTTAATTTAAGCCAACAGTGTGATCTATACACTTTTAGAATCAGTGACACAGAGTAAGGACTCTGAGAGAGGTAGACTTTAATAACTACTGGACATGCTGCTCCAGCCTACCAGGGTTGTCTACCTGAGAGCTTTGACTGGCAACAGAAGGCTGTATTAAATCCTGGTATTCAAGTCTCAGTAATCTGCATGTTTAGGCCGACCAGGGACCTTGACTTCTTTACCTGCTCCTCTAGTATCCACTAGGGGCAAAACAAGTCAGAAGAGAACCACTGAAACTTTCTGCCACGTACCATGCTCCAGACCACTGACCTCATAGTACATTGGATTGGAAGGAAATCAGACTAGACAGTAGCTTGTTTATTGTATGGGAGCCTCCTCAAATTGCATAGTCTCATCTAAATCTCAAGTGTGCCAGGCAGTAGATGAAAATCTACACAACAGTTGCATAGCTTGGGTTCTTGGTAAACTTATTTTCCTAAGCTTCAAAGACTAGTGACCAGCATAGAAGTACAATCTATTAATAAAAAGAGAGAATAATAAAGCTGAAAGAACCCAAAATAGCATTATATTAAATGGCAAACAATAACCTAGTATCTTCCTCTCCAAGTCCTCTAGCCACAGGCAGCATTCAGTGGTAGTTATACGTAGGCAAGAAAGGATCGATACCAGATGCAACACTGCATATTTCTTTTCTCTCTCCCTTTCCTTTGCAGGAGTCCCCCACCCAGGAATAAAACAATTCACATTCCTACTTTATCTCAAACACAAGCACAGAAGCCCTGCGGGGCGAAGAAGGAAGTGAAGGGGAATGGTATAAGGAGTCCTTCTGTGGGCATTTCTGGCTGAGATCTCAGCCTCCAACCGTCACCATATTTTTGCCCCTGTCAGAACCACACTTCACTACTTTGATTGGTTTAAACTTGTAGTCTCTCAGATTTAAACAGCCAGTGCATTTTTCAGCTAAACCCATTATATATGGAATCCTTCTGTTTCACGAGAGTATGTACGTACCAGTGGAATAAATATGACATAACGTGGCACATATTTTGAGTGTTGTCTACATTTCTGTAGTTAATCATGTTTATGATTTCTTATGTAAATAATCGGCTGCTTAACACCCACAGAAAGTTGTTCTTAGACTAACTAGTCTTTGTGAATTCCGCGATTCAGAACACAAACAGCGTTACTAAATGAAAGAAAGTCTTCTGAATAAAGGTATACATAATATTCAGAGTAAATCCCATTTAAGATAGGATACTTCCATGCCTAAGTAGACAGAAAAATGGGTTAGAAGCACTCAAGTCCGGTCACAGGTCTAGGCAGAAGGCACTCCTATCAGCTCCCATCCTAACGAGTGAACTTCAAAGACTATTTAAAAGTACAGAATGGAGTGGGTTTTTTTCCTGCTAATAATTCCATTAAACATTTTCATATGAAGGAAATGAAAGTTATTTTTCAGGTGTGCCTGTTGAAGATTGCCAATTTTCAACCCAATGGGAATTTTAAAACAAAGATAAACTTAGTATTCATTATTATCTAGAAAGAGTCTCTCCCCTCCCCAAATATTGCTTATGTACATACATACATGCATGATTTACCTGAGGTAGAAAGACAGTGGGAGATGTAGTAGAACCCTCTCCAAAATAAAAACTGTCAAAGTAAAAAGAGGAAAGCAGAGGAGTTATGTAAAGTGTTAGAGGTAAATAAAGATTTTATACATATCTTAAGTGTTAGCATGAGTAATACACAAAATGGATTTGGTTTAGGTTACCAGCTTTTATCCAGATTATCCAGACAATCAGCATCTGGTTTAAGTCCCCTATGCAACCATCTGTAGTAATGTCACATGAAGGATTAGCCTTATCTGACATTTGTAATGAATATATGGATGGAAGAAGGGGAAGAAGTATGAAATGGAGTACAATTGTTAAAACTTAAAATCAGGTGAAACCACAGCTTTATTTGCTGATTCTGATAATAACTGTGGGGTTTTTTGACTTTTCAAACATTAGCGTATGTATTGAAAACCCAACATACGCTCACTGATTTTTTTAAAGAAAACATTAAATAAAAATAACATTAAATACAAGAACATTAAATAAAAATAAAGCCTAATTCTCCATGTTCAGTTATGACAGATGGGTGTGATCACAAAAACATCAAAGGCAGGCTTATCCTAATCCTGTAAAGTGGTAAGTGCCTCCTGAAAGGTCCTGAGTGCCTTCTAATCCTACTGAGGATACACTGCAAGTGCATCATGAGGTAATGGGAGTAAGTAACCAAGGGTAATGGTGGGCTTTCCTGTCCATAGGAGGAACAAGATGTATCAAAAAAGATCTGATATGTTAGGAAGTAACCCGATTATCTAAACACAGAGATCAGAAAGTGGGAAGATGTGTGTTTATTTTCCACTTTCCATGAGCTTATACTGTATGTGTATCATGGCCTTAGGCACAGAGCACACAGTTCTAATTCAGAAAATCTGTCTGTTTTTCCAGGCTCTGTTACTTGCACAATATTGCACAGTGCCCCAGGCCAGTATCTTCACCTCCTGGCATCAGCGTCTCTCCACACATGGTGAAATTGAAATAACGTCTTCTCAATAGATTATGAAGTTGTGCAAAAATGACAAGACATAAGAATCTATTATCATGATTAGTTTTAATGCATCAGAATGTATGACAAAAAAGCTAATTTTTGAAGCAGAAAGAGAAACTCAAATCTTAAGAAATGTTTTTTCTCCCTTTGGGTGCAATCAAATATTCAGGATAGGAAAAATGGAATAAAGGATCCTATGAACTTGAGGCAGTTAGCACTACCTTTGGAAGAATGACTGAATTGGAATGATAGTCCATCAGGTCATGTTCACCACAAAAAATCTTTTCATCGTAAGATGGGCAGGTGAAAGGCCTAAATGAAGATTGGGCTGAGCGTTTTGAGGGTAGGTGATATGAGAACATACTAAACAGTACTGCAGTGGAGCATAGCAGCTAAACAAACAAGGTATATTGTGACAATGCCAACCACCCCTCGCCAGTTTAAAACAAGCTTGCTAAGTCACGCAGCAAAAGTACATCGTGCAAAGTCACAGACAATATGTAGCGTCATTTAAGAACTAAGCCTCAGCCAGTTTTATCTCATCTCAATGAAACTCCAGGATAATTCCTATTGGTCATATAAGACATGGATATATCTCATTTCCTGTGGTGAAATGGACACAATTAATAGCTGATATTAAAAAAAGGCTTCTTCATACGTGTATTATTGGATGTCACATGTCCGTGAGGTAGCTCGATGTTTTTTTTTTTTTCAGATACCCAGATACTGCTGTTACCAGGCAGAATGTCACTAATGACTACATTTTATAAATTTGTGTGAGACATTTTTACAGCACATGCTGTATTGGCACCATTGCCCAATACTGCATGCAATTACTTTGTTGTTGCTGTTGTTGCTGAGGGCCAAGCTCTAACAAATTAAATTTAGAGAAGGGAAATAGGCTTATATGCAAATGGAATTAAATGCTGACACAAGGATAAAACAGCACTGGATTTAGACAGGGCTCTCCCCCCGACTTTTTAACCAATCATTAGATTTAAATTGAGCAGACAGATTCATCTTTGATTTAACTCCACTGTAATCAATGGAACTGCAGCAGGGATGAACCTGGAGCAATATGGTTTTGACAGTTTTTATGCAATGGCTATCCAAAATGAAGTAGATGAAACAGATATTTTTTTTGCTTATAATCTATGAAATTATTTCTCTGTCCCCAAATCCCTACATCAAGGAAATGAGTTACTGCATAAAAATGGGATAAAGCAGGCAGCTGCATGCCAAATACCAACTGCTGACCACAGGGTCTGTACCCATAAACCCAAAGCCAAAATATCTATCTGACTTACCTGTGATCCAGAAAGAACTCCCTAATGGCGTAAGTGTAGCTGGATAATTGCATGGTTTCTTCTCAATATCACTTGAACTGTATAAAAACAAGGAAGTATGTTTAGTGTTTCTATAATATTAGTATCACATATAAATAATTGCTGAAGTTAGAAAATTATGTTCTTTGGTGATCTATAGAAGACCTGGGGAGAATAAGGATTGTTGGCCTGATCATTGCATTAGATGAGATCCATGTTTTAGTAAACTTTTAGAATCCCTGGTTGCATTTTGTGCCTTTATTAAACGACTGCTCCTATACATGGCTTCCTCCCTTACCTGTTGCCACTGGCACTTCTTATGGAAAGAATAAATTGTTTATCAAAATACTTTGTAAATTAATGTAGGAACAAAGGACTCTGGCAACATGCACTGTATATGGAACTAATGAGGAACTAGGGATCATTGCTTGTACCGATCTGACAGAACCTGATTTTTTTGGCACCTTGGTTTTTTGGCACCTAATCCTCTTGATTTTTCTCTCTCTTTCTAGTTTTTCATTGCTTCTTTTCAGCTGACAGCTCATTGCTTATTCATTTATTCATGGGTCTTATTTTTTTCGTTTTGGGGATTCTTTATTCAATGGTAAATTCAGAAGAATTACAGTTTGTTATTCCACACAGCCACCTCTCTGTATTAAAGCCACCAAATGATATAGAGAACTTCTGTACCAGCATGAAGTTTTACCCTTATTGTGTTACAGTTTTCACTCTTACATCACTTTCTCCACACAAACAAAGTTCTAGCTTCTTTTTCACTGTAGACACATAATGCTATTTTAGGCAACCTCTAATGGTTAACCACCTCTATTTGAGGGAAGTATAACAGACCTCCTACTGGCTCTTATGACATGGTCACCATCAGTCCGAGCTTGCAGATGATCTGACTGAAATATTAGAGTAGTACAGTGGTCCTTTGAGGTCCATGGACCCCTGGGTCCACAATAGGTAATTAAGAGAAGTCTACTGTCAAGAAATAAGTCCATGCATCAAAAACATTTGTTAACTGCTACAGTAGAGTTATCCTCAGCTGGCAAAGCAGCCTTGGGACTACAAATTCTATAGGCAAAGAGAGCAAAGCAGACAAATTTCAAAAAGCAAAACTAATTTCAAAGCAAGGCTCACTTCAGATTAAATAGCCTTAGCAAAACATCTGTTTGCTTTGTACACCTTGGCTTACATACATAAAAACAAGAGGTAAGAATCAAACAAGACATTGCACTTAAATTGGTGGGATTACCGATCTTTGTTTACATTTGCTGTTCTGTAGCAAATCACTACGGCCATAGCAAAACAGTGCTTATCAGTACCATTATGCTAAACAAAGGTGCTAGAACCAGGTCTGAAGCACCTACAAATGTTTTTCCCTGAACGTCTGTATTTGCTTCTTCCCCACTCATCCAAAAAAAAAAAATCAACAGTTATCTGCTACCAACACTTTTTGCTTACTTGAGATTTTTGAAAGCATAATCAGAATTTCTTTGGCAACATGCAGTCTATCAAAATATGAACAACCATGAGAATTACTGTGGCATCATGTATTTTAATGAAAAGCTAGTTCCAAAAAAAATTTAAGTTGTGAAGTCATAACCCAATAAAAAGTGAGGAAACCAATTGCTTTCATAATACACATGCAGCTTAAAAGAGAAAAATACTACCTTTGTAAGTACATAACTGTATAACTTACAGAAAAATTAAGATTTTATTGGTACTTTCCAGAATATGAAGCACGAAAGCCTGAGTATTCCCCTTTTTTCAAGCAGTAAAAGTTCCAAGTTTTTATCCCATTCATGTTTGTTACCACCTTCCCAGCATTTGTATTTCATTGATTTCAAAATGCAGAAAATCGTCCATCAAAGTAAAACATTTTATAGATGTTACAAACTGTATTACAACCCTTCTAAATTTTCACCATGGAAACTACAGTAATTTTCAAGTAATACAACTTTACACTTACTTTCTGGAGTTCTAGTTCTAAACATTTTGTTCTGTTTAGTGATTCAGTATGATCTGGTAGTAGCATACTCTAGAGCATTCATTCTTCTTATGTAAAGAAAGCAGAGGTAGAGGTGATAACTAAGACCACCATGAATTCAAGGGTCTAAGCAAAACTAAGATACAGGATGTCTGTTACTTAAGTCAAACCTGCATTAAACTGCCCCTTTGAATATTACTAATATTAGTAAGAAAGTTTTCAACGCAAGCATTATAAGCATTTTTTTTTTCTAATCTTTCAACAGATGAAAAACAAAGGGCATTTTAAGGAGAGAAGCTTGCATCAGGTCTTATGTCCAGGAAAAAAACTTGCTGGATTACTATCACCCTCATAGGGTAACATTAACAGCTTGTCTTGAGACTTCCAGGTAAGTGGTTCATTAATTTTTAGATCTTTCTTATACTCTAGCTTTGAATTTCTCCTTTTTGTCTACCAAAATACCCAAATTGATTTGTAGTTGCAAGAATTATATTCTCCACGTGTTTCTTATGTCTGCAAAGAATCAGTTTCAAAACCAGTTAGGGCATTCAAACTGAAAAGATGCTGTCCACATAATGAGTTAATCAATTCACAGACATGCTATAGGATTTTAAGTTGAAATAATAAATAAAATTAATCTATTTAGTACTCGTTAAAATGCCTTTCAGCTCTGCGGGGTGACTGGCTGCTGTTCAGTGAAATCTCTCCGCTGCTCTGGAGCCCCCTGCCGTAATGTGAATACATACTTTGTCGATGCCAAGGCGACAGGGGCGGCTGCCTTTGCCTGGCCCCTTCATCTGGAAGAGCCAGCTAATTAAATGCACAGCTGCGAATGGTGCACAGCTCTCAGATGGACATACATAACATTTTCTACTCTGAATAGTCCCTCTTCAATTTTCCCCCAATGCCAGAACCTTATCTCAGTCTCTCGCCCAAACTAAGTCATGTTCCTACAGAAAGTTTTATATTCCTTTGGGAAGAAAGTAGTAAAATGGAGAGTCAGAAAAAAGCCTTTTATACAAAACAAAAGGAAAAAAGTAAAGGATTCAAGATATTCAAGTATGTAATCATCGTAGCAATCAAATGACTATCCAAAATAGAATTCTGAAATGGGTTCACTGTGAGAAACTGCCCCATTAATTAGTGAGCAGTCACAACAAAGCTACAAAAAACCAAGTACAAGTAAAAGGAATCCAAACACTGAATCTGACAACTACTCAGTGAAAGCATTTTACCACTTCTAATATGATGAAACATCCAGCTTGCAAATACATAGTCCAAATAGTGTGTGTGTGTGTTAGTTATATTTTCAACTCAAGTTAAAATGAACCACTGGATGGCACTGAGCTGTGAAACCAGAGAATCTGGATTCTGTTTGTAGTGCTGTGCCCAACTTGTTATGACACTCTCTGCCTCAGTATCCTTCATTCTTCTTCTTGACTCTGGTGAGCTACAGAAGGTATGGACCAGTTCTCACAGTGGGCACATCTATGCCAAAATCAGCAGAGTAACAGAGGGGTGTCCGTGAAAACATTCCCAGACTAGCTTTACTCCCACTGGCCTGCTCGACTACCCTAGTGAGATTTCAGTCACCCCAATAAGTTCTCAGGTTGTCTAGCAGATTCTCCATGCTGTGCTGTAGCCCATGATTTCCTGTTGAAGTCCCCTGATAAAGTTTCTTTCAGCTGCGCCTGCCAGTCCTTTACTCCCATCACTTAACTACAGCGTGCAATACGAACTTTGTGTAAGTGGCGTCCAGATCTTAACCGGATCTTAGGTACCACTTTACAACACAAAACTAGGCACTGCTGAAATACAAGCAACTTTCTTGCCCTGACGGCTTGTTGACGTACTAGCCCTGCTTTTCTTTAAATTTGGTGTTTAGAAGCATTTCCTGCAATTCTGAGAAACTCATACCCCATGTGCCTAGAGTGTAGGTCCCTGCAGTTAGTGTACTGAGCGGTCGAAGAGCCAGTCGGTGCCCTCTCCAGCAGCCCCTGCAGCGCGGACACATACCTGCAACGTGCCAGGTAGCAGATGTGTTGCCTCCTTGTGCAAGCGCTGCAACAGCCACTGCACAGGTGGTTGGTTAATGCCAACAATATGATTCATATTTCCTGTGCTGAGGAGAACTGCATCTTTCAGGAATTGTATCAGGCTCTGGCAAAAAAATAATACAGCCAGGGAGAACATATTTCAATATGAGTAAGCTAATTATAATTTTGGCTCCTAAAGCTTTCTAACAGCCAAAATATAAAGTCCAGCTGGCATGTCCTTCCGCCTGCCTGAAGGAAATAATCCCAATTTATAGCATAATCAAAAATCATGTTTCCATATTTTGGGGGTTTTATAAGTTACTGCCAATACATCAGCCTATGGAAAAGCCTCAGATTGCTTTCCAAGTGATGGAGTGCCAGGAAGAAAAAGTTTCAATGTATACACATTTTACTGCCTCTACACTGGTTTAAAAAGCATACAGGACTGCCTGGCTGGAAGTGAGGGGAAAGAAATATTAGTCAAGTAAGAACTTTGTGAATCACATAGCCCTGTGCAATTAAGGGGCCATTGTTAATTTTCAGATTGTCATAAATCCATTGGAGAATTTGAGACAATTCAAAAACCAATTACAATAGAATGAAGAGGGGATTGGGCAATCAGCTGAAATGAAATCCAGCTCACAGAAACAAAATGTTGCAAGAAACCAGCCCTGAAATATGCTGGGTGAATAAAAGGCATACGGAACTGAGCGACTACACATATACAGTCTTTTAAAGACCAAGGTTATTTGGCATGAAGGCAGAGGGTGTCGCATAGCTCTGAACACTGTTTTGCTAAGTACATCAGGTCTTCTTGGTTTCAGTCAATTATACACTAAAAACATTGAAACTACCACAGATGTACAGGGAAGCACCCGTACGGTTTTCACTCACTATACCTGTAGTAGTAAATAAATAAATATCGCCCAGAAAAATACTATAGCACTACTTGCCCTGAAATAGCATTTTGAGTACACACCTGCAAGGGCAGATAAATTTTTCTACACCTCATAACCAAAACACTGCACCACAAATAGCAGTTTGCAATGATCAAAACAGCATTCATATGTCTATTTTTAAGTGATGTTTCTTAGAGATATAATTACAATTTTGATTACTTGTGCACTGATGTAAACTAAATGAAACATATTCTAGGTTTTATTGAAAAAATGTAAGGGACCAATCCTACAAACTTTATTAAAATGAGCAAGTCTTAAATAATCAACAACATAGACTTCAGCGTGGCTCTTTATGCATGTAAGAAGTTTATGTAGTAATCCTAAATGACTTAAAGCCTAGTCATGTGATCTTGCAAACCAAGGATAGGAAACCACATTTACTCTTTGGCTGATAGTCATCTTGTGGGATCTGTAGGACCTGAAGTGTTGTGAAGTTTAACATGGGTTCAGGTTCTGAGACTGGAAGTCGAACAGGGTATGCCTCCTGCCTACTACAGTACATTGTGACTGGAATGCGGTTTTCTTTGCCACGGTCATCCACTCTGTACTTGTATGCTCACATATTCAAATTCCTTCAGTTTAAGTGAATGCTTGTCCAAGCCATCCTGTCTAATACCACAATCTAGATGGAGAGGGCTTTGCTAGCTAACTGCCTGAAGAAACTGCTAATTTCAGCAATTTCTGCAATTGCAGAAATTCTGTAATGGTCTGTCAGTAGTCTAAAAATGTGCAAACCTAAAGCGTGCTTTGGGTGACAATAAAGACAGAATGGAAACTTGCCTCTACACACTGCATGCTACTTCAGCCTTTACAACACCAAACCCTTCAGCTGCTCCCTGTGCCTCTCCTCAGCGTGCATGACACAATTACACTAAAAAGGGTGTAGTCTGAAGTACCAGTATTTTTTGACCTCCTAGTTCAATCTATTGCTACATTATCACAACATATATATCTGTTATAACAGCGAAGCACCCATCAGTCTCCCAGTACTAATACCTGGCTATTTACTAGCAACTACAGACAGAACCCTGATTTTCTCTCAGGATCCCTGAGGATTTTCTCTCTTATCGGTTAAATACAAAACTCCATACATCTTTATACCTTGACTGTCTGGGTTTAACTACATGTCCTTCTGAGATTAACATTTCCTTGGTAGGGATCAAGTTTGTGGCCAACCAAAGCTGAAGAAGAGCAAGTATTCAGGGACGGTAATTATATAGCAAATTTATGTATAAGATTAGACTAGTGAGGGCTGCCAGCACTGTGTAGCAGTGAAAATAGCCTCCTGCATCCAGAGAGAGAAATGCCAGTCAAATGTTTGGGGGTAGCAGCAAAGACAGGGGAAGACAGACACTGTCTCATGGTAGGAAGGAAGCAACTTGTTTCCATATGGACAACAGCACTGCCTGGAGCAACCACATCGGAGATCTTCACTCAGACGAGCTCCTGATGGAGGCTGCAGTTCTCCAGGTCTGGGGCTGCAGGGATTGCCAGGGTCCTCTCCCTGGGGCTGGGGCAGGTGGAGGCCATGTCCTTGCCTGCAGCAGTGTGTCTGGCAGCGAAGACAGCCCACACCATCCTGGACTGTATTAACAGCATAGTCAGCAGATTGATGGAAGGAAATAGAGACTCATCACTTGTCAGACCACATCTGTAATATTGTATTTGGGATTGGGATCTCTGCCACTAGAAAGACACTGGTAAACTGGGGAGCCACAAACATGGTCAGGGACAGAATATACATATATATTCTGTTGATTTTATATATATATATA